>CM074505.1:19801946-20194169 GCA_037389245.1 Oryzias sinensis | reverse complement strand
AATAAGAACATTTTTGTTTTAAGCTTTCTTTAATTTCTTGAAGAGCATTTTAAAGAAACTGAGGAGTTTCTTGGGAGTTTTTTTTAGTTTATTGCACTTTTTTTTATATTGACATAATTGTGTGTCAATTTTTTGTCTATTTTTCTGTTAAACTTGAAAGTTCAAACATTTGAATTTATTTGTGGTCTTTTAAAACTGTGTGCAATAAAGATTACTTTGAAAAATATAGTTATTTGATATCGTTTTTAATGTCGTTATCGCACAATATGAAAAAAACAATATCGTGATATGAAAAATCCAATATCGCCCAGCCCTACTGGAAACACAAATCCACGTGATTGTTTGAACGGTTTCTAAGGACTGAGCGACATTTCTGCTTTGAACAGCTCACACACCGCCACAAAGCCGCTGAGTGAGCTGACGGTCCGAACTCTGCCCGGAAACACACTTTTACCGGGAGACCCGGTTCTCCTGAGTTCGGTAGCTCGTTCATCTAGAGCTGCGGGACGGATTGCAGTCAAAAGTCTCCCACACATAGCGCACACGTAACAAAGCATCCTCCCTTCCCCTCAAACAGAAAACTATAAGTCTGTCTGCTCAGAGACACGGTGGTTCTGTCCCCTTGACTAATCAAGTGCAGGAGCGGACTACTTCTTTTCTATTTTGTTTGTTAAAGTCACTTCCCTCAGTTTATACTGGATCATCGCGGATGAGTCATTAGTTGGGAAATAAAATAAATGAAGTAATAAAGTAAAATAAAGAATAATAACTCTATAATAACGCTCCCCAACCCCCAGGTCATTTGGTACCGGGCGGCACAGAAAAAATAAATAACTTACATGACCGTTTTATGTATTTCTGAATCTGAAAGATGTTTTATTTTGAAAAATTGCCCGATTCTCTGTTACATCCGTCTATGTCACTCTTGACGCAGACCATGGCGCTCTTCTCGGTCACGTGATAGGTTACCGCCAAAATAAAACCCAGGAGCTAGTAAATATGAAAAAATAAACGTCTTTGGAAAGTTTCTTTGCTAAGGGGAAAACGACCAGCCAGGAGACAGAAGAGGAGCCTTCCACTTCTAAAAAACAGAAAGCTACATTTAATAGACAGTACTTCTTTTTGCACCATGAGTGTGGGAAGGGGAGAGGAGGATGACACCTTTGTGATGTACAATGTCACGTGTGTCAAAATAAAAGCTCAGGATTCAGGTTCCTCCTTCATCGTGGCGTAGCGACAATAATCATCCACCTTCAATTTCAAGAACGGTCCGTGAAAACTATGTGTGACGTCATACCAGTCAGTGTTGTGTCTCTACAGTCTTTCCCTTTTAATGTATGTATGTGATACAAACAAAAAGACGTCCAATCATAAGCTCACTCCTATCAAGTTTGGTCAATTACAATTGGCTAAAGGTGAACCGCAGTGAGTGATGTGTGTTGTGTACACTAAACGTATGATAACCTTCTCTTCTTCATAGCACTGTAAACAAAATTGGAATAAATAATTGAAATGTTACAACTTTTTATCAAGCAACAAAGAGCAAAAGAGTCTAAAAGACCCAAAATGACAGGTTTTATTGTTTAAAGACGTTTTGTTTTTGTTGCTTAAAAAAAACGCAAAGGCATTTTCTTTTTTTTATTGTCCTGTCCAAGGCCTCTTGTGTGGGGCGTATTTTACTGTTGCAACATGGGGGGGGGATTAAGAATCTTTTGACGCACAAGGTGTGTATTTGAATAAACCCCTTTTGTAATTTAGACTAAACTTTATTTATATTAATTAAATTTGTATCCTCTTTTTGTTGCACCGGACAGAAAAGCAGAGGACGGAATAATAGAGAGGGAGGGGGGGGTGTTTGGAGGGTGATTATAGGAAAGGGAGGGGGGGGTTGATTCATAGAGCATCATAAAGCAACAAGTTGCTGGAAGTTTATAATCATTAATAAAACATCTAAACAGGGCATTTTCATTTTTAGCTTTAACCCTTTAGCACCAGTGTTGACATTCTTTCATGTGCCGTAGCTCTTTAACCGTTTATCAAACAACGTAATTTCAGCAGATTCTGATGCGGGGGAAAAGCAGTTTTGCGCTTCTATCCAACAATAACAGTAGAGACGTGTTTACGCAATCGATGCAAATCAATTGATTCTGTCGTGGACAAAAGATGTGGAACCCTCGTCTTTAGTGATGTGTGGAGTATCTGTGCAAAGCCGCTGAACAGTCGAGGAGTTCCAGTAGGTCAAAGAGTTTGTAGTACTCCGGTGTTGCTGGCGACATCTCCGGTGTAAAAGGGTTAAAAGCCAAATCAATGATATATGTATAGATTGTGTCCATTTAGGTATAAGGCGAAGACTGTATCGTATGGCCACAAAGTTAGTTGAATCTTTTATGTATCAATTTGTAGACCATTGGGGGAAATGTGTCTAGAATCATCTGATACACATCTCTAACACAAAGCTGATGAGGTCATCATCAGCTTTTCGGTGCGTTGGAGCCTTTGAGGACCAGAACGGACTACCTCTGCAAACAACCTCCAACGTTTTTCAAGAGATTTCTTCAGCCTATTGACTCTCTTAGGGAAAACTCAACCAGAGCGTCCAGATGCTCCTTAGCGTGTCTTCACACACATATATGGGCTGGAGATAAAGGTGACAGACGTTTCCTTGGGAGAGCAGAGGAACTCAAACAACAGCGTGTCAGGGACGTGCGGTGACGCTCGGCGGCATGGAGGCGCTGAAACGCAGGTGTGGATTCTTCTGTGCGGCGAGAAGAACGTACCTTTTTTCATTGCCGTAGGATTTCTGTGCAACTTTTGCGTGCAGGATCATGACAGTTTGGTCCCCTCGCTCCTTCAGGTAATTCCTCATCGCTTCTCTGTGAAAGAGAGACCCAGAAATTCATGTCAGTCGTGTATCAGGGGGTTCAAAACTAGGGGGGGTCGTACACCGATGTAAGAAAGTTTGACAGACTGAGGGAGGATTGTTTAGGTTTAAAAGAGAAAAAAATAACCACAATGACCTCTGCAAAGCCTGTTACCTGCCCACCCCAAGCAGGAAACTGAACAACTGCAACAATTGCTTAGATATTCAGGTGTGTAAGTGTGTGTGTGTGTGTGGTGGTGGCGGTGGTGGTGGTGGTGGCGGTGGGGGGGGATAACGGAGACTCCATTGGGCCAAAATAGAAAAAAAACCGAGAAAGTCACACTCGTGCACAGATGCCAGAGACACCTGACACCCCGGGTCTGCTCACAGGACTTCCCTCTCAACACACACACACACAAAACTACACACACCGGTTGGACAAGGGCCTTGTTATGAAAAGCGAGAGGCCCCCCTCACAGAGAGGAGGGGGAAGTGGTGGGGGCTGTAAATCGATTTCATCACGGATCAGAAAATGTTTTCCACACCAACAAAACCAAAAAAAAAATTAACAATTGTTGTTTTTGTGTTGCTGCAGTTCAGTGCTAACAATTGATGATGGAGCTTTAAACTGAAGCAGCAAGCTAGCGTCTGGGGATTTTGATTAGAACATCACAAAGCGCGAGTAGACGACATGCTGCGTCCTTACTTTCAGATTTAACGAAGATGGCAAGACGGGAGGCCTGTGGGGCGCATGTCACACCTCTAATGGCGACCACGACCTGCTGCTCCTCCAGGAAGGGTGACATCAGAGATGTGACACACGCACACACACACACGCACACACACAAGGCCTCTGCTAACGTCTTGCACAGACACTGTATCGGTATCAATCACATCAGATTTTCCATCCAAGACAGTAAATGTAGCAGAACCGTTGCCTCAGACACTCTGCTGTGACACATCTCCGGACAAACTCCAGTTATTGTGAAACTGACGCCTAAAATACACTAAACTATTCACTTTAATGGAAGAGAATTCAAAGCGCTGGAAAGAGAAGGAAAGAAATGAAAGCAGACGGCGGGTGGTGGCTGTGACATCAGGGTCATGGGAGCTCATGTTTATCGGCAGGATAAGCCAAACCGGAGCTGATCACAGGGATTGATTGATCTTCATGCCGTCATGTGGTTGCTGGTCCACAACTTGTTAGCTGCAAACCCAAACCCACCATTTAAAAGACTGCTTTCTGGTTGGTGGACTTTAAGTCCCACTTCATTCATCTTTTGATCTATTGTGAAATCGTTGGTCTTTTAATTATGATTATGCCGTTTTGAGTAAAAATATTCAACAACTGTTGTGTTCTACATAGTTTCTGCAGATTAATATGCCTATGAGTTGTGGGCTGGAATGTTGGTGCAACCCCGGCCCCCTTCCCCTCCCTTAGCTGGGAGCTCTGCTTACATGTTCTTCCACTAGCTTACTGCCCCTCCCCCAACCTAACATTACCGGTGCAAATAAAATGGCAAGCAGTACTGGAGCCATTTGGAGCCAGATACCCCTACATTCAGCCCTCCAAACGGAGACTTGTGAAAGAATAGTGTCTTCAAATTCAGACGTCTTCAATAGTCGCCGTTCAGCTACATTAGCGCCGAGCTGCTAGCGCTCGTAAATGCATATTAGGGCATTTTAAATGTAAACCTCTGTCCATCAGAGCACACAAATGGGAAGAAAAGTGCTTCTCTTGGGATGCAGAGCCCTCCACCGTGGGGGTCGGACATCCCTAACCCTCCAAATACCCCTAAGGTTAGAGGGGTAGGGAGAAGCCATAGGGGCAGGGGAAGAATTCAGATTCGGCCAAAGACGTCCATGGATTTAGTTGATTGAGTCGTCTACAAGTGAATGCATCCGAATGGAGTGGAGCAGGGAGCTCGTGGCTGGCCTGTCGTATTTTCTACATCACAAACACAATCTTTTCTAAGCAGAATTTTTTTTTTCTTCTAAAGTTAAAGTCTCATTATTTGTTCTCCGTCCCTTGGAGGACACGGTGAGCTGCAGACGCGCTCAGGAACCATTTGGTGGCTTAACCCCCCCAATCCAACCCCTAAATGCTGAGTGTCAAGCAGGGAGTAATTCCTTTATTCCCATTTGGAATGACTCGGCCTGGATTTGAACTCAAGACCTTCCAGTCACAGAGCGGACACTCTACCACAAGGCCACTGAGCTGGTCTTCTGCTCTTGATTCACACCGATTTCAATAAATAATTACTAAAAAATGTTATTTTAAACTTCTTTATATATATATATGTATATATCCTCCATTATAAAAAAAAATAGCCCAAAAACATGTTAAAAAGGTTTGGTCTTTAAATGAGCAGCCGATGGCGAAAAAACAACAAGGAAAAGACGAAAATTCTTTGAGTTCAAATCTAACCTGATTTCAATGAAATAGATCTGATTAATGGTTTGTGAACTAAAAGGGCAGGTCACCCACTTTATGTAAAGAGGACCGCTTAGTCATAAAAGAAAACGCTATGGGTTCTTTCTGTGGTTAAGGTTTCAGAGTCATGTATGTACCGAGAGCAGCCGGCAGCAAGCAGGCGTGGGGGGGTTCATTCTGAGCAAAAGCCACAAATGACAATTACTGTCATCATCTCTGTCATTCTTTTTTTCTCTTTTTTAACCAAATAAACATTCAACCTGTCTGCACTGATGAAGGGATCCCCCGTTAGCAGATGACGCAACAGCGGTGAGCCATGTTAAGGCGCTTCTGTCCTTATTTCTGTAGAAATGTTTTCTTTTTCTGAGAGATACACACAAGAGGAGTAATTCCTTTATTCGAAAAGTCACTTTCAATAATACCAGAGTCATAGCTAAAGACTTGGGTATAAAAAAAATGTATTTAAAAGGACAAATAGTCATCCATAGCGTGCAAAAGTCTTTTAGCCCAAGAGTTCCTCTGATCAATAATGCTGTAGTTGAACTTGATAGCTCAGAACTTCCATTTATTTGCTCTTTTTTCTTCTTTTTTTCTTTTTTTTTGGGGGGGTAAACGTAAAGGCATAAAGCGCAAAAGGAAAAATGTGCAAAAAGAGAAGAGTTTTGGGGGTTTGTTGGCTGTTCAGGTCGACTAAATCATGAGTCAGCAGAACAGGTTTGTGTCAAAGCACACAAGAACGCTGATCCAGGCGGAGGTTTTTGATCACAAAGAAGAGAATAAAGAAAGAAAAAAAAGTATTCAAGTCTTCAAGAACTTTAGATTGTTACTTGAGACGATTTTCAAAGGTTTAGCGGGTGTTTGGGTTTTTTTTTTTTTGGGACCTAAACTAAATGTCAAAAGTAAAAGAACAAATGTAGACAGACAGGATGAAGATGCGTCTCTTCCTGAGTCAAAGGCGGAAGGAGAAGTGAGAGCGTCAGTGACCAGCAACACAACCCAACATCCTGTGCTAAAGCAGCAGGCAGACACACAAAGTGAAGCAAGCCGCGCTTATAAAGTACGACAACAACAACACAAATCTGCAGCAAATGAAACACACTCAAACCATCGCACACCAGCATGATCCAAAATAAGATTCATCAATGCGGATGCACAAACACATTCTGTGTGTGTGTGTGTGTGCATGTGTTTGAGTGTGCTTGTGCGTGTGTGTGTGTGTGCGGGGGGGGGGGGGGTTACAATAAGGGGCAGGGTTCAGTCGATCTGCGAAAAAGCATCTGCCCATACATCTGTCACATCATCTACACCAGAGACCGTCACATGACCTCCTGTGACCACACACACACACACACACCAAGAGTGTCAGAACTAATACACACTAGAAACCTTAATATATTTCAGTTCCCCATGAACAAGAACAAGAGGATTGAACTAAGTCGTGGAATATTTTTCCTCCTGTTTGCCTTCAATTCTTTTAGTGTATCCCCATGGGAAGAAACTGTAACCTGCAGGACCTCCACAAGCTCCTTGGGAGCCTCCACAACAGTTATCAGTATCATTTTACATCATTAAACCAAACTATTAATGATTTCATAGACCAACACAGAAACACAGACACAAAACATCATCCATGATGGCGCAACTGACGGTACATTATAACATACAACATGCTAAGTACATCTGGTGACCTCTAAAAGGCAGCAAACGTCGTAAGTGTCTGACAGACGAAACATCTTTAGTTTTCCACTAAAACTGTCTGACATGTACCATTGTGCAGGTAGGCTGATGTTTTCCAGCACATGTTGGCTTGTTCCCATATCAGATAGATTCAAACTTTGTTTTCCTTATTGAAGACAAAACAAGTCGAAAACCCAATCAGCGCCGAGCAAATCAGGCCATTCAGCTCAAAACAAATGCAATTTTAACGCAGGCAAAACTCAAATCTCTACCAATTAAAAAAGTAATAAACAGCCAGTAAACAAAATAACCCTTTTCTTTTTATTTTAGCTACTCCATGCCTAGAAAACCACGTTTGAATCAGTCAGATCCACAGCGGATTTTGAAAATTGTTAACTTTGGAAAATGCCGGCCAACTCCAAACCATTGAACAGCTCAAGGTCTTCTCACTTCTGCTGAACAGTCACGAATTCCTAGAAAACGGGACACCAGAAGGGGTTGGAAGTGAAGGTTAGCTTCAATGAAAACAGGCGGCAGGACGCTGTGGTTACAGGACGGTAAAAACAGACGGGCAGGTAGACTTGCATACTAATTTTCACTACAAGTCTGTAGCAGGCATGGATGCAATTTCCATCATAAGGGGTGTAGCGGCTGAGCAGACCTATATCGGCAAAACAGATCAAAACTGGTAATTGGTTGTTTTATGCCTTTTTATCAGCTACTGTGAACTGTTTTGCGTGTTTTGACCGAACACAGTTAGAAAACAGCTTTGCGTTGTCTCAACTTTAATGGCCGAACAATGAAATACCAACTACTAACTAACCATCAATACGGCACAACAAAGTAGCATCCACGTTTCATTCTGCAGCTTTCCATGTTATCCTGGGCTGTGGTGTAGGGATGTAGGCTCTGATTAAAGGGCCTATATCAGGCAAAATCAACTTTTTTAAGCTTTCAAGTGTATTAGAATGTTCATTCCTCACTAAAAACAACCCCAAGGGGGTATTTTGATCCATTCACTCATTTCTTAGCGTTCCACTACAACAGTGTTTTTCAACCAGTGTGCCGTGAGATATGGTCAGGTGTGCCGTGGGAAATTACCCATTCACTGATCTAAAAACATTTTCCATCTCCAGCATATCAGCTCTTTGTTCATCCAAACAGGTCCTGATAAAACACTGAGTGGTTAGGAATATGAAAGATCATAAAATACTTTTTTATTTGTGTTTATTTGATTCTATTAAAGACATTTTGATAAGAATGACAGTACCGCGATTTAGCCGCAGCTACAGGTCTTTTTTTTTTCGGAAAAAGTCCCGCCCCTTTAACTGTCTCCACCAATTGTCCTTGGAGGCTTACTCACATGTCATCAGTCTGACCAATCAGAAGTGGTTAAAGTCTTCACGTCCTTGTTCCGATTCTGCTCATAAAGTCTCTCAGTTCCAACAAAAATAACAGCTAAAGCTCGTCTTTAGCGGTGTAGTTTTCCACAGACTCCGGTATCAGACCGTGGAATTAGTGAACAAAACTATAAAGCATCATCTCCCATGATGCATCGGATTAAAGTGACAGCGTCTCAGCGTAAAATGAGTCTTCTTTGTTAAACGTCTTGAAACCACAACGAAGACACAAACAGTTTTCAAATCTTCTTGATGAAATCAGAGGTCATCAGTTTAGTTCTCCTTCAAGGTTTGTGTTTATTAACAGCCAAACATCCCAGAGTTTGGTCCAAGTCCTCTTTCCAACTGAAACACTTTTCTAATAACGTCTGGATTATTTTATATGTTAAATTTAAGAAGAAGAAATAACAACATTTAAGAAACAGGATTAAGGTGAAGTGGCCAACAGACACCATTAAACTAAATTCAAACCATTTAATAATCTCAAAAGAAATAAAACATTTTTGTAAAAGTTTTCAAAGACTTCATCTTTGATTAAGACGAGAGAAAAACTAATAAAACTTCAACATGTTCATTTTTTGCGTAAATTTTATCAAACTTATTGTGATCATATAATTGTTCAAAAAATTACAGTTGCATTTGCACTAACATTGAAATAAATATTTATGTATTTGTTTTTTTGTGAGGTTACATAAAATTGCATGTTTATAAACTGGTGCAAAAAAAAACTAAGAGGGTAAAATTTCAAATAATTTAGTTGAAAATTAATACAGAAAACTAACTTAACTTTTATACTGACATTCAGGTTATTTGCCCCCAATAGCATCTAATAGCAGCAGCAGTATGCTGTATAACCATCACAGCTCATTCAACATTTATGAACCAATTATGAAATAAAACCTTAGTGTTACGCCAGACCCACGAGTCAGGGCGTGCTAAAGGGTTACCACTAATGTTACAAGTAAAGGAAGAGGAAAGGTTTTAGAAGAAAAGAAAAGCGTAAAAATGAAACAATGACGTCAGTTGCAACATTTAGGCCTACATTAGTTTTAGTCATCGACCACAAAAAAATAAATTAAATAAAAACATTTTGGTCGTTGACCTCGTTGTTAGGTAGCACTGCAAAAAGTGTATCCGAAGCTATGAGGACAAACCCTTTCCTGTATCTCGCTTCTCCTCGTCGTCTTCTCTCTTTTTCTCAACTATAAACTCCCCCGTTAAAGTTGTCGGCTAAACCAATTCTCACCTTGATATCGTTTTGTCTTCACTATTTTTATTTGGCCATTTCAGACAAAAATTAACAAAAACGCAGAATGTTATGAACCTGTATGAAAACGTTGGTTACAGACTTTCACGGTATGACTGATTTTTTAAATATTTTATAAAGTAGAAATCCCTACCACCTTCCTCCCCCATCCATCCACTTAATTTGGGAAAGACCCGGACCTTTCCAGAGCACCTACATGGGGCGCTGATTCGCTGGTTTCAGGCCGCTTCAAACATTGCGATGTAAGCGATAATAGAAAACCGTAGCGGTGCAGATTTGTTTTCTGAATGTGCTGAGCCGGCGCCCCAGGCAACCGCCCGTAATGCCTGTACCAAAAACCGCTACTGCACAAACCCCATCTCACCACCAAACGCCACCAGATTTGGACAAACTTGCGTGTTTCTTTTGGGATAAGCAAAAAAAAAAAAACAAATCAGGAAAAACCAGCTATCTAGGGCACAGCAACATACTAAAAATACACAAACCTGTGCAGATGACCTCCATGTTTAATAGTATCCCAGCAAATTCCAGGAGGAGAAGCTGCTCCTGGCTTTAGTAAAACATCCCAATTGATCTAAACCTTTATTATCACAAAAAGTACTCAAAATTGTTCACATGCAACCACAACAGAAAACTCGCATAACAGTTGGATTGTTTCTTGTGTGTTTATTGATGGTTGTGCTGAATCTCAGGAGTTCACATTCTTACGCCGCATTGTCACTCTTCTGACTGCTTCAGCCAAAAATAACTCGGAAAACAAAGATCTATTTCAACATGAGCTTAGGAAAACCATTTCAGTCTACAGGGGGCTGATAATTATTAGCAGCAGTAGAACAGTTACGTAATGCAACAGGGAAGAGAGCATCAACGTTGCTCAGCGGGTAACAAACCTCAGGACCATCATTACTAACACGCTGGACCACCATTGCCACTGCAGCAGATTAACACAGTCATTCCCAAATCAGATTACCTTTTGAGGATCAAACAAGACCGTACCATGAGGTACACCACAAAACCATACAGGGAGGAACTACTTTAATATGCATGCCAATTGTTCCTATTTCTATCCCATGTTGCTCTTTTAGAACATAAACTGGATTATAAATGTCGATAAAAATACTCCTTTATGCTGACGATGATGATTGTTTTGGCATTTTTGAGTTCCTTGTTTGTTTGTTTCTTTTTTGTTTATTTCAGCAAAACTGTCTTTTCTTCTAGATAGCCGACTGCTAGAAAAATGGCGACTGAATTGACTTCACTTCATTGGAGCCGGACGTCAGTCATTTTCTCAGAGTGACATCACACACATTTGGTCCTGTTCTGCTATACAGTACCGGGGCAAGGCTGCTTCTCTGCGCTTCACGAATTAGACTTCCGCTACTTCAAAGAACATCAAGACTGGAGCTTAATAAGTTAAAGGGTTAAACACTAAAACAGACATTTGAAAGCTTGGGAATTACAAATAAAGGATTACACGTTTAATAAATATGGGAGAATGGGTTGGTAAAATCTCGGAGATCTGCTCAGTCATGGTCCTGGAGATCTACCCATCCTGTCCGTTTTCCGGCTCTCCCTCCCCTTCTTGCTACTGATGAACAAACTCAGGTGTTTTCCTGTTTTGATAGACTCAACACACCTGATCCTGGTAATCATCACATATGGAGTGATAGATTTTGAGGACCAGGATTAAGCTGCGCTGTCTTCCTGAAAAAACAACATTGACCCGCTAAAGTCAGTGTTTTTATGCAGCACCTACCCCCACAACACCTTTGTGGTTAAAAAGAAAATGATTGCTGTTCAAGCCTTATTGTATGAAACTACAGACCTGCACTTCACACTGTAATCCACAACATCTACACACATCTCACTACTTACAATTGAGGTATGTGACTGCTAATGAACCTCTATGGATTATTTTAAACCATCTTCAGGTTTAATAATGTGAAAGTTTTTGGTGGTAACTAGAAGAAATCTACAAAGTAAAGAGAAATATAAAAAATTATGAAACAAAACTATTTAAGTAGCGGTGTGAACAAACTAGAAGTAGAAATATGTTCAGACGTGGCTGTATAGATCAGCGGTCCCCAACCCCCGGGCTGCGGACCGGTCCGTGGGTCATTTGATACAGAAAGAATAAATAACTTATATTACTTTCGTTTTATTTATTTCCCAATCTGAAAGATGTTTTATTTTGAAACAATTGCCCGATTCTTTGTTACAACCCTCTATATCACGCTTGACACAGACCAAGGCGGTCTTCTCGGTCACGTGATAGGTTACCGCCAAAATAAAACCCAGGAGCTAGCAAAATGAGTAAAAACAAACGTCTTTGGAAAGTTTCTTTGTCAACTGCTATAGATGACTTGGCACTGTTCTATAAAGGAACAATAATGGAATCTGGTAGATAACAGCAAACATGACAAACAGAACCAATTTCACAGCTTAAAATAAATATGAAAGAAAACACATAATGTGAAGTGATTCAGTTATTTCGTGATCATGGAACAAAGACTACTACCGAGAAGAGTGATCACTCCTCCATAATAAACGCAATTATCAACAAAGTCCTGCTTGCAGTCGTGAAGCCGGGGTTCAGAAGAGTCCACAACATCTTTATGGATTCTAAATGATTAAATATTAAAACATCGTTGAGCTGCACCGAACTACAGATCAGCCCTTTAAAGATGCAAAGTGAAGTGGTCTATCCAATGGAATAAACAAAAGTGTAGTCTGATTGCTGAGAGTAAGCAACTTAAAGCTTAAAGCCCTAGCCACATGCACCCATACAGGTGCTGCAAGTTTTGGGGTTGTCCGGACCCGTAGAGGGTCGTAGAGCTGCATCCGCATCTTAGGGGGCCTCGCAGTTTCCTGGAGGCTCGTGTGGCCAGCTCAAGGGACGTCATGAAAATGGAAGGAACGATTTTAGCGCGAGTGGTAAGAGTATCGTGTAGTATTTGAAGTGTGGGTGAGGCCATCGTACGTTGCCCAACACCATACTCTAGTCCTGAGGGACAATCCACCCATTGGTGCATTTAGCACTAAAAAGAGAACCCCAGTTTTGAACTAAAAACTCCAAGAGGTTCTGTTTTGAAATATACATATTGATTCTCAATCAAAATGATTTTTTTTTTTTCTTTCTCTTAGGCGGATTACCAAAAAAAAACACCACTGCTTCTGGTCCGGCCCTTCCGTCAAAATTTGAACCCCTTGTGAACCATGACTAAAAAAGGGTTGTCCTTTTTTAGTCATTGGGAAGGTGCAAGTACTGAAAAAGTGAAAAGTGAAAGTGCTACTTTCTGTCACACACCTAGGTGTGCGAAATTTGTTTGCCAGGAGGCAGTAGCTTTAAGGGTCTTGCCCAAGGACCCCCACTGGGTGATGTGAATTGCTCGCCCTTGATATGGTAATTGCCCCAAGTACCTTTGTTTATTTCCCTCCGGGAATTGAACCCTGGATTCCTGCGTGGTAGCCTTCTACCTTACCAACCGAGCCTCTTACTGACCCCATGTGTATTTCGCAGATACAGATGCATGTAGGATGAACAAAAAAACTACACACTTATTGCCTAATTTCCTTATTTTTAACAGTCAGGCTGCATACAAAGAAGTGCTGCATAGTTATCATGGGAACAGCACCTGACGGCTCCCTTGCGCAATAGATATAGGCGATTTTTTTTGCCTGCAGACAGCTGGTTTCTACTGTATCTAAGGCAGGGGTCGGCAACCGGCGGCTCCGGAGCCGCATGCGACTCTTTCATGCCTGTGCTCCGGCTCTCTGTGTTTTTGTAAAATAATTATCAAGTTCTAAGATTGTCGTGGTGCCTTTAATCCCGTCAGGTAGGGCGAGCGGGCTGGAGGAAGAGCGCAGCGTGATCGCGCAGAGGGGGCGTGTCTACAGCTGTGAACGTGACCAGAGTCTGTAATGGGATGGAAAATTTTTCTGGAAAGTCAAGACAGTCACTAGCGATCTCGTAGGGGACACATGAGTGCCTAACCCCCCCCCCAGACTAAAACCACCCATTTCCACGTAAAATTAATTTAATTTGCGTTTGGGCACCCTAATGTCCCGTCAACTTGCTGCTACGAAGACCGTATGTTGCACTGTCTGTGTAGAACACGCTGGAGGGGGGGGTTGCACGTGGGGGAAAACAACAAACGTGTGGAGAGGCGGGGGCGGGGCTTAGACTCACCGCTAATGATTTCAGACGCGCAACAAACTAACAGCTGCTTCCTAATAAAAAATTGTTCTCATCCATAAAATTAATGTAATTTATAAAGAGAAAAAAAATAGAAAGGAGTCTGCATCAAAGTGAATTTGTTTTGACAGACAGAAAAGTCTGTTCAAGGTTGTGGAAAATGGACAAACGAGCAATGGATACATCACGCTCATAAAGAATAAAACTAATTAAAATAAATAATTAAATAAATATCCTGACAACCTTTTGAATCAATACAAGCATTGCCAAATGAACTATCGCGATATATCGGCAAAAACACTGTTGTGGCAACCTGTGCTTTCATCTCAGTGGGAAACTGATCAAAATGGGCTCTTTGAGAGGTTCAGGTTGCCGACCCCTGGTCTAAGGCTTAAGACTCCTTTTCCATTTCTTAGCTTTCAAGTTTCTGCATCATGTACTTGTGTTATGTTAGCACTTGCAAACGATACCACAGAAAATACCACTTTATCTGTGAACTCTGAGGTCAGGATAGGATCATTGGGTTGAAGCTTCGGTTTAAGTTTCCAGGGCGGCCCGTCAACTCGCAAACCAACCAAAAGCACTGCGACAAAACAATAGGCCTTTCGAGGAGCGTGAGTGGGTACACACCTTGTTAGGCGCTGTGGCTGAGGGCGCTCCCCGAACTTCCTGCAGAGACACAAAGTGAGAAGAAATCATGAGTGGGTCGGTTACCGATCACACGCTCCTGCAGAGTGACGGTGGGTGGGAACGCTTGCACTCTGGCCTTTACACATTGAGGTCACAGTGAGGTGGCGCCGTGCCGCCACAGATCTACGAACTCAAACTTACTCAAAACTAGCTTCTGTCAAGGCTGTTGCCTTGCAACTAAATTAGGTTTCTCATTTTCAATTGAAGCCTAATTCCTGAACGGCAATTTCACACAAGACGCACAACTATGAGGTGTGGATGTGTAGAAATTCCACTTCAAAGGTTGCAGTTTCTTATCTGAGTTATCGGAGTTTATAGATGTATTATTAGTCCATGTGACGCAAGGTTATAAAAAGGTCAGAGAACTACCAAAGATTCCGATTTTGTGTTACTGCAAACTTGAGCAGTACTTTCAATTGAACAAATTGAGTTTTTCTAATACGATAAAACAAAACACTACAATTTATCTACCATTTTCCAAACCACTAAGAGAGGACACGCTTTAGAACAAAACAAAATGTGGAAAGATGTTAACATTTGAACTTGTGTTTCACAGCACTGAGCCTGGAGTTTGTGTTTCAACCACAAACTCATCCGGATCACACAGGAAACAGCTCAACATGTCTGCAGTCACCGACACTAATCTGAGAAAAAAACAACAACCCTAAAACTAAAAAGCTCTAGAAGTGCAAATAAAGTTTGACTTCAAGAACAGTTTTACATCAATTTTGATCTTACAGTTTTGATCTGAATCACTAAAGGAAACCATGACTGCCACCACATGAACAGAGAAGGGTTGTGACCTTTGCAGCACCTAAAGGTTTTTTTTTGTTTTGTTTCCAAATCAAGGTGAAGACGCAAGAATCTGCAGACTTGGTGGTGAGCAGCAAAACACAAACTGCCACACTTCTTCTTCTTGTATCAGGGCTCCACCACTTAACCGGGCTTCATGAGAGGCGGTTAAGTTCTTCTTGTATAATCGCACAAATGCAACACCTCGGCAAATACACAACCACTACACTTAAAAGAATCCTAATCTGCTTTTAATCCTTTTTAAATTCATTTCTCAAATAGCTTTTTCTTTAATTAAATCCAGGGAGAAAACCATCAGGAGGTGCCTGAAATTGAGGCGGTCCGGTCCGTAACAATGCGTTTTTTACTTATTAGAAACAGAAAGAACCGATTGCAACTTTTGAGGGTTTCCTTTCTTCTGCCTGCTTTGGTTTCAGTTTGGCGTGGATCATGCAGCGCATTCCCAATGAACCCTAAATGACTGCATTTTCTGTCTGATGTGGTTAAATTACAGCTCACATTCAGGTCCACGCAGAAACATACACTCCCAGCAAAATGCTTTTGGAAGTGCTTCATTCTTGGCACATGGTTTCTTCCTGCCATTAGTTAATGTATAATACTACTATCTTAAGAATTTTTCTGCCCTTAAGAAACTAAAAAGATCTTCAAGTTACAGAAAAATCGATATTTCATCAAAAACAGGTGCTACAGATAAAAGCAAAAACAATCTCGAAAAAACAATCATTTCCAAAGAAACACGAGTTAACTAAGAAAATTGTAATCCGATTGATTAAATCGATTACCCGACCCTTTAACACTTACGTTGTAGCTCCAGTGTGACATTCTTGAAACTACCGTAACTCTGTTATTGCAATTGTTATAATTCCAGCAGATTCTAAAGCGCAGAAAGGCAGCTTTGACCTGCTGTGCAACACTTTACAGTAGCGCCGTGTTCACGCGATCAACGTCAATCGGCTGATTCTGTCACAGAGAAAAGCAGCAGCATTGTGCAACACGTTATAAGCAACGTGGTGCAAAATCGGCAAAACGTTACGTTATTAATGTGTTGTGTATCAGCACAATTTTATGTGGGTAATGTGTTGCATAGCAGCACAACTTTGCTTTAGTAATGTGTTGCGTATTGGCACAACTTTACATCGATACTGTGTTGCACGCACATTGACACAACTTTGTTACTAATGTGTTGCGTATCGGCACAATGCTAGGTTAGTAATGGGTTACATTTCTGCACAAAGCCGTTATGAAAAGCTGCTTTTCTCTGGGACCGATTTTGATCCGATTCCCACTGATCGCGTAAACGGTGGAAGAGACAGCATATGTCGCCGGCAACATCTCCGGTGTTAAAAGGGTTAAGGCAAAAACTGTTTTAAACTGAGGATCGACAGATTCCTGTTCATTCATGTTGATTTTTACTGCAGATAAATATGGGCTCCAAATATCGGTTGTCTCCCTTCTTCACTACTATAAACCAGTATCGCTCCGGAAAAAAGCCATTTCAATCAATGTCACTTTCAAACTACCTGCTATAAGATTTTTCATAAATAAGATTATTTATTTTTCGTAACTTCACTAAATTGGTTTAGAAAGAAAACCTGAAAGATGAAGTGAGGGTAACCGTGTGGAGTCGTATCTTAAACTTAATCCAAAAATTTTTTTCCCTATATTTGACTATTTTGTTCAACTTGAAAGTTGTATAATGTGGTTCGTATAAAACGATGTAATGGTGAGCTGAAAGGTGCAAACAGCAAATCATGGAAGGAAACATAGAAGTTGTGAGTAGAGAAAAACTGTAAGGTAATTTGTGCTGGAGTCTGAAAAAGGGACTGAAGGTGGAATCATTATGAAGAAGCGATCAATAAGGTTCCCACAGTGCAGCACTGAAGCCTCAGCGAGCTAATGGATTCAACAAAAGCCTCTCCCTTCCCTTTCTCACTTGCAAACCTCGACTCAGAAACTGCAAGTAATGGAGGAAGAGGTGCTGCAGGGAAAAGGCAAAATGAGGTCAAAGGGTATTTAAGGTGAAAGGCAGCGGGGGGGATGCTGGGAAATAAACAGAATGTATTTGAGAGGACATTTGATAGCAGGTACAAGGAGAGAGGAAAAACCATTAACTAAATGTACTTTTCATTTTTATGTATTTTTAGACATTTAGCACTTGAATCTGCAGGTTTAAACATGCATTTGTTGAATGCATGAATCACCCCTGAAGCCAGTGTTTTGTTGCAGCTGCTTCGAAGTCGAGTGCGTTTTTCCATGACCGTGTTGCGAACAACGAGCTATGTTTTAGTTTGAAGCAGTGCAGAGAAGCAGGGAAATCAAGGTTGCCACCTGTTCAGGAGTTTTGGCTTGCAGACTCTGTGAAAAACCACTGTCCGCATTTCTGCTCACATCCACAAAGTCAGTGTCGTATCTGTTACTTCAGACACCGACACCAGGGGGGTGGGGGGCTGGGGGGCTGGGGGCAGGAAGGCAGCCACAACAGGTAGTGTTGCAGAGACACCAGATGAAGCGTGCTGACTGCTGCACTTGCGGAGTGTCGGCTAGAATCGACCACAGCAGAGTTAAGTCGGTGTTCAGGCTCCAGCCGTTCAACCTAAACCGATTCAAAACTGCTGGACTGGACTTCATTCAACAGCAAGCAGTTACCAGCCTGTTTCTATATCGTTTATTTATATCATACTAATTCATATTTAAGTAAAGTTAAAGAAAGAAGCAGACTTGAAGAAAAAAAAAATGTTTTTCACAAGTTAATTATAAAGCGTTTAATAAACTGAAAGCTCAAAGCTCCACCTAACTCAATGTACTAAAAGTTAGCCTGAAGTAGGCCTGCACACTATACCGCAAATTTATCGTTATCGCAATATCAAGCAGTGCAATATCCATATCGCAAAAATCAGCAAAAATCGCAATAAATGGTTACCTTAAATGTGCTAAAACAATTCTATGGCAGCTTGAAGCATTTAACGAATCAAATAAATCCATTTATGCATTTGACCAATCGGGTGGACCCTTTCCGACGTTGACCAATCAGATGAGCCCTTTTATGTTAGATTTTTGCCTCCTACGTCAACGAGGGTCATTTGGAGTATAATTTTTTAAACCATTGCAATGAAATAGTAATGATGTTTTTTATTGTTTTGCTATTTGTTCATATACCGCAAATTATATCGTTATCGCAATATTGATCACTAATATCGCATATCGCAACTTTTGCTCATATCTTACAGCCCTAGCCTGAAGCCATGTGTGTAGCAGTGTGTAAAAGTGCAAGAATGTCCTCTTGCCTGGATTTTTTTATGCTGCATATTATCAGTCTAATATAAAAATGACAAAAAAACTACTTTAAATAAACAAAATATAATCTTTAAACGAAGGTGAACAGGGTAAAAGTGCAAATCGTGTTCCCCTGGCAGACTTCAGAACCACAGAAAGAGCCAATGAACAGACTCACATGCAACCAAAATCTGCTGAGCAAACAGAACAGAAAGGCCTGTCCCAGCGTTGCTACAATACATCTTGATGATCTCCATAGCCACGATTCCCACGCCAGAGGCGTCAGGTCTTGATGATAGTCAACGCACAGAAGCGAGCAGAGGTCCTGTGGGTCGATTTGAGCATCAGGCGAAGCAGTCTAGCAGGCGCCCGTTTTACATATCATGGCGCATTGTTTCCAGATTTCAAACATCTGACCTCTTGACGCGTTGATGATGCAATCGGCAGGTGGAGTCCAAAACCAACAATAAGGAGAATCTGATCGTTCAATAAAATAATTCTCTCATCTTTATTCTTATTTTACCCTCCTCAGACTAATGTGGGACAAAACCGTCAAAGTGGGTCAAAGAGAGACTCAAATACCAGTGAAAGCGTCTGTCATTCAGACGCAGCTCCTGATGGTGAACATCGCCGTACAGGGAAAGCATCTGAATGATCTCATGAACCCAGACATCCACTGGGCTGAGGATGGAACTGTTGGTGCAGAGTAACCCCACCCCCTCTTCCTTTCCTATTGCAGAGAACTCACTGTTCACATGTTCTTCCACTAGCACACAGGCCCTCAGACCCCCAACCTAACATTGCAGGTGCAACAAAAACAGCAAGCCATATTGGAGCTAGAAATACTTCAAAATGCAATTGCGTCCTCCATAATCAGACAAAAGCCATAAGAACATGTTAAGGCTGCTTAGACGCCACAGACATGAGCATTTTCAAAGCAGCTTCACCAAACATGGATGAATGCTCGGACACAGTCAGCAGCTACATAGACTGGTGCACCTCCATTTGCATTCCAGCTTGGACCAGCCGCATCTTCCCTAACCAAAAACCCTGGTTCACCACAGATGTATGCAAAAAAAAAAAAAAAACAATCAACAAACGGCGTGCAGCCTTCAAATCAGGAGACAGCACAGCGTACAAACATGCTCGCTATGACCTCCAGAGAAGTCCATCAAGGCTGCCAAAAGAAGCTACAGCCAGAAAATTGAGAGCTTCCACAGGGAAACCAACACAAGAGTCCTGTGGCAGGGGATAAAAACAATCACCGACTACAGTACAAACACCAGCAGATCAGAGATCCAGAATAACATCCCGCCAGACAGCCTTAACAGCTTTTACGCAAGATTCGGCCAGAACAACAAAGAGGTTGCCCTAAAGTCCTCCTGAGCCCCAGAAGAGGCTGTACTGCAGGTATCTCACACACAGGTCCTTCAAGGCCCTGAACCAGGTGAACCGGCACAAGGCGATGGGACCGGACCACGTTTCACCAAGGGTTCTGAAAGCCTGCGCGGAGCAGCTAGCAGAGGTATACACAGACATCTTCAACCTCTCGCAGGACACGGTGCCCCGAATCTTCAAGTCCTCCGTGATCGTGCCGGTCCCAAAGAAAACACATGTCACAACAATGAATGACCTGAGACCTGTGGCTCTCACTCCTGCAGCAATAAAAGCTGGTTCTGTCACGCATCAACTCCCTGGTCGACGAATCAGTAACCCCCCACCAGTTCGCCTACCGCCCCAACAGATCAGCAGAAGACGCGGTGGCCCTGGCACTTCACTCCACCCTGCAACATCTGGACACCAAGAACACGTACGCCCGGTTACTGTTCCTGGACTACAGCTCTGTCTTCAACACCATCAGGCCCCTGAAGCTGACTGATAAACTCGCAGAACTGGGAATACCAACACCCACCAGAAACCGGATACTGGAATCTCTCACTGAAAGACTACAGGTGGTGAAGATGGGAAAGAAGGTTTCTGCTGAGCTGACAGTGAGCACCGGAACACCACAGGGGTGATGCCTCAGTCCAAACCTCTTCTCACTCTACAACCACGACTGCACCTCTCCAACAACATCATCATTAAGTTAACCCTTGTGCTATCTTAGATGACCCCACCCTTACATTGACGTGTTCTCCCTACCATGACAAAGGTGGATATAGGTGGTAAGATTTTATCTAATCAATGGACACCAGTGAAGATCACAAATCAGTGAAGAAAAAAAGGTTCAGAACACTGTCTAGTGGGTCTAGATGACCCAACTCCCAATGGTAAAGGGCCTAGGATAGCACAAGGGTTACGTATACAGACGACACAACCGTCCTTGGCCTCATCAGAGGAGGGGACGAGTCTGCATACAGAGACCTGGTGCACAAGATCACCATCTACGGCGAGGACAACGCCCTTGTTCTCAACGTGGAAAAAACACAAGAAATAATCGTGGACTACAGAAGGAAAGCACCGCCACATCAGCCACTCATCATCAACGGGACTGTGGTGGAGCCGGCTGACTGCGGACCGGTTCCTGGGTCTGCAGATCACAAACAGCCTCAGCTGGGAATGGAACACTGTTGCCACAGTGAAGAAAGCCCAGCAGACGCTGTACTTCATCAGGCTGCTGAAGAAGGCCGGACTAAAACACAGGACCCTCACCCAATCCTACAGGGGGCATGTGGAAAGCATCCTCACCAGCGGACTTCCATCCTGGTTAGGTAACACCACCACAAAAGAGAGAAAGATGCTGCAAAGGGTCATCAACACACCTGGAAAAATCATCAACCTGCCATCCATTGAGTCCATCTGTAAACAGCGCAGCAGGAGGAGAGTGACAAAGAACATCAGACAGACACCACCCCGCCCATGCATTGATCCAGTGTGTGGACTCAGGCCACAACCTCAGAAGACGCAGGACTGAAAGCATCCACGCACACACCACACACTTCCACAACAGCTTCATCCCAGCAGCAATCAGAATGCTGGCACAAGACATCAGAGAGGGAAGACTGGACTGAATCATACGACATGCCATCCAGCTAGGACATTAAGTGCAATAAACATTTAACTCCACATGTGCAATAATTCTTCTGAAAGATTGGGACACTGCAATATTCATATTCATACTTTTTTATTCATATTTATATTTTATACTTTGTACTCTTGTTGTCTAGTTTTATTTGATTTTATTTCTTCTTAAATTTTGTCCTTTCCTATATTCACCCTGACCTGAGAGATGCCAAAGAAAAATTCCGATGTACTGTATGTCCAAAGGAAACATTTAGAACAACTACAGCACAAAAGAATAGTCTTAGAAATAAATAACAGAAAGAAAAGACAATAAAACCTTGAATTGAAGAAAACCAAAGACATCAATTATCTTGGTGTGGGCCTTTAACATCAGCGTCTGTAGAGACTGTTTCTGCCTTAACTAACCAAACATGAAAATGTTCAATATGTAAGAGAAACATGTAAACATTTGAACATCAATTTTCATGAAAGGAACAAATAAATAAATGAAACCACCTCGGTGCTTTTCAAGAATGAGTGCAGACTGCTTTGTGCTCTGGGGATCAAAGTAAAGCTGCCATTTTTTTCCTTTCTTCAAAGATCTCAACCTCATCCAGATTAAACTCTAAGCATTATGAGGGTATTTTTTTCCTCCATTGCTTCCCAAATGCTCATATTAGATCACGATGGAGCTTGGGGCAAGATAAAAGGAGGTGATAAGGAGCACAGGAGCACCAGGAGCCACCTCAGAGTTACAATGAAACACAACTGATCAGTAGATCTTCCAACATTCTTAACTCTGCGATTAAAAAAAACACTTGTCTGTGATTTTTTTTTTCCTGTTTGTATGGATCTTTCAAGCAGTGTTTAAAGTTTTAGACTTTAAAGTCTTGAAACTTAAAAAAGTCAGATTGGAGAAAAGTTTCAGTTTCTTTCATTGTCTTTCAGGGTCTAATTTGTTTACCCAGAAGGTGTACTTCAAATCCTTTCATTTTTCTCAATAATCAACAGTGCTGTCAAAATGTTTCCAACGACTTTGGTAAACTATGACGCTGCACCGCTTGATGGATCTTAAGAGCATTATGGGTACAATAGTCAGGCATCTGGTGGAGTGGTGGATACTGTGCTTCAACATAATGAGCTGAAAAAGTGAGTGTACTGGTTTGTGTCTTGTGTTAAAACTGAACAGTGTTGAGATATCGTGACTGTTATGTTGCTCTCTGCTAAAGCTGGCTATTGCAGATTTGAAAAAAAAAGTTGAAAAAAACAACACATTTTGCCTGAAAACTTCCCATCAACTCCTCTAAACAATCGCCTGCTTCTTGGCCCGTCTAGGCACTTTGGGTAGTGTGTTACATCATTCTTACGGTTTTGTTAATGTGTCCCATTAATCTGTTGCTTCCGATGGTTTGAAAAATACAGTTGCTATGACACCTGCGACTGAAACATGAAACATTAAGAAAAATGGCGAGGTGTTCAGAGCCAGGTGTTCAGAGACTTTTTTCATCACTTAGCAATGAACTCCCTTGCAATCAACCAGAATATATCATTCATGTGTCTGCTTAAATGAGTCACAGTTCTCAGGCACATTACTGGAAAAGAAAAACATTGGTAATGGGGCAAAAATGTCACCAGCAGGCTGTGCTTCAGGGGTTCCGGCATCAATCTTTGATTTGTCAGATTCATATATGACGAAGAGAAGGAAAAGAGTTGCTTTACATGACAGCGCCAACACATGACATGGTTGTGGGTGACGGTCAACACAGTTCAGGAACAAACACACATCAAAGCTTACAGAAAAAATAATGCACACTGCAATCATTTCATGATTGTACTGAATATCTATTTTATCTGAACGTTATGGGTTTGTTAATTATGATCATCTTTATACAGCCATGAATTGATAGATAAATCCAGAAGAATAAGAATTCTATAAAACTCATTAGTCAACTGTAGCTGTGCAACCAATTTACAAAAACAAAGGGCAATGCCAGGTTATCATTAAATAATAAGGTAAACCACTTTATACATCTATGTTGTGCATTTCTGAATCAAGCCATGCCTCTTTATGTTAGGAGGGAAAAGGCAATAAATTTATAAATACTAAGATTTTAGAGTCAATCTTCCTGGTATCATTATGAAAATTGCTGGAGGTCAAGTTGACATTTTTGTAGAAAAACAGAAACTTATAAGTTGTGTCTATAGACAAATATCCTACAAGCTCTTCCGAAATGTTCTATAGACACCAGTAGAAAATCATTCGGTTCAATTAGGAGTTGATAGGAGATCCTGGGAGGAATGTAATCAAAGTTAAGTAGTGCCCAGTGCATTTGCTGCTGATTTGTGACTTGACCTTCACAAAATGCACAAGTCTGTTAAGAAAAATGGAATTGACAGCACTAGTGTCCTCTTACATAACATCAAGGATATACTGCTCAAACCTAGATGACTGCAGAGGTGTACTTTTACCAAATTCACAGTCATTTCAAGTCACTCAATTGTGCACAAATGTATTTGTACGTCTAAATTCCTCCCCACATCAGACTAAACAACACAGTACTACAGTGACACACTATGTACCTACACAGTGCTTTTCATTTGGTGTTTCTGTTGTTGTTTCAGTCGTTTTTGGTTCTCCCAACAGGTATTGTTGTTTTGGTGTGCTTTTTCATTGTAATTTTTAGTTAACTTATACCATGGTCCGGGTGAATACTCAATTCTGATTGGCTGCTGGGTGTGCATTAAAAAGTGATAACGCACAGTGATAACCGTATGCCCCAAAAAGAAGTTCCGGTTACCTATCTTAAATCTTCTATATCGACGAATCTTGACTGCAGCGGTGATGCGGCGCCTTGTCACGTTACCATGACATGGTGGCGCACCACGTAACAAATAGTCTACTTTTAAGAAAAAGCAATCCAAATCTGGAAAAAAAAAACAAGAACTAAGGACTAAAAACTGGTTAATATTTATTTATTTTGTAAGTGACCATGGTATAAGCGGCTTAATGGCCTTCGAAGTATGCATTATCTAATCTAATCTAAAATAGTCTGGAGAAAACCCAACGCTTTATTAGAAATAGTTTTAACTACAAATGATTATGATATAAATATGTCCTTTCTTTGGATTGGATAAATAGAAAATAGCTGAGACTTTTTCCTTAGTTCCAATTAGTAAATAGATGATAGTTGGTAGCATACTCTGGAGGGGCTCTCCATGGTTAATAAACCTCCTAATTGGATAATGCAAAGCGGACAAACAGCCTTCAAAGTGCTCAACAACAGTCTTTATTTTTTCTATATTTTGCTGAAACCTTTAGACAATTCGTGGCTCCTCTTCCTCCTATTTATGCTCGGTGTTACACAAACAAAGGCACACAACACAAAAGCCAACTTTTATACATACAAAAAAGCTTCATGTTTGAGTTGTATATTGCCAGCACCTAGTAGTCGTTGCAAGTAAGCAGTTTTAAAAGGGTGCCAACAAGTTTTCCTCCCCTTTTAAAAAAATCTTTTTTTCTGTCTCTTAGTAGTTGACCAAAGCAGATGAAATGAAATAAACCCAGCCACACCAAAAACACAACTATTTTTAAGATATACTGCAGAAAATGACACTAAAGTGCCAGTAAGAGCCAATGGTTTCATCCGAAAACTAAAAACCTTGAAAAAAGAAACTGTCCCTTATTAGGACAAGCATCATAAAATATTGCAGGGTTACAGGCTTTTGCCGAGCTTGTTCTTCTCATTGGTTTAAATCAACCCATAGACATGAGACATCCTGATTCATAGTCAGGTCAAAGGTTAGGTCAAAGGTTAGGGCGCAGCCTCTGGGGCCCTCTAACATACAGTTATGGAGGGCCTCATAGGCGAGAATGAGGCAGCCTGACTATATATTCAAACGCAACACTTTCTACCGGTTCTTCTTTTCAAATTTAGATTATAAGATGCAGAACATCTTGCGTTTATAAATATAACACAAGTACTAAAGTAAACTGCATCACAAAAACACTAAACACAAAAGTCAGGGAGGAAAAAAGTAGGTTACGATTACTTGCATTAAACATCATTTGACTTGTTTGAATTACTAACCAACAGTTGGAACCAAGTCATTTACGAATTCATCAACACATATGATTGATTTGTCAAGCAGTGCTACACATTTCTGATCTTAAACCAATATTTGTGAAGAGCCCCCTTCATCCAAGATGATTCCAACAGTCATCTTGACGCAGTTTTTTAAATTAAAGTAAGACGTTTCACTTCTTATCCAAGATACTTCATCCATTCCAGACTAAGAAAATCCAGATTAGCCTTTTAAAAAAATAATCTTTCTACCTTAAATCCTTTTTACCCCGTTTTGTGTATGAATTTTTGTTGAGAATGTTTCCAATTTCAATAAATTTTACATTCAGTCACACAAACGCATAACACAGACATATCATATAAGAGCTTTACTGACACTATTTAGTTACTTTGACTGAATAGCTGTATTACTTTACTCTTTAGGGAGAAAGCAGCGTGTGCTGTGGTGCGCCCCCCCCCCCCCCCCCCTGACGTCTCCAGTGCACTCACTGCCCCAGAGCATAAAGACTCAAAAGGCTGACACTCATCGGTCTTAACACTGAAGGACCTGCCAGCTGCAGTAATAAAAAGGTGTTGACCACTCTGTGTTCTGACAACGTTCACGGCCTTTGAGCCCAGAGTGAAAATGACAGGAGTTCCACATGAAAACTGGCCGATCCCAATCTGAACTGACCTTCATGTTGGGATCCACGATTCTTCTTAAAAAGACTTTAAAAAATACAAGAGTTTTTAAGAGTAAAAACTAATTTTGATGGGCTTTCGGGCCTTTTCTCTATAAAGTAATAGTATTTCTGTCTTACAGCTTTCAAAACATTTAATTGTCGGGTCACAAAAGGACTTTGTTATAATCTATGTGGGGAAAAAGGGTCATCGTTTTATTAATCAATGAAAATAAAATGTTGTAGTAAATAAAAGTTGATCTGTGCGCTTAATTTCGTTGCTAGTTCATAAAAACTAAACTAACCCCCCCTCCCCACCCCAAAAAAACAGAATCAAAAATTTTAAACCACAGTCGATAAATTGTCTGCTGTGACCATGAAACCAAATCTGCAGCTTGTGTGGATTCTCATTAATATCTTCACAGCGAGCTTTAGGACAGTGCACACAATAAGACTTGTGAAGGAAAGATGGGGATGGTGGTGTGGGATTATGGTCCTAAAGAGTGTCTGGTTCCCCCGCCTCGGGGCTGATAACGGATATCACGGCTTCACTGACTGGCCGTCCGCTTCATTATCAGCAGCAGTCTTCCCTCGCAGCTCCCGCTGAACTTCATCGCCACGAGCAATTACTCTGACGCCAACCATTTGAAGTCTGTTTTAATGAAAGTAAGAAACTTGTGGAGAATTAGCAGGAAAAAAAACGATTATTTTTTTTAATCACAGATTGGAGGACGGGGTTTTCCTACACGACTTCACTCAAAATGATAAACTCCCAAACAAGTGATAGACTAGAGACTTTTGGGAGTGCAAGCAGAACGGGGCCCAGGGTGAAAGACGAATGCAGGCTGAGGCTCAGGCATCGTCTTCCCTTTTTTACATTTCGCTGTTCCAAACACAGACAAAAACAAATGGGTGGAAGTAACAAGTCTCACCAAGCCAGCGAATGTGCGTGTCAATGAAATTCTGAAATGCAAGCCCGCTGCCAGCACTAATCCAGGCAGCCTATTGAAAAATACCTGCATACTGATGTCAGAGCCCCAACATGCAGCTTGACATCAGCTCCCTTCTTTTTCTTTTTTCTTCACCCCGTACAGCTCTAAACTTTGCTGTGTGTGGTCCATCACACACAGATCCAAACACAGCTTTTAATTAGATACTTATTACAGATAAAATTTAGAAAAAAGGATTGCAGATGAGGCAGTCAGCATGGCTTGTGTTTTAATGACTGTTAGAGGCGAAGGCGATGAAGTGTGTAGGAATATTAAATAAATAAAAGTCTATCAGGCAGCATCTAAGGTTCGGATCAGAGGCTGCAGTGTGCCAGCTCTCCTGCCAACAGGGAGTGATGAGGGCAGCCTGACTACAAATGTCAAAACTTAACAGTTAGAAAAACCCACTAAAGAAATGCATTAAAATTCTTTACAATAAATACAGATAACACATTCATCGGTGTGTGTATATGTGTGCACATGGGTGACCGGGACTAAAAAGCACTTTGGGGCTTCTAAGAAAGTAGTAAAGTGCTGTATAAGTCTAGACCATTTACACATTACTTTACCTAAAGCTATAGACTTCACCAAACAAACCTTTCACACCAAACGCGATTGGCGTGGCAAAGGCAGCCAGTTTCAATGTTTAAGTGAAAAAAGAGATGCAATCAGAGGTCCTGCAGTGTGATTTGAGTGTCTGCACATTTTGGGAGGCACGGCGAATATTCAGCCATGCAAATTCAAAGATCTGAGTTTTGGTAAAAAAATTGGTGTCAACCAATCAGGAACTCAGCTTTGGCCCGTGATGTGTTGATGATGTGATCTAAAACCAAGAACGAGGAGAATCTTAACTTTGCATTTTTCTTATTTGTATCGAAACAATAATAAAAAGGTCCTCTAATTTTATTCTTATTTTACTGCCTCGGACTAATGCAGGACAGCAAGTTATCAAACTGAAAGAGAGAGATAGAAGCTCTTCAAAATACATGAAACTGTTCTGCTAACATCATTCATGTCTTCCATGCATTGACTGTAAATAAGACATACAGCTTTACAGTCAATGCTCCTCTGTAGCGATGAGGTTAAAAACTTTTGACAGTAGCCTCCAAAACACAGCGGAGCATCAGATTTATGAAAACCTCTTTTGGACAAAAAGCGTATTTGACGCGCACCTTATCAGAGGCGGAGGGCGTGAATTTCCTCGCAGCCTTCATTTAATCTAATTAGTTATAACTTGGCTCAGATGAAGCTGCGTTACTCTGTCTCCAGCGTTGTCTTGCCCACAGTGCCATCTTGAGTGCCATCAAACACGATGGAGAGAAAGGTTTTCTTGCGTGGAGAAGCCCAGGTGGATATGTTGAAGGTACATAAATACACAAAACTTTATTGAAATGGTAAAAAACAAAAAAAACACATGTCAGATCTCTGCATGACATAGTACTAGCAGCTATGGCTGTCATTTTGAACCCCTTTAGAAGACCACTGGGAATGCTTTGACAAAAGATGATCAGAGTGGGACTTTAAACTGTTAATAGAAGCAAAGCTTGTTAACAAAAAGTGAACTAGTTCCTAGAGGGGTGTGGGGACACTAAAAAGGAAAAGAGGTGTGTGATCCGGGCTAGCTTCATGTTGCACGAGCAGACACAAGGCGGAACGGAGAAAGCTCCGATCCGCCTGATGATCTGCCTGACCCTCAAGGCTGAGGGACTGCAGATGGCAGCGGTCTGGGAGCTGCCCCGAGACACCCCGCTGAGGGCAGAATGAAAAGCAGCATGTGTGGGTTTGCATTTGGGTGTGTGTTTGCGTGTGTGTGGTGGGTGGGTCACTTTAGCCTGCACTTGAAAAAGCTTGCATGCACACATACACCAGCAACAGCAGCTCCATCTGTCTTTTGACATGGGAGAGCTTAATGACAGAGGGAGAGAAGCCAAAAAAAGCTTGTTTTTCTCCGTCTTTCCTTTTCTTTTTGCCCTCCACCTCTTCTTCTCTCCGCACTCTCCAGCATTAACGGTGAATATGGAGCAATCGGGGCAGACTTTCTCCATCCGGAAGACTCCTAGTCACCTTCGAGGCATACACTCACTCGCTCAGACACAAATGACTTCCGAAAAATAAAGGACTGTAGAGCTAGCTCGTAATGTGCAGTTAATCTCTGCGACTTTAATTTTTTATGTCCCAACCAGTCTGTGAGTAGTAAAGCTCCCAAAATCCCTTCATTTTGAATTTAAGTGAAACTTTGTTACCCCCACGTTGCACTAACTTAAAGAATCTCGATCTCTTATACTACGTTCACATCGGGCACTGAAACACGCTTTCAACCAGCTACTTCCAATGAAAAAAACTGTGAAAACACCTGTACATGTGCATCTCAGGCTTCCGTGTTCAAAACTCTCGCATTAGTGTGCGACTACGCACGTTTTTTAGTTCCTTTTTGGGGGTTCTATGTATAAAACACGTAGCCCTTGAACCCGTGTTCAAATCAAACCAGTTGAACTCTGACCAATCTGGGACTTGGATGTGGTAGTGACGTACAGGTAGCGTCCTTTTCAAGACGGGTTAGTACAACCCTTTGAAATGGATCATGAAGGAGAAATTAATAATTGTGGTTTGTACCCGGTCAGAACTTTACGACACAAAGTCTTTCATATGTCAGAATAGAAAAGATTCAGAAAAGAAAAAACCTGGAGCAAGATTCGCACGGCTTTGACATTTTGCACAAAGCCTCTTCCGAATACAAGTACATGTGCTAGTATCAGGTAGTGACAGTGCAGTGTGAACACCGTATGCTAAAAGCGCGTTTTTTAATGCACATCATATGTTGGATGTTTAGATAGAATTAAATTAAATGTGCAATTATAATTATCCAAACTAAAAGGGATTGTTGTATGCAAAGAATTCTGGGCAAACAAGTGAAAATCCAACATTCGGAGCATTTAGAATCAAGTTAAAACAAACCAGAGTACCTGGAGCAAAATAAATACTGTGAACCCCAAATTAGCACAGTAAAAATGTAAAAAGGACTGCCATCTTGTAAATTTGTCAATACTACCCAAGCCAAGGCGCATATACACACTAACTGTGTTTAATAAAACAGGCATTAATAGTCTAAATATTATCATGCGTGTCTACAGTTGTGGAACAGGCTGATAAAGCAGCTCCGCTTTTCTATTCAGGAGGCTATAATACTTGTGTTGTAAAGAGATGGGAGAAGACAACGCAAGGGAGGTTTGAACCCTCCATGAACCACCCTGTCCAGCTCCTTCCTCTCTGCCCCCACCTCCTCCCCCAACTCCTCTGAGTGAATGACTCATTGCTGGAATCAGAAGGAGCCCAGGGGAAGTATTGTGAGCGGTCTTCATCCACCACAAACTACAGCTGCCCTCACTGTGGGGCCAAGTGTGTCCTCACAATCGGAGAAGGTCATGGATCTGAAACAGGGGATCCCTATGACTGACTTCAAAGCTTTTACTGAGCACATGGAAGATCGTGGCTGTAGACTGTTTATTTCCTTCCACGACCACAGGTGTATCAAACTGTGCAGACAGCTTCTGTAAAACACCTGTGAAGAAATGCGACCCCAGTGATAAGATGCCTCTATCAGTCCTAAAGTTCCACACCACTATATATTTCATAAGTCAACTGTCACTGGTCCTATAACAAAGTGGAAGTTAGGGCTGCACGATATGAGGAAAACGCATAATAACTCATATAACAATATAATTTGCGGTATATAAACAAAGAGCATAACAACCAAAAAGATAATTCCCATTTCATTGCAACAGTTTAAATATTATTCTCCAAATGACCCTCGTCGACATAGGAGGCAAACATCTAACATAATAGGGCTCATCTGATTGGTCAACAACAGGAAGGGGTCCATCCGATTGGTCAAATGCATAAAGGGATTTCTTTGATTCGTTAAATGCTTCAAGCTGCCATAAGATTGTTTTTAGCACATTTAAGGAAACCATTTATTGCAATTTTCGCTGTCTTTTGCGATATGCATATTGCTCAGCTTGATATTGCGATAACGATAAATTTGCGGTAGATTGTGCAGGCGTAGTGGAGGTGAATCAGAACAATAGAAACTCAGCGGTTTAGTAGGTCGCCCCGGTGATGGTCAGAGGAGCCATAGGGGCGAAGTGGCAGCAACGCCTCTGTCTGTCTGCCCCAGGGCAGCTGAGACTACATCAGTAGTCTTAGGTCCAACATCAGTCTCTGATGTTACAGATGTGGAGTAATCGTCAGTCCTAACCTTTGTAGAAAGTCTTTTTACTGTAGAGTCAAAGCAGTTAAAGCTTCAAAATGTGGGTTGACAAAAAAAAGTCTTTCAGTTGTAAATGGAATGTCAAGAAGGTTTAGGGGCATGTAACAAGACGGACAAATACAGCGTAGGCGACAAAAATGTGTCACTACTTCTGTCACAACAATGACTGACCTAGTCACTCTTGACTCTGGAAGCCCATTGAGATGACTGATGTCATGATTTTGGATATTTTGAATATGTCAATTGGCAGAAAAAAATAGTTTGACGTGTGGTACACTTTTTCTGTCTGAAAGTTCACGTTTGGTCTGAACATTTTCTGAACAAGTTGTAGTTTCTAAATCACTGAAACTAACATCAAGTTAAACGTATGGGCAAAATCCATTTAAAAGATCTTAATTTCTCTGTTTTTAAAAACTTAGACTTTGTCGATTATGTTTATTTATTAATAATTCATAGCAGAAACTTGAACAAAATAGATAACCGCTATGATAACAGATTGTTGGAGCTCACTTCCATCTCTCGGATGTTCCAAGTTATGCAGCGTCTTAGCCTAACTAACCACTAGTTTACCCATCTAAGGCCTCAAAACCACCGAAAGCACTGACTGCTATAGGAAAAGAATGAAGGAGAAAAAGAATTCCTGGCAGAACCAGAGAGCCAAGAGAGGGAGGTGTGACCTTTAGCCCACATGCTGAGATGATCTTCAGCAAAATGATCCAAATGTTACTAGTGCGGCGCGCTGGTGTGCATATGCACAGTTTAACAACAGATTTGTCGGTTTAAGGTTGCTGGCTGTCTGGTTTCAGACTTCTTGTCGTGACAGAAATGCTTTTGGGACTTCTTCCTCTTTCAAGCATGGTTTCAGAGTATTAATGCATTGTTAAAAAAAAGTAATCTAAACCACAATAAATACTAGTTCCATGTTGAAAATGATACTTCACGCACAGACAAGTGATCAAAACAATATTAGCTATTATGTTTCAGTATTTTTTTTCAAGGGATATGACTGACATTTGGCATATTTTTTACACATAATGAACTTTACCAGATGTTTACGCTTTTTTTTCTTCGACTGTTGTCGATTTTCACTTAGAAGCATGTGATACCGATTTATTAAAGTTCATGGATTAACTAATTTATCATTTTCTCCTTAAATGTTTTTTAGATTATTATTTTTTTTAATGTAAGGCGGTCTTGTTTCATTTCTGGCAGTTGCCTTTCGTTTAACCCTTCTGTGAAATAAGAAAAGTTTGTTTTGAAATACAATTTGAATAAAATATACATATTTCACCTACTTATATTCAACTTTATTTTCTATTGAATCCAACTAATTTAGGGAATTGAGTTCCACTAGTGACTGGTAAATAAATCCTTACAAGACTCTGGGAAATTGTTTCCTATAAAATAATCTATAAACGCATTTATGAAGAGGATTTTGGACCACACAGTAACAGTCCCTTTAATGTCTTACATTAAGCTAGACGCTTCTGATATCTTCTCTGGTTCAGAAGTGGCTTCATGCAAAGAACCTCACAACTTGAGTCCACAAACTAAACACATCTGTAACCAGACGAAGAACCAAACAACAAAACTTCTAAATGAGCTTCGTTTCAAAATTCTGTCATAGCTGCGATTATATTTTTGTGTGTATTTTTGTACTCCATGTTTCTTTCATTGGGCTTTTAATGTTTGTGGAAACAGAACTCTGTGGAAAGGCATCTTCAACATTTTTTTCATGGACTTTTTCATTTTCATGGATACAGCACTCTTTGAACTGACGACTTTTTTAAAGTCTACTTTTTTTTTTTTGGCTTACTCTCATTGTGCAAAATTATCTTCTGGACAGAAGATAAGATGGAGTTTTTCCAATGACAGTGTGACAGAACTAGACTAAAGCCGCGTTTCCACAGTCCGGCATGATAAGGATATGGTCCAGTCCAGAATTTGGAGCATTTTCAACATAAAATGGAACCATTAAGCCGGACCGGACCGAACAATTTTTGAGCATCATTTAAAGGAAAAAATGCAACGGCCCATTCAGGGCAGAGCTAGTGCTGTCACGCGATGAGCCCCGTTGATTGGCGGAAGGTCATTACGACAAAAGAAAGCGCCAAACCAGTGCAAGCATATCATTCCTCACCACCCACAGTCTTTTCTCAAACAACATTAAATGACTTGTTTATATGACAAACCAAAATCAAAGTGGGGGAAAAAAAGGAGCTGCTGGATGTCCTCCATTGTTGTTGTTGTTGTTATGGCTTCGCTTTTGCTCAAGTCACACCACTATGACGCAAAGCTACGTTATCGGCCTACACCCCACATGCGCCGTGACGGTGTAGGTTCGGGGGTCCTTTAGACAAACTACGTAGCGTCGAGATCAGCTCGGCCTCTACAAATTTTCATTTCATGTTCCTTTTTGTTATAGGAAGTTATTTTGCCTCATAAATTGTGTCTGACAATATTCTTTGCCATTTTTATAAAGCGATTTTGCCACAATCCGCTTTTTATTCCAGTTTAAGTTCAGTCGTGACTAGGGTTGTGCCGATGGACGATATCATCGTCCATCGTGATGGGTGACTGACATCCCGATGGAGAGACCACCATCGTGATGCCACGCCCCCGCCACGTTGCGAATGGACCCCATAAGCCGCGGTTACATGTACAAAATATCTTGATGGGATCAATGGTCGGATTAGAATCCAACCGTGTACATGGGCCCAGAAAAATGTTTTCAGAATATAAAAACGTTCACTAAGGTCACACTTTCCGTCGGAATAAATCATTCGCACATGCGCAGTAGGGTTTGACAAACCGTAAGAGGATATAAGTTCCGCCGAGCAGCTTTTTTTTTTTAAACTTTATTGAATGTAACAATTCAATACAAACAATGTTAAACAGCGCCGGGCGGCTATATACATTGACATGTCAGCTCGGTAAAATACGAGATGATCTTCTAAACGTGCTTTTAATAATGTTACGGTTATTATGAAACACCTGTTCGCTCATCATTTAAATTTTAATCCGTGTGGTCAGTGCTTTTTCTGAATGTAGCCAGGATTAGCAGTATGCTAACACGGGCTAACAACATTAGCTTTAGGTGGCGCTGCATGCTGTGAATAACATCAGCGTTTATTTTAGTCGGGACACGACTGGAAACACAAATCCACGTGATTGTTCGAATGTTTTCTAAGGTCTGAGCGACATTTCTGCTTTGAAGCTCAAACCGCTGCGTGTCTGCTGACGATCCGAACTGTGCTCAGACACACACTTTTAGACCCGGTTCTGAGTTCGGTAGCTAGTTCCCCTAGAGCTGCGGAACGGATCGCGGTCTTAAATCTCCCACACATACCGCTCATGTACCCCCCCCCCTTCCCATCAAACACAAAGCTGGAAGTCCGCCCTCCGCCGGTCCACTTCACTAGTTAAGTGCGGGAGCGGACTACTATTCTATTTTGTTTGTTACTTTTTTTGTCAAAGTCACTTCCCCCAGTTTATACTGGATCATTGCGGATTAGTCATTAGTTGGGAAATAAAATGAAAAAGCAAAATAACGAATAGCAGTTATATAAGAACGAAAAATGTAAAAATACCCCCCCCCCCCCCCCCGATGGTTGACAGCAAACATCGTCAACGGCCAATTTAAGGGACATCGCCCAACCCTAGTCGTGGCTGAAAATGTTGTTAGCACGGCTAAATGTTGTTCTCCCGGGTCCGTTCTGGCAATAATAAAGCCCTGGGCGCACGGATTAAAAAAACTACAAGCAAACATGCATTTAATAATAATTATAACAATAACAAAGGCACGTTTGTTTACAACAAACTTCATAATATTTTCTATAATATTTAAATGCCAGAGAAACTTTTTCTAGTATTTTATGATAATTATATGATTAAAATGATACGTCAAACTTTTCACAATAATTATATTTTCTGATTGGTAGAATTTTTAAAAATTGAGAGAAATAAACGTGCAATATATCAGTCCGAGTAAAATACATTTTTCATATGATTTCCATTAACTAAATTTAACAGAATTATATAAGAAAATGTTTTCAATCTATATTAGGGCTGCACGATATGAGGAAAACTCGCGATAAGCGATATTGTTGATTAATATTGCGATAACGATATAATTCGCGGTATATAAACAAATAGCAAAACAACCAAAAACATAATTTCCATTTCACTGCAACAGTTTAGAAAATTATACTCCAAATGACCCTTGTCGACGTAGGAGGCAAACATCAAACATAAAAGGGCTCATCTGATTGATCAACAACGTAAATGGGTCCTTCCGATTGGTTAAATGCATAAAGGGATTTATTTCATTTGTTCAATATTTCAAGCTGCCATGAGATTGTTTTAGCACATTTAAGGTAACCATTTATTGCGATTTTGCCGTCTTTTGCGGTATGCATATTGAACAGCTTAATGTTGCGATAACGATGAATTTGCAGTATATTGTGCAGGCCTAATCTATATTCTTATATAAATAATCACACTTCTAGGAGACAAATTTGAATAGGAGTCCTGGTTTAAAAAACGCTCTCAAATAATTGTAAAAAAAATAATATGGCCTTTTCTGGTGACTTTATACGGTAAAATAGTCCACGCAAAAAGCTGAGCTGGTATCCTTTCGTGAGCTCATGTAAAACCTCACACACATTCTTCAGCAGCACATCAAAAAATGTTGGAAACAGTAAAGAACATCAAAACACAGTTACAGCTGCAATACGATCAACCACAGTTTAAATAAACAAGCCTCTCTTCAAGAAAAGGAAGCATTGTTTCCAAAACCACAATCAATAGACAGTTTTACAAAACGACACAAGTGTCCATTACTTCATTGTGATTCTAGGCAAAGGCTAAAACCTCATGACGTCAACGGCCACAGGAATGCCATCAGGCGGATTCTTCTCCAAGTCTCCACCAGGGTTAGTTAAACAACAATGCACAGAAATATTTGAAGATAGCAGTGTGCCTTTCCTGGCAGCCGCACTGCCTCAGTTACTTTCCTTCACGATTTTTGTGACACTTGATAACCTCCTGTTGCTGTGGCTGCTGAATGAGGAGGAGGCTGACTGAATCCTTCCATGGTTTCCATCATTTCTTTGGCCTGTAGACATCATGTGCTGAAGTAGGACATTGGAATTTGAACGCACCGACATGCTTAAACATAGTTAAAAAAAAACTTTGATGTTAACAGCCCCTTAATGTTTTCTGCAGGGAAAACAAATTGAGTTTTAATTACAAAAATTAAAGCAAACCAATGGTTTTACGCCCATTTACTCAGGCAGGAGTTATAGGTTATCAGAAGACCTTATACAATGTGACTAACAGCCCCGCGGCTAAAACAATGTTTGTTTGTGGGAAGTCTACTACAGCCTAGCTTACTGCTTGCCACTCCTCCCTTATCTAGAGCGCCAACGCCGGCAGTTGCTTACAGCTGTGACAAGTGGTGTCGTCAGGGGTTTTCCCATCTCATGGGGTGTTACACAAAGTTGGAACCGTCCGCTGCATGGGCGAACAGGTTCTGGTGGAGTTATCAACCGCCTCATTCCATTAGCTGTTTGCGGTACAGCAACTTCATAGATTACAAGTCCCTCAAAAGTACAGGTTTTACATGCGTTTGCCTGACCAAAAAACAAACAAAATAAATTCTATTTATAGTTTTTTTAACGGGGATCAGACTGTAAAGGAGAAAAAAAAAGAATGAAGTGGTAAATACTTGAGGTCATAAAATTCAATACATTTCATTTAATTTGACTGTAGGAAAATCAGAAGATTGTAGAAATACTGTTTTTCCACTACTGTATCTTGCTTTCGTCACATCATGGAGGCTAGTTGTATTTTTACCTCTTTCAGATAAGGACACGTTACCAGCCCATATCACTCTGTACTCAGTTTTTGTTTAACCGGTATAAAACTAGAGCTAATGCAGCAGCCTTCCATAGTCCCAAATAAAGTTTTGCTGGTTAAAACCATAGACATAAATTAATTGGACAAATAATCTCTGATGTCATTAGGGAGCCGGTTTAGCTCGTGCTGGTTTGCGGCGCATTCCGTCCGTGAAACCTGGGTTCGAATCCGGGCTGCTCCCTGTTCCCTTCTCTACTTCTGTGCCGGTCCCAAGCCTGGTTGCTTTGAGAAGGTTGCGTCAGGAAGGGCATCCGGCGTAAAACATTGCCAAATTTACCATGCGACTTGTTCGCTGTGGCGACCCCTGATGGGAAAAGCCGAAAGAGGAAGAAGAATCTCTGATGTCATTATTAGATTTAACACTGTCACCTAAATACCTCACACTTTTTGACCTACGGTAATTATTCGGCCAGTCATGTGATCAATCAGCTGATTCTAACTGGGAGAAAAACAGCTTTGCACCAATATGCAACATTTGCGCTGATGTTACAAACGTAAAGTGCTGCGCAAAAGCACAAAGCCACTTCTGTCCGCGACAGAATCAGCTGATTTACATTGATTGTGTAAACGCTGGAGCTAACGCTTCTGTGTTAAAGCGTTAAGGAGACAAAATATAGCTCTAACTGCTGAACTAGCGTTTCCCAAGATGGCTAATTTGGCGGGAAAAAGTGAGTTTGTTTAGTCGACCCATCTGTCAATCAATTAAAAAAATGCCTACAATAACACATCAATCCAAACATCGGATTTAAAAAATAAAATACAAATTACTCTTTCCCACAGCTGTCATATTATTTAATTGAAGAAACAAACATCAAAAAAGTATTCAAAACAGACTGTATTTATGTTCATATTGGTATAAACAGATTATAATATAAAGTTGGACTATTTAACACGAGTGTCAAATGGAAATTGTGTCTGTCCGTGATCAGCCTTCAGTGAGAATTGGAAATTCCATATTAGCATTAAATTCAGAATTGCAATAGCGGGGTCTGGTGACAATAAGGAAACTGTGTCACAGCCATAGAACTTCAATAAAACAATGAAACAAAGAGATAGGGCTGCATAATGTGAGGATATTGCAATTTTAGATATAAGTGATCAATATTGAGATGACGATATAACCTGCGATACATTAGGGCTGCACGATATGAGGAAAACTCGCGATAAGCGATATTGTTGATTAATATTGCGATAACGATATAATTTGCGGTATACAAACAAATAGCAAAACAACCAAAAACGTCATTTTCATTTCACTACAACAGTTTAAAAATTATACTCCAAATGACCCTTGTCGACGTAGGAAGCAAACATCAAACATAAAAGGGCTCATCTGATTGATCAACAACGTAAATGGGTCCTTCCGATTGGTTAAATACATGAAGGGATTTATTTCATTTGTTCAATATTTCAAGCTGCCATAAGATTGTTTTTAGCACATTTGTCGTAACCATTTATTGCGATTTTTGCCGTCTTTTGCAGTATGCATATTGAACAGCTTGATGTTGCGATAACGATAAATTTGCAGTATATTGTGCAGGCCTACGATATATGAATATTTCCTTTTCACTGCAACAGTTTATGTTACATAAAAGTCAACATAACTGAAATTACACTCCAAATGACCCGTGTCTACATAGTAGGCGAGCATCTAGCATTGAAGGAGTCCATCCGATTGGTCAAATGCATAAAGGGATTTATTTGATTCGTTTAATACTTCAAGCTGCCATAAGATTGTTTTAGCACATTTAAGGTAACCCTTTATCGCTATTTTTGTGCAGCTTAATATCGTGATAACAATAAATTTGAGATTAACTGTGCAGATCTAGAAAGAGGAATAGATATCATAACCCAACAAACCTAGAACAATAAAGTCCATTAAAACATTTCCTAAAGCTATTTAAAAGCTAGCAGGCAGTCAGTTGTAATGTGTACCTCTTGTACATCATCTTACAATTTTCTAGGGAGACTTTTTTCCAATAAGGAAATATATCTCTAAGTTAAAATTTGCTAGAGCATGCATTACTACGAGGTTGACTGTAAATTAGTTGCAGTTACACTAAACATCATGGCAACAAACATCAACGAGTAAAACAAGTGAAAATGTGTTGGGTAGAGAGGAAATATTTAAATAAAAATGCCAAGATTTCAGCAAGTTTCGGACGAGAGAATTTTAATTACATGTCCCTTCCTCTTTTGGTGACAGAAAAGTGTCAGTGTTTTTTCCGCTTAACGTCAGCTGCTCCAACATAGGAAGTACGCCGGAGAAAGCTTTGCTCAATGAAGCCAAGTGAAAGCAGACGGGAGTCAGACCGGGGAAGCAGCCTGTGTGTTTTCTGAATGAAACATCCTGCATGTGGAGAGACAGAGGAGGCTGAAAGAGCTGACGCGGTGCAAACCACAAATCTCTCGGCAAAGCCGTGATCGCTATCAACAGCAAAGCATCAGGGGCAAGGACAGGCACATTCTGAGCCAATTAATAAGGGAAGTCTCTTGGAAGAGGAAAGTGAATTCAAGAAAGACAAAGAGGTGGTCGACAACACAAGCTGGTCTGCAAGAGGAAATAAAAAGAAAGCTAGGAAAGCTAGAACTCCAGATAAATGTTCAGTCTGTCAAAACTTAGTACCCCTGATGTTTTGGTCACTACTTTAAGACCTTCATAAGGACGGATCCAAGCTGTTCTGATCACTCCCATTCTCAAAGACAAGAAACGTATTTTCCGCACTATAGGGCACCGGATGATGAGGCACGTCGTCAATGAATGGTCTGTTTTCCAACCTATGTAATTAATAAGAATCCCTGTAATACATGAGTATTAAAAAAGACAAAACAGTAAGAGATACGTCAGTCCGACTTTATTAACTGTTTTCAAAGCAATTCTAGAATTATTTTGTGACGAACTAAATGTTAGCCACGTTAGAAGCATTAGCTAAGTTAGAGTATTCACAATACCTGTAACACCTACCTTGTTTGCAACACGTAAAAAAAACAGTAATACTGCTTAAAAAAAAAAAGTTACTATGCTAACTCCTGCAAAAACAGGCTCCTCAAGCTACATTCACTTTGCGCTCTGCAACAACCGTTCAGGGGCCACTTCCAAGAAAAAGTCTATAAAGACTGGGCCTCCGTGTTAAAAAACTTGTGTTTATGGATCGCAGTGCAGGTTTCTACGACCGTTTTCAGAATTTAGGTACAAAAAGTGTGGCAAATGAATGTGTGTTGAATGTTAAACCGGATCGAAATTTGACCAATGATGGACTTAGATTTGGTAGTAACGAATGAATGGACCGTATGAAAATTGACTGTGGAGAAGAAATTAATAATCGTAGTTTATGGTCTTTCGTATATCAGAATAGAGCTGTAAAAGAAAACACCTGGAGCAAAATTCTCAAGATAAATTAAGAAAACAATTCTGGTTACCAAGATGTTTTCTTAAACTAAGAATATTTTGCTAATAAAAAAACTTTCTTGGCAAGATTATTTTTCTTGCAAGACAGTGCAAGAGGCAAAAAATAAAGCTAGAGTTACAGATCTACGATCAATTTATTCCAAATTTAGCATCCCCAAAAAGGCTTTAACCAGAAGGGCTGGTCAAGGCAGTTCTGATCATTCTGGTGTCAAAGAAAAGTAAAAGAACCGTAACAAGCTGTCCTGCGTTCATATATTCATTAATGTGCACACTAAAGCAGCGAGGTGGCTGAGCACCAGGAACGTGGAGTGCCAAACTGGCAGAGATCCAAAAAAAAGGATGCATAACTGTGCGTTTCTACCCACTGGGGTGTCTCCTGCAGTCATTTTCCTCAAGTCTGAGACAAGCCGCCTTATTAGAGCAACAAGAGAAGAGAGACATAGAGTCAACATGGGCGTGTGGTGCTGAAACAGGCTCATCTTCACTTGACTAAACAAGTTGAATTTGACACCCAAACTCTTGGCTCCGGGCGCTATTTTAATTACTGGAATTAATCGATGTGTGTGGACTCCCAAAACAATGGGGATCCTGTGCACACGGAAAGAAAATCTCTCCTAAAGTTGTCCGGTTTTGGCACAGTTGATTTAGCGGAGACTTTTCTGAAGCTTGTGGTCTCCTACACGCCAGACACTTTGAAGACTTTCACAGCTTCGACTGGAGAGAGAACCGCTTTGCAGACTGCAGCTGAGGTGAGCCACCGTCAGGCAGCTGGCATCATCTTAGTCATTAACCTATCCACCCGCGCTGAGCCTTAGGCGGCAGATCGTGAGGGGGGTGTGTGTGTGCTGGAGGGCGGACGTGGGACTGATGCTTTGAAGGACGGGGAAGCCTTTTAACTCTGATCTGAGCCTTTGCCACCATAAAGGTCAGGCTTGGACATCTGCTGCTCTCTCTAGATATCTCCTTTAAAAAATTTTTTTTTTTAAAAGCAGGGAAGAGAAGAAGACCCCGGGGAACCGCTGTGCGTATGCACAAAACCACGCAGATCAACTTCTACTCTGAATTGCTCGATTCATCGAGCGCACTCAGAGCCCAAACCACACGCCCAGGCTAACGCACACAAGAACACGAGTTTGAGTCCCAAAAGAAAGGCTCAGCCTTATCATTACACCAGACCTCTGATGCTCGGCTTTTAGCCTGAAACACTAACACCCACCCTTTCTGGTTTTTGGCAAGGGGACAGGCAGCGCTGAGCTAAATGGAATTCTGTTCCCCAGGGCTCAGCAGTACTGAAATAAGTGATTCATGCTTTTATCATCTCAGGTGAACAGTGCTGGCTTTTTCAGCTACAGTTTCTCCAAACACAGGGAAAATGAAACTATTTATTGGTTGATCTCCATCTTTGTTTTCTTCATTTCCCCTCTATGGATGATGAGGAGGAAGAAGATCAAAAGAATTTGTGTGGACTGGTTTGCATCAACTCATATTGCATCAGCTGCAAAATTCTTGAAGCGATCCTGAATTTAAAATTATTTAAGAAGAAATGATGAACTAATAACTTACCATTTGGAACCTGTTTGTTAAAGTTCATTCAACGTAACAATCTAAACATTCATCCAACATCAGAGGTCAGGTATTTGAAAAAAGCAGATGGAAAGCAGATAGAAACATTCTGAACGTACGCTAAGATCCTATGTGTTTAACCCTTTGAACACGTGAGCTAAAATTAAGCTCCAGTGTTGACATTCCTTTGACTACAGTAACTCTTCAACTATTGACGCAATTAACGTAATTCCAGCAGATTCTAAAACAGAGAAAAGCAGCTTTGCGCCGATATGCAACACTTTACAGTGAAGTGCTTACACCATCGACTTAGATTAGCTGATTGTATTGGCGAGAAAGGGGCTTTTTTGAGGCGGCTTTGCACTTCACATGTTGCATATCGATAGAAAAAACGATAAGATAACCGTTTTCTCCATCTCAGAATGAGTGGATTCATGTTGATCGTATAAAAAAAATAGTCGGGGTATGTCAAGTGTGGCATTTGGTTGTTGCCAGCAACATGTCTGACGTAAAAGGGTTAAATAGTCTTAAAAAACTCAATGGACTTAAGTTTAAATCATTAACTGGATAAGGTGAGAGAGCCGTCACCCTTGGAAAATGGCTTACTTCAGGCTACAATTAAAATTAAGTCAACTCAGTCGCCATGTTTATCACAATAAGGACTGCACTAGAAATTTTCCGTAAGCAGTCCAATTCCTTTATACAGTCAATGCTTTATATCAACAAAAACCATATTTATGCAAAAATGGAAAAAATAATTTAAACAAAAATCCTGTGGGAAATCATAGGAGTGTTTTCGCTAGATTTAACATTAAAGGTATTGACGGTAAAAGTATTGTTCCCTTTACAACTGAAAAATAAACACCTGAAATCAACAAACAAATTGATGAGGAACATGGACGCATAAAGGAGTTAACTTAAATTATAGAGGAAAACTTCAGATGGCGATATAACTTGCGATACACAAACAAATAGAAAAAAAACAAATACATCATTTCCATTTCACTGCAACAGTTTAAATGAGAATCAACACAACTTAAATTATACTCCAAATGACCATCATTTAACATTAAAGTGCTCCATCTGATTGGTCAAATGTATACTTGACCAATCAGCTACCATAAGATTGTTATTAGCACATTTAAGGTAACCATCTATTGCTATTTTCACCGTCTTTTGCTATATCCGTATTGTACAGATTAATATCATGATAACGATACACTTGCAATTTATTGTGCAGGCCTATATTTCAGTTCTTTTATTAAATGTTATTGGGCTACGAAGAAACCTAACGCTAAGCAAGCACCAGGTATAAGACACATGTACAGGAACACACTAAACATGCATTCTTGAATGTGCGTTTAGCCCATGGTGTTCACACTGGACGAGCAGGAAGGGGCTACTTTAATTTCCTTTTCTACTGTTTACTAGCGCATGTCCGCCACCTATCAACCAAGTTCGGGATTCTCTGCTGCCAATTATAGGTGTTGCGATTTTTAGTTAATCCTGCTTTAACCAATCACGCCCAAGAGTCACTGTTTTCCTGTAGCATCCCTCCCCTTGCAGGAAAAACACACACTCGCAGTCAAACAAGCACAAATCTGGAGATATCATCTGGACAGGTGGCCAGCCACCCAGACCTGACCCTCCTGCCCTCTTGCTTGTCCATCCCTCCCAAAAGCCTGACCCCCTCCACACCCCTTCCCCCTCCAACACTATCCCCAACTGCTGCCCCAAACTGAACACGCCCAGCAACAGCCCCCCCACCACCACCATACACACACCTCCAGCAACCCCTGCAAATGTCTGTCACCCCCTGAGCTGTCTGTGAGGATTACTGCTGAACAGACACACCAAAAAGATCGATTCAGTTGACTCTGCAACAACTATGAAGTTCAATTTATGACCTACACAATAGTGGGTTGATAGGAAGCACTAGTCAAAAGAGGTAAAGACATTAGAAAAGAAAAAAATAATACTACTACTACTACATGTAGGTTAGAGTCATGGTTGCAAAAATAAATAAGTTGCAAAGTAGGAAATAACACATAATAAACCAAACATTAACCAATCGTCGAAACATTTTTTTAAACGCATGATTGTATGCATCTAAGAAAAATGTACATCCTGGGAAAGTCTGGCAAAATAAAAGGTAAAAAAAAAGGGCAAAGCTTTCTCAAGATAAGTGACTGTTTGTGTCGTGAGTAGCACCAATGTTTAAACACGCAGAATTGCTACGCTACTGGTTATAAATGCATTAATATTTATAGCGAATGACCGAGTTAAAAAAGTGTATATCTATATATGTTTTAAACATATATAAATTTATAACTACATGTGTCTATGTATGTCTTTAGATCCACTGCCAAGAGGATATAGACAGGTCACAAAGCAGCAACGTGTTTCAGTGGAACAGCGCTAGCTTACATCCATTATCGGACAGCTAGGCGAAGTCCCGAATTCGGTCCGTAAAAACGTGCTGCCCGGCCAGCCGCTGAGCACGTTTCCAGCACGACTGCAGCTCTAGGAACGGTACAAACACTCCCAAGAGCCAGAGCATTACACAAAATATCACTCTAGAGGGGAATTTATTTATTTTTTGAAACGTGTCCCATTGGTTGTCTGCCTCGGAGGCTAGCCAACCAGCTAACAGTTGGCCGTTGTCTGGGAGAAAAGACCACCGGGTGTGAGGTGAAGGCTGTTTTAGCCGGGGTTAGCTCACCAAACACTGCAGCAACAGTCCGCTCAGACAACTAATGAGAACTGGTAAAGACAGAAAAATACACTCGCGCGCGAGCGCTCTATGAAAAAAAAGGATACCGCTGCTTTCCCAGCAAGCTCGCGGACAGCGCAATTCACTAAACATTAGCTACCACATGCGGTGTATAATTCATCTATTTCACGTTAATAACTTGTATTGTATTTTCTTACTCCGCTCCCCACCGCGTCCACTGAACCTCAGACTCACCCTGTCACAACAGGCGCCATCTTCCACAAACTCTCACCAAAACTCCAATACTCGCGATATCCTTTCGCTCCCACCGCACTACAATCTGCCGAGACAACAGAAGCCGACTGGAGGTGTAGGGACGATAGAGACGGAGAGAAAGGGGGTGGGCGAGGAAGACAGAGAAAAAGGGGAGGCGGCGGATAACAGCAACACACGGTGAGAGAGTGAGCGAAAAGGGCAGACGCCACAACAACAGGCGTGGGAAACTTCCAAGGTATCGCGAGATTAGGAAAACTCTCATAATAGGGGCGCACAGAGGACGCCTCCCTTATCGCGAGATTCTGCTGGAGGTTGGCTCGTTGTTTATCTTGTGGTGCTGGAATACTATTCCCACGTGTTTACCGGGTAATAAATTACAGCACCGATTGGTCTAAGGGGGGAAAACCGCTAGTGGCAAAGGGAGCCTATATTTCCCAGGCTCAAGCACATGTTTAAAAGGTTTAATTAAACTTTTAAATACTATAATTTCTTTTTATTGATTTATGTATTTACATTGAAGTAGAGCAAGACGTGACAAAAGTGGGAAAAAACACAGTAAAACTGTCATTTTACAGTACAAGTCCAACTACTAGAGCTTGCATTACAGAACACTACAATAACAAAATAAAGGTACCTAAAATCGGTAATCACTTATCAAAAGTTTGACCACATTTTATTTTAATTTGTTATAAACTACAGAGCCCTAAACATGACATTTAAAAAATATGAATAAATCATTCCCTCAAATTAATATTTTTGGCAACGAATGAGTATTTTTGTGGTCATAAATGAGCATTTTGAGCACAGAAGTAAGTAGTATGGCATTATCCATTCTCACTGCTAATTTGTGGCTTCAAAATACTAATTTGCGCCCAAAAAATGTTAATTTTTGTACACCAAATACTTATTTGTACAGACAAAATATTAATTTGTAGCTTTAATTTATTAATTTGAATATCAACCCTGCAATAACCGTAATAACCAATACATTTTGGCTGACAAAATAACACCAGTTGGACAAAGTCAGGTATTTTTTGATGTAACTTTTTCTGAAACTAGATAATGAGCAGGGCCAAACATATAATCAAGGACTCCCACCATCCCAACTACCACCTGTTTCAACGTCTACCGTCAGGCCGGCGGTACAGATCACACAAGGCACGAACCAACAGACTTAAGAACAGTTTTTGTCCCCAGAGCAGTCGACCTCCTAAACAACATATGATTCTTACAATAAAAACAAACTGTAACAACTGTTTACCAATTATGTGCAATATTTAGCAGTTCAGAAAGTGCAATAACGGTAATGTGCAGTACATGAATGTAGGAATGTACGGTACAGACCAAAAGTTTGGACACACCTTCCCGAAAGGAAAGGTGTGCCCAAACTTTTGGTCTGTACTGTATATATCCATAGATCCACAAATTCTCCTTCGTGTTCTTCTCTTTTTATTCGCTGTATGCACATTACTTTTGCATATTACTTAACAGCTGAAGGGCACCAGGATTTCTGTTGTCACAAGCTTCTTGTGTAACAATGACATTAAAGGATTCTGATTCTGCATTGCATTATTTAAAAATCAGAAAATGTTCTTTAATGTGTTTCAATAATAAATTTGTGTGATCACAACAAATGGGATTCTTTTGGTAATAGAGACATTCACCAATGTGTAGAATAAATTTATGAGTGTATTAACTACAACCTAACACAACTGAGTAAAAGTTTTTGTCTTGCACATTTTCTCAGGTATAAATAATTCAGCTACTATTAGGAGTTCTTATTTTTAAATAAGTGACTTACATAAAGGATTACAAATCACCTCTGAATGGGATTTTTTTTAAAGTGGTTATTTTCTGGTGGTGATTTGTCATTTGTCCATAAAAGTACAAAAACTTGCACAAAAGGTGAGGAGCTTCTACCCCTTGTGCTATCTTAGATGACCCCACCCTTACAATGACGTGTTCTCCCTACCATGACAAAGGTGGATAAAGGTGGAAAGATTTCATGTAATCCATGGACACTAGTGAAGATCACAAATCATTGAAGAAAAAAGGTTCAGAGCACTGTCTAGTGGGTCTAGATGACCCAACTCCCAATGTTAAAGTGCCTAGGATAGCACAAGGGTTACGCAGACGTCTATCTGAATGAAGAAACGGAACCACGCCACAAATGTACAGTTTCTTCCAACAGCGCTGCACAGCTCATTTCCAATGAGGAAACAATGGCGTGAACACATGTGAGTGGGCCATACAGCGCAGATTAGCACACTGCCATCACATCGGGGAGTCCCATGACCACCCTGCACACCAAACCCCAGTCAAAAGTACAAGGGAGCCTATTATTTATAATGATTATGCTCGCAAGTGTGGCACAGGCGTCACCCCCCTTCCCTCTGCACGTCTGCCTCGGCCACCCCCCAGCAACAGTGCATTCCTAAACTTTGTGTCATATTATCCCAACTACAAACAGGTCAGGTCAGTCTTGTTGATCTGGGAGGAGCCGGAACGCCATAAACCTTCATGTAGGTCCTTCAGCTTCCATTTAAATGCGTTTGGGATCTTTGTTCACCTGACAAGTGACTGGTGGGAGGGTTTTTTTTTTTCACATCAAAGAGGGAAAAAATGAAGGCCTCTTGGACCACACTGAAGTCAGAGCTTTGGTTTGTTAGATGCTATGTGTGTGATATGTACTCGGCTGTTTTGTTTAAAGAGAAGTAGCTTTTTACTGGATAAACATGAAAAAAACATACACATAGTATTTCAATAGCTTGTAAAAATCCCTGCTAGGACAACTTTTTTTTAAAACACTCAAGTATCTATGAGAACCATTAAGAAATAGTTAATAAGTTAAAGACGTGGGAGGTTAGTAGTTTCAACTCCCTGGGTGTTTAATCCAATGTTCAAGGTCACAAAGGTCATGAAAGACAGTGTTTTCAGTGGTGTGATACGAGTTAAGTTTACTCTCTTCTGGCTGCCTTTGCACATGGCATTCTTTGTCCCACACCTGGTTCAAATGGTGGCACCTGTAAAGATGAGAGGAGGCGTATCAGGCTTGGTTTTGCACAGAAATCGCTCTTCTTACAGTCCCTCAAAATGTCGTCCATCTCTCTACTCAAATCAGGCTTTGGTTGTTATATTCAATGACTTGATATATACAGTACATGTAGGGGCAAACTTTGACTTCCTGTTTGAAGCTGGTTGGAAATTACAAACATGGCATTTAAACAGACAAATCCATCCCCATTTAGACCAAAGTCAAATGGTTCAGTCTGCATTGAAAATACCTTTTTCTCCTAAACTTTATACTGACCCATTACAAGCATATCCCTATATAATATCCATCCATTTTCTAAACCCGTTTAATCCAATTCAGGTCCCTGGGTTGCTGGAGCCTATCCCAGGTATTGCATGGCGAAGATGGGGAACATCCTGCACAGATTACCAGCCTTCACACAACCAAACACATTCAGATTGAGGAAAACATGAAACCTTTTGATCACAGTGTTCGTGGGGTCCTTTAAACAGGAAAGAATCGGATAAAAAAAAAAAAAGAAAAATCCATAACAAGCTTGGAACAACAAACATACAAAAAATACACAAATTTTGGGAGCTAGGAAAGAACGTAAGATTTGCATATGTGGGGGCCAATCAGGTGGAGATTGCCTAGCAACAGCCCCCCATCTTTGAAAACGGCGACTATAGAACCCCTTGGCTTCTCTCTCTTTGTGTGGGGTGGGGGGCCTGGGGGGTCAGAACCCCTGGGCTGGGGAGACCTGGGCCCAATGCTGGGGGGCGCTGGGGGACGGTAGTTTCACCATTTGGGGGCCAGTCTAGCAGCTGTTCCTGACTTTCCCTCTTCCTTATATATTTAGGTGGATGGTGGTCCCCTCCCATGCATGGATACGGGCCCCTCCCCTTTCACTTTTGAATTGCACCTTAGACATGTAGGACCCTTGGTTTGTGTGTGTGTGTGTGGGGGGGGGGGGGTGCTCGGGCATCAGAAGAGAACAATTGATATACGTTGTACATTCAATTTTTTTTCGTGGTCGTGATCCCTAAAAATTGCTTCTATTTTGGATTTTTGTGGTAACAAAGATGTTTTCCTAAAAGAGGGGGTCCTAAGGTACATCAAAGGCAAATGTGTCTGGTATATCAACGTAACCTTCTTATTTTTTTATTGATCGAGTCTTGCTAGACTTCTATGTCATGCTTTGAATTTGTAGCAAAACAGCTTTGAATTTTTTTATTCCAAACGGCTACTATGCTACAAGATAACTCATACTATTCTTAAATTTGACAAACATTACAAGAACTAAAAGCCTGCTTATTGTCCTATTCTTTGGGACACTCCCCAAAAAGTATTTTAAAGGGTCAAGAGAAAAATCCCCAAAATACCGCTCTGTCTTTGTGGAACCACGTTTAAAATCCGCCACAGTGCATCCATGTACAATTTCTTCTTTTTAAACCTTTTTAGAGGCGCAACTCACTTTATGGAGCTTCTCTGCACTGCCAAAAGATGAGGGAAAAAAGGGAGGCAGAGAGCGTGCCTGGCCCGTGGCCTGAAGTGCCAGAGACGAGGACCTCATCCTGCCCTCAACCGCTTTTCCTTTCCCCTTCTTTTTTTTTATAGTCGGTGGAGAACCTCCAGTTACACTCTGAGCTGAATAGGGAAGCATAAATTTTCCCCCCTCAAATGTTTTACAGCTGAACGCAGCGGAGAAGGAGGTCGCAGCCACACGAACGCCACTGCTTTTCAGAGAGACTTGAAAACAGGAAAGCAGAGGTTAGTTTGCATCTCAAAGTCTTGGTGAAACACAGCAGGTGTAACGAAAAGCCCTCAAATATGATGGAAGTTATCCGTTTTTCATTTTATTTCCTTTCTTTTGGTCAGTTTTTTTTCAGTATCTCAATTCCTCCACCTTGTTAAAAAAAACACATTTATTTTCAGAGACAGAGCTAACACCAGCAATCTAAAGCCATAAGCCTTCAGTCTATAAATTCCCTTGACTGGTTAAGCTTATGGCTCTGGATCAACAGAATAGTGAGACAGAAGGCAGACTACTGGTCCTCCTGAGGAGATATCCTTTATGAGCGTCCCATCTCATCTGTCTGTTTGGAAGAAAAGAACACGTCGTGCCTATCAGGAATGAATGATCTTTTATTAGGATGATTCTTTTTGTTCTGCAGGCCGAGCAATTTTCACATCCAGCTTATCCGGCTAAGCTGCTGCGCCGCTAGAGCCGGCGAGTGAAAACAAAACTATAGCGAGAGGTCAAACCAATTAAGGGGAAGTGCAAGTTGGAGTTCAATGCTATTGCCAGCGCTCTGGACTGGAAGTCATTTGATGCAGTGGGTGAAGGATGGCGAAACTTTTTCCCCGTGAAAAAGAACAGTGAGAGCCAGACAGGTGGGTCCAGACGCTCAGGGGTCAAGTGCGGAGACGGACGAGCTGATGAATGTGGATGTGACAGACGGGGGGGGGGGGGCTCAACGCCAGACAAAAACAGGAAGGAAGAGCGCGGTGGACCTTCTGTTTACAGCTGCAAACAAATGGGTTTTATCAGACCAGCAAGGACGGAAAATGGCATGGGGGGGGGGGGGGATTCTACCAAATGCCGGGACTGCCCCCAAACTTGATTACCCACAAAAATCCTCAATTGACCATAGAAAATAAAAATTTACCCCAAAAACCAAAAAGACACCCACAAATATAAAAAACACAATAAGACTGCAAAAAAACAAAAAAAACAGATGTGTAGCATTACATATGTTAACTCAAGAGTGAATTATGTATTTAGGCTGAATGTGGCAGCCGAAAATGCAAAATTCTTTGGGGGAAAAAAGCTGAAAATGTTTGCTAAAACGCTAGACTGATTAGCTTAAAGATAAGCCACGATATCGTATATACTTAAACACATGTCTGAATTAGCTAGACGAGCTAGCATAATGCCAACACAATGGTTAAATGCCAAAATAGCGTAAGAAACATTAAAAATATCTTAGTTATTTAAAACGGCTAAAATGTTAGCTAAACTCCAAATTAGCTTAAAAAGACTTCAGTAGATGCCAAATTAGCCAAATAAGCTAGCATAATACAAAAATAGTTAAATACCAAATTAGATTGAAAATTAAATTATTTTGAAAAAAAAGACCAAAAAAATGTAAATATGTGTAAAACTGCTTGTGCCCGTCGTAAGCCCGACACATGCAATGTTTAAGGAAGAGTTTCAACTTAAAACTCATAAGAAAAATATAGATCAAAGGAGGAATAGATTTATGGATAGATTCACTGATATGATGATAACATGGCTTTCTATGCATTTTAAGGGGCATTCTACTGACATTCTACCTGCACCCCACAGTGGGGGCTGGCTAAATCCCGGCCTATAAGCCAGTCAACAAATGTTGATGTGAGATTGAGATACAGTTAGGCATGAGCGAGATTTTAGCTGCTTGGCGTCTGCCACAAGTGAAAACCCAGGAGGGGACGGGAGCAGACAGCTTGACAAATGAAGAGGACGGTGGAGCTGAAGGTGGAGGGGGTGGACCCCTTCTGCTCCCCCTTGCCCTCCCGTCCTAAAACCTTCCGCTTTTATCACATGACTGTCGTGACAATAAGGCCCCAAAGACATCACAAACTGCTCTCACAGAAAAAACAAGAAAAAAAAAAACAAGAAAAAAGACAGGGTGATAAGTTTGCAGACTGTCAGGGGAGCTGAATCTACCGGTTTCGCAAGAGCGCTCTTTTGAAAGAGAGGCGAATCGAAGGCAAGAGGAAAGAGACGTTTCCCCTTTCCTGGACTTCACTGGTTCATGGTGAGTTCAAGCTGCCAATAGCATGTGGAGTGAGACGCTCACATCTCAAGGACGTACAGCAGTGGCTCTGAAGCATTACAAACCAAGGCTTAGGGCTAATCACAGCTTTCAGGATCGTGCCACAGTTAGCACTTTTATTTCACAGTAAAGGTGCGCAACCATCACAGAGATCCAAATTGTCATTTGCAGAAATGACAAAGACGTCTCCTCTGCAGCCAGTTTCGGATCTGGCGAGGAGCTGCAGATTTCATTCTTGTTTACACCAGAGAGAGAAGTTTTCATAAAAAGTTATACGAGCCCTGCTCCGGCCTGACTTGGCTGTGTTTCTTGTTGTCTTCTTCTTTGGCGTATCCCTCTTTGATTCAAGAAGCAGATCTCCAAAAAACATGGCAAATGCATTACAGCATAATGGAATTGAAAAAGGAAAAATAAAGCAAAAATGTAATTTTGAGCAAGAGAAAACTTTTCGGTCCTTTTAGCCGAGTGTCTGTGGAGATTCCTCAGACGTAACAAAATTCTAAACCCTTAAAAGAAACGCAAAGATGTATTTGATTATTGAATAAAAAAACCACTGAGTAGCTAGGATAGGCCCCAGCAACCCTGCAACCCCAAATGGATCACGCAGGCTTGGTGAGTGAGTGGAAGACACACAAAAAACAACAACAAAACGCTGACAATTCAAACTTTTTTTTGTTTTTTTCTGGCTCACTAGTAAACCTTTTTCATCAAAAAATAATTAAAAACGTGAAAAACGTTACCAACGTCAAGCAGAAAGGCTGTTTGAGGAAGATCTTTTTTCTCTCCTTAAGAGAAGAGAAAACCGTCTTCAGAGTTTAATCAGCATTAAAGTTACATTTTAAAAAGTGACACATCTCACATGATGGCTGCGTCGTGAGCTCGTGCAGTTTCTTTGGTGACTCAGATGCGGCGGATCTGAATCATTTCCTCGGATGCCAGCTCCCATGTGACCCCGGCACATCCCCGTCACACGTTTACCCCGGAATCATGTTAGAGGAGAATCTGGGGGGGCCACAAAGAGCAGATGCTGCAACAACGGCCTCAAAGCGGTTCGTTGTCGCGGCCGAAACGTCAGCTTCCAAAAAACTTTTGGCCGTTGCGTTCGTCTAGGCCAAAAACCCAGGATGTCCATCAACGCTTTTTTTTACATGAGAGAAAAATCCCCCCCCCCCCCCCCCCAGTTTCCAGAATTTAGATCCTGAAGAGACTAATCAGGAAAAAGGGTCAGAAATGTCATAACAATAGAACCTTCCAACAAAAGTAAAGCCCTCCGCTTGATGCGAACCCTCCGGGGATATGCACATTCGGTAAACTAAGAGCACAACTGGTTTAGTTTGGCTCGGCCTGCCTGTCAGCTAAGCCTTCTGAGGCCAAAGTGTGGCAAAGACTCGCAGCACAAGCAACCTGATAAGATTACAGAGGAGGATGTCGATTTTCTTTAGACATCTGTGAGTGATGGACTGGATTATGAAGCATAATGTCTAAAAAAAAATTTGACAGGCGACAATTTATCTTCTCAGAAAAATGATATTTTTTACTCATCAGTAACTTTGACAAAAGCTGAATAAAAAAACAATAATCTGACTGTTTTCAGTCCCCCCCCCCGCACTCCTGAACTTGTTAACATGATATATTGTATATTTATGCAACTTCTTAGAGGCTGTTATTGCAGTTGTTTAGGGGATTATGTTTAGATAGATAGCCTGACTTTGTTAACCGCAGCATATTTGGCTGCTGGGGGGAGTTTTTCTTTTTTTTCGGGAACAAGCTTCAGCCAAGTGAACCTCTCAAACCTTGACCTTTGCCTCTTTGACGCCCACACTCTCAGCCTCCACAAGAGCACACAGACACATCCACACGCCAAAAAGTGTTGTGTGTCCACTGGCTCGTAAGCAAAAATTCAGGGGAAAAAAAACAAAAACATTTTCTCTCTTTAAAAAAAAAAAAAAGACAACTGATAAAGACACGCCCACACACGGAGCATGCAAACACGCACTGGCCAAGCACTGCTAAGGCCGTGACCCTTTGCACCCCCCTCCACCCTCCCAAATCCTCTTTGCCGGCTATCTGTCTGTGGGCCGATAGAGACAAGAGAGGCGGGGACTGGCGCAGGAAGAGGACCGGTGATTAGGATTTGGGGGGTGGGGGACGACAGAAGGGGGTGAACGTACCCCTGACCCCGTGTCCCATTACTGGCAGCCGCCCTGCTGCTCCAGGAGAGAGGAAAGGCCCTGCGTGTGTTTGCGATGTTTCCACTCCCACAGACCAGATAGTGGACATCCGCACTCGCCGGCGAACGGCACGGCATGACGGCACTCGGAAAACCCAAGGCTTTGCTCTGCGTGTGTTGGCGAGATAGTCTGTGGTTTAAGCTGAGGGCTGCAGTTTTAGTCCCCAAGTTATGTAACTCAGCAGCCACGGCCAACACAAAGGCTGCGTGTTAAAACCTGCAGCTGCGCTCGGTGCTAAAAAGCCCATTTTGGCAAACTGTGGACGATTTTATAGTTGGTTAGACTCAGCCCAAATTAGTTTTCTGTCACACTTGAGCGCAGTTACAGCACCTGCTCATTTGGGGGCAGTGTTGCCTTAATACCTTCCAACTACCGTTTTTTACGTACTGGCATACTTAAAAGCCAGAAGTATTTTCAGAAAAGCGATAATGAGCCTTCTAATATAGGGCGCCTAATTTATGTGTTTACTGAAGCGATTTTAAAAGGTACACGGACACAGTAGGGTGTAAAAGTACATGATATGTAGCATGTAGAACTGTGGGTTTTTTTAACGTTACTAGCAAGGTTGGGAGTTAGCATAGACACTGTAACTTTTGTTTTGGCAGTATTGGTTGTTTTATTACACCCTGCACAGCTCACCAGCCTGTCAAAGATTCCATGGAGCTGGAGCTAGTGAACGCCACTGCCTAGGGTCCGGCCGGACAACGGGTGCCATCATACCGGGCTTGATCACTGGCAACCTGTCCAGAGTCCCAGAAGGTTAAGAAAATGGATGAAAGTTCAGGAGAAAAATCCTCACGTCGAGCAGTCATATTGGATTTATCTTTCTACCCTTTGATCAAATCACTGAAAATGTCACTTCCCCAAAGGAGTGTCCCTGATTGCAACGCAGCGCCCAACGCTCAAATCGTGCCACAGCACCTCTGATCGCATCTGTAACTGTGACTCAACATTAAAACTCAACGCCCCTGACACGCGCATCGCGTCCGGTGTGAACGCACATCTACGTTTGTTACGTTTGGCATCAGTCTTCTCTTTATGTGCGGCAAACAAAGTTAATTATTACAGATAGAGTGAATACACTAACGAGGCTAGCGTGTAGCGGTGTTGGACTGTGCTCTATTTACGTGTTGCTAACAAGATTGGGAGCTCGCACAGTCGCAGTAATGTCTGTTTTAGATTTTTTTGTAACTTGTTGATTGACAATGGTCTACAGCCAATCCTGATGCACAACACAATCCAAAAAAAAAAAAAGTTTGCACCTGAAAAACACTTTGCTAAACTGCAAGATCGCAAAAGATGAACCACATTGTAGTGAGGGACCACTGCAAACAAACTTGTTGGTTGGTCCTGCTGCTCATTTCTCTGGATAGTCGGGTTTGTTCACATTATAGTGGATCTCATCAAAATTCCCTTGCAAGTAGAACTGAGACCCCATGTTTTCGTACGAACCAGAATTTGCTTGTTGGTCTAATACATAATTTTCCAGCGGAGCTTTGGCTCCAGTGTTGACATTCTTTCGACTACAGTAGCCCTTTAAAGGTTCACGCAATTAATTCAACTCCAGCGGATTCTGAAGCAAAGAAAAGCAGCTTTACGCTGCCCAACAGGAGTGAAATGTTTAAGCAATCAAGAAGAATCAGCTGAATCATGTTGATCGCGTAAATGGTCGAAGAGTTACTATTTGTCAAAGAGCGTGTTATTTAGGTTTTGCCTGCAATATCTTTGATCTTAAAGGGTTAACAGTGACGATTGATTCTATACGGTTTTATGTAGAGCCGGTTTGAAAGCAGGGCTTTCGGTTGAGGCGGTCTTTGCATGCTATCATCAGACCCTTGACCTCCTCCGAAACAAACAGGAAGGGTGTTGTTAAGGTAAAGATTTGACTGTTGTGTGTTAAATCAGAAAACCACACCCTTTTCTCTGCATTATTTAAAGAGAGGGACCTGGGTGCAGACAAGATGGTGCCTGAGATCATTGGCCGGAAGCAGAGATTATAATAACGGCAACTCTCACCCAAAAGGGGTCAGAAAACTTTAATCGCAAAAACCGTAAAAAATCTGTTAGGGTCACCAGTTCAATTGTTTGTTTTTTTAAAACTATTGAAAGACTTCTGGTTCCAGTCGAGGACTTCCAGTTCTGGCCGTTAATTAAATAATTATAATAATAAGTTTGAAGAGAGGAAAAAATGATGAAGTGACTGAATATGGACCTTTATGACAGTAGATCCAGCTTACGTTAAAAAATAGAAAAAAAGGAGACAGGAACTACTATAGTATTACTAAAGTAAAGTTGGATTATTTTCAATTGGAGTAATTTGGGATTAAAACATGGTTCCGAGTGTGGATATGAATTGGCCCAAACAAAGGCTGCAAATGAAAAGCCAACACGTGTTACAAAAAAAATGTTTTATTTTCTGAAAATACTTCCGATGTGCTCGTCTGTCTGCAGGGACGACTGCATGACAAAGACAGATGGGACTGAACCGGTGATGGGATGAGAGAACGGGAAACAGTGCAGGAGCGGGGCGGCAGCCATTCAGTGGGGGAGCTTTAGAAATGCAGGTGCCTTAATTGTCCCCCCCCCCCCCCCCCCCGACAAAGCCTCTGCGAGCAGGCCGACCTGTGAATGAGTGGCTGTTAAACCCAGATATGAATGAGGCGCACGTGAACAAATGAAAGAGGTGAACCAATGAGCACAGAGGAGTGCCTGAAGCGCTCGGCGGGGAAGCCGGAGACGAAATCTGGCTTTTAGGGAGTGTCGGAGGAACGTGGAGGCCGGGCCGGATGGAATAAACCTGAAAGGGAGCCAAAGGAGGAGAAAAATGGCCTGAAAAGTAGGGAGAGGAAGAGAGGAGCGTTGCAGCAGGGATAGAAGGAAGGTGAAGAAAGAAGAGAGGGTGGGTGGGGTGTGTGAAGGGGGAAGGGGGGTTGGTCAGGCCTGTCTCAGACAATGTGACATGGCACACGCTATTAATTCTGGCTCAGTGGAGAGACCCTGCCTCGCCATCTGCTCAGGGTCAGGGACGTTTGCTAGGGTCGGCGTCACATCCACCCCCACCGACCCACCCACCCACACACACACACACACTGAAACAAAATCTCTCCCCCCGCCCCCCTTCCCGTCCTCGCCTGACAGACACCCGGCCAGGCCCGCGTGCATTTCCATAAAACAATTGCAAGCCAACCTGCTCCCGTGTTGGGTGGGTGGCGTTAAGAGGGGAGTGGGACGGCGGCGAGCCCTCCTCAACAATGGCCTGTCAGATGAAAAGGCCCTTGGTGAACTTGATGTACATTACAAAAGAGCCACATCACGCCGGCCGCACACCCCTCCCCTCCTCCACGCTCATTCTGGCCGACCTGTGGTTAGATTTGAGCTTGGTGTTCAACTGCCCCCCCCCCCCCATCATCTCTTTCAACCTCACCTCCTTCCTCTTAACCCCACTAAAACTACAAACACTATGACAGGCGCGTGTGGCGGGCTGCTGCTGGGCGAAAGGTGACCGCGTTAGACTCATCAGGGGGGACGAGGGGTGACGCAGCATCACCGGGAAAAAAAAAAAAAACATATTGCAAGTTTTAGTCTCGTGTTTACAATTTTGCACAAAATATTTAAGGAGTTTTTCTCAAAACTATTTTATGAAAATCACTTATAACGGCCCATCATCAGCAATTGAACCTTTTAACACCAGAGATGTCGCTAGCGACGCCTAAATAACACGTAACTCTTTGACCGGTCACGTGATCAACATGAATCAACGGATTCGGAGGAAAGCGACTTTTCATATCAGCAGCACAGGTTTTGGTGTAGGGCTGCTTCTCTCCACTTCAGGAGGAGCTAGAATTCCATATATCCCGTAAAAAGTAGAAGAGTCAAGGTAGTAAAATTAACCATTTGACTTGTGTTTAGGTTTTTTACTCTTTTGCATCCACCTTTTAAAAGTAAGTAGCTTTATTCTCTAAATTTGAATATGTTTGTACATTTAAAGTCCCTCTCCAATCATCCTTTGATCTGTGGTAAAAGCGTTTTTCAATCATGATTATGTTGTTTTTAGCCATAAAAAAAGGCATTTTGTGTTTTCTGCAGAGCGGCAGGACTTCATCAAAAATTCACCTCTGAGTTGTGGGTGGCAACATTGGCGTGAAGCAAGCCCCCCCCCTCCTTCCCCCCCTTTGTTACTGAGAGCTCTCCGTTTACACTCTCTCCCGCTAGCATACTGCCCCTCACAGGCCCAACCTAACATTACCGGTGCAAAAAAAAAAGGCGAGCAATTGATGTATATGGATCTTGTTGTCTTCAAGTGGATGCATCAGAATGGAGCAGAGCAGGGAGACTGTGCGCCCCCCCAGTGTATTTTCTACGTCACAAATTAGATATTTTTCACACAGTTTTTTTTTCTTCTTCTGCTCCTGACTCCCAACGATTTGAATAAAGAAATACTCCGGAGTGCAATTTTAATCTTAATTTTCTTTAAATATTTCCTTGATCGTCAAAAAAACAAAAACAAAAACACAGAAACATGTTAAAAACAAGTGGGTCTTTAAAACAAAACATCGTCCTCTAAAAAAAACAACTTTTGTTATAATGACTTTTGAATAAAAATATATCAAATCTAATATCTATTATACAATAGAAATATGTCAAGTTTGAAATGTTGTTAAATGGAAAATTCTCGGGGGAATCCTTGTGTCCATATGCAGACACAAAAGTGTGTGGTTACAGTGATGCTCCTGTTTGCGTGCGATGGTCGGCAAATCGTCACGCCCTGGGCTCCCCCATGTCTGTAGGTCGTCTAATTTGGGATTAACACCGAAATTAGAGATCAGACAGCTTTGAGAAAGGTGCTCAGAGGTATCGTATCTGCATTGCGAGACGTCCCGGTTCTTTTTTCTTTTTCTTGATACAATTTCTCGATCTTTTGTTTCTCTCAAAAGCCGTTCAGGACTCTAATGGCTTCACGCTGAACTTCTTGACTGGTTTGACTTCCTCCCAGTGTGTGTGCATTGTCCGTACATGTAGATGGGTGAGGAGTTTTAGTCCCTCTCGGGGCACCCCCCTGCCACGCTAAATCCCTTAATCTGCTCTTGAACACGTCTGGAGGGCAAAACAAACAAATAGGATCTCCCCTCTTGCTCCCTTTTACCATCACACACACACACTAACCAACAGCCTCCCACCCCACCCCAAAAGTCTCTCCTCCTGAGCCCCCATCAGCAAACATGACATCAGAAGGGGGAGAGGGTGACAACAATGCTCTCAGGGTCGATGAGGTTGTGACCATCAGCCTGACAATTTGGAGCAAAAGGGACATTTTGGAGAAGCTTTAACGGTTTGATCGTTCCTCCGAGAAAATTTCATTTCGGAACGTTTTCATTTCGGACAATAAACGTCTGGGTGTAAGAACGATTGTTTGAACTCACCCAGTACAGTATGGACCTGATGCCTCTGCGCAATGGGGAGGCATCGGCCGAATTGTCAAGATATCATCCTGCCAACAATTTTTGATAATCGTTGCCGTGGTCATGAATGTAGGCAGCGGCCGTCAGGCGTCCGTCAGTCAGGTAGTCAGGCAGTCAGGCAGGGCATGACATCATTACGAAATCAGGCTACAGCTAGGCAGCCACAGGGCGGTGGCAGCCGGATCGTCGGCCGGCAGCAGCTCTGATTGGACATGATGTGAATGTCTCCAGATGGCAGTCGTCCATATCACGTGTCACCGGCCGCCAGCCACTCGGGGGAATATGAAAAGCAGGCCATTCGCAACTCAGACTTCAAGCACACATCATAATCTCGCCAATTTATAAATGTACTAATTTTTAGACAAAGTGGCTCCCAAGAAACCCTTGGTACGTCCCTCCTACCTGAAGAGGGACGTACCAAAGGGCAAAGCTCCAGCATCAAAGAAAACGAAGGTCCACACAGCAGGAGTCTTCATTGGATGAAGATGCATCAATGCATCAATGCAGCAGATTAGCAGTCTGAAATCAGACAATCATTGGACAATTTTGGGGACCTCAGAGACCCTACTATCAGTCAATCACACTGCTGCCTTCCTGTCCGGCTGTGACTGGACTGCCAGAAGTACAGTACCTGGGCAGCTGTACTGACCAATGTCAAAAAAATCAACCAGTACACACCGGATGTGTATTGGTATATTATAATTTTTTCTTAAAACCTCTGCAGCAGTTTGGGATATGTGACAGTAGACTTAGGACTTGACAGTAGCCGGTCGACCAAAAACATTTACAGTCAAATAAAAAGGCAAAATCGTATTATAAAAGGCCAAAAAAACAAATAGGATCTCATCTCTTGCTCCCTTTTACCATCACACACACACTAACCTACACCCTTTCCTAATGTGAAATCAAGTCACATTGACTTCAAAGGTTTTTGAACCGCTCTTTAATTTGATCTTTTAAACTCTGAGATCATTTTACATTTATGTGAAAGCGAGTTGACTTGCTAACAGACTTATCTCTGACTCGCTTAATGTGCCTTAGTAATGCATACTTTTGAAAATAGACTATAAATGGACGGTGCGCCTTAAAATCCTGTGTGGTTTATAGTGCAGAAAATACAGTAGATTACAGTGTTCCTCCACCTATTCGTGTTTCAATATTTGCTGGTTCTCGTATTCACAGAGTTCTTTTCAGTCACATGAATCCTCCAGTTTATCACAAAAACTCAGACAACTTGTGTGAGACTTTTGCGTCTGAAGAGCAGAGATAAAGAGCACGCCGGCCGGTTGGCTTCCTTGCTGGCTGCATAAAGAATATTTCACAGCACCGGTTCCTGAATCGCTACCAACCGAAGTTTGTTCCTCTGCATGGAGAAATGACATCAGCTGACCCAGAAGCGGCCGGAAAGTATCCGGAAAACCCTGAAGACAGTAATCACAGAGATGAATAAATGATGGAGGAAACCGGCCTCTTCTGGAAGAAGATGCCCTCTTGCACTAAACTCATGAAGGAGGCAGCATGGGCTCCTGGTTTTAAGGCACAGAGAGACAGAGTGACACTCCTAAGGTGTGTTATAACGCTCGCAATGGTACAGCCTATTACACTCTTTATGTTGACCAGTGTTCCATTGTTCTTTAATAAATGTTTTACAAAGCATCAGAAATGTTTGAGAAGGGTTTTTGATGTGTAAAGATCGGTGATGGACATTCTTCGGCTGCAGGGGTGGGGGTGGTTCTCCGTATCCACGGGTGTCTCTGGTGCCTTAACCCGCATGAATACGGGGGGAATACTGTATTTTAACACATGGATGTACAATGACCCAGGCAGTGCTTGGTTTGTTGGACGGCCTTCTCAGCAATACAGACTAGATCTGTTTACACGTTGAGAAGCAGTATGTTCTGACACTGTTTTGATCCTTCATAATTATTTCATCTGTAAAAGCTCATTTTGTTGGGCTTTAAATGACTGTCTGAGCCGCTGCGTTTGTCCTTCAATCATGTGCTCTGACTCCTCATGATCAGGTGGTGTGAATGCGGTTTGGGGCCGTTAAATCAAGGCGGGGGAGGGGGGTGGGTTGTTGCATGAGAGGTCATCGGCGACAGGTCAAAAGATCAACGGCAGCCCCTGGCGTGAACAACAGCTGCCACGTCAGCTGACATAGGAAAAGCACGGGGGGGGGGGGACGCAGCAGCGCAGTGGATCTGTCAGTTGGTCCAGGATCTCCTTCAAAACAAAATCCCTTTTCCTCTTGTGCCTCTGACTCCTTACTGAAGGGGTAGATGAGGTGGTGAAGTCACTGTTGTTTTTCCTTCAAGTAGGATGAGCTCACTGGACGAAACCACAGCTGAGCTGGCATCCAAGTGTCAGGGAGCAAGCGAGCCGCCTGACGCCGGCCTTGACTCGCATCTGGGGAAAGGATCTGGGACGAGCCCTCGGTCCATCCGTCCACCTTTCCATGAATGAAGTCCCAGATGTGAGCAAAGAGTTAATACGGGGGGAAACTATTAGAGTTCAGGAGGAAAAAAAAACAAAAAAAACAATGAGGGAAAGAAAGCAGGACTAAAAACCACAGCAGACATTTTTAAGCCCTGGCTGGAAGCGCTCTGGGAGCAGACATGGCAAGGCGGAGGCCAGCAGCCACACGCATGCTGACCGTGACACGGAAAAAAGGGACACGGCTGTGCAGCGGGTGCCAGAGGACTAATAAAGCTGCTACTCCAACTGGAAGACATTGCTTTAACAGTTCATTAGCTTTACGCTGAAAGGGGGGTAAAAAATCCACACTGCTGCATTTTAAAGCCATTAGAAACATGTGATCTGATGTATTTGTGAAATGGCGTGCTGAAAGCATCACTTCACAATACGTCAGACTCGATTATGGAGAAAGAGGAAAACTTCAAGTAATGCTCTGGGATTGAGGCTTATTGGGATGTGGGCTCCAAACGTTACAAAAATAAATACTTGTAACACGCAGTATTTGCGGCCACCATTGTGAAATGATGCACCAATGAATTTTGATTTTACATTTTAAATTCAGACCCATTTTAGCTGTCACAATAGCCTAACTGTGCTTTTTCTTTTTCTTTTTCTTTTTTAATAACGATTTATAAAAAACTGTCAAAATATCTCACATGAATTTTGTTATTTTTATTTGTTTGAGAGTGTCATTTCACTAGTACAGTTTGCTAGAAAAACTTCCCATCGATGCCTCAAACCAATTTACCAATGTCTCTTGGCCCTCTCTAGGCATTCTGGGTAGTGTAGTCCAACGACTTTCAATTATTTTGTGTTGATTAATACAACCCATACTTCTGTGCACCTCATAGTTTGAAAAATATGGTAACTTTATCCTATAGGTGTACCTTAAAATATGCATGACACTGTTTGAAACCAGTTTGTCTAAAAGACAGACAAATCCCCATTGATCTAAGGAAAAGTTGATAATAACTAAAGTTATTACTTTAGTTAAACAAAACCTGTGCTTATAAAAATCAGACATTGATTTTTAGTCGTTGTTCTCCAGAATGACACAAAAAACCTCAAATGAAAAAGAAATTAAGATCATCGATATATCCAAACATGCTTAAGTCTTTCTGGGGCCGCCATGGGGTTGCTGGAGCCTATCCCAGCTGCTATTGGGTGAAGGCGGGGTACACCCTGGACAAGTCAAGAGTCAGTTCCAGAGTCACAGAAAAGCACAAACTCACACCTAGGGACCATTAATAGTCACTAGTTACGTTGGTTAAGTGCAGGACCGGCACACGGAAAATCCGGGTTCAGTTCCCAGGGGGCGCAACGCGTTTCATCCAGTGTGGTTCCTTGGGCAAGACCCTTCATGCTACTGTCTAATTATGTAGCCACAAGGGGCCAAAGTCTGGGGCTCCCTGTGCTGGTCCAAAGTCTGAATAAAATACAGGGTTGTGTCAGGAAGGTCACCTGTTGTAAAAATCTCTGCCAAACCACCGGTGCAAGTCAGCGAAATCCTGTAAATCAAGAGTGGTAACCACCATCCCCCACCATGCAATAACCATATCCAATGACCATACATACAGGTGAGTTTTCTACCTCGGATTGTCTGTTCATTGATTGGTTTTCCTGCTTATTCACAAATCTGGCTTGTTTGCATCCAACACTCAACCCTGTGTCACTCATGATAGACTTCCTGGATCAATATTGGAACTTGTCAGAGTTTGTTGAGTAATGAACTCTGGAAACCCTCACAGCTGCAGACTTTCACAGTCAGTGTTTATAACGTAAAATCATGTGTACGTTTAAAGTAGAAATGCCCAGCTCCACACTTTTCTGTGTAATCACTATTTTATTACCATATTTTCCACACTATAAGCCTTAAAAACCTTTTTTATTTTTTTCAAAACATAACCATGTAATGCCTAACCTGGAGCACCTTTATATAAATGAATTCTGGTTGTGTGTTACACGACGCTCTGTCAAAATGTCAGTCTGTTTTCTTACAAGTAGCAAACAACGTTGGGCCTTATTGTTAAGCTAATGTAGCTAACGTGTTGCGGTGTTGGGCTGTGTTTTTTGTTTAAGTGTTACCAGCAAGGTTGGGAGTTAGTGTAGTCACAGTAACATTTCTTTCATTGCTGGTGTCAGTCTGTTTTTTACGTGTTGCAAACAAGGTAGCATATAAATATGCTAACAGAGATAACGTTTAGCTGTGTCTTTGACTGACTGTGTTTTTTTTACGTATAACTACTAAGGTTGGGAGTTAGCGTAATCACAACAACATTTTTTGAGCGGCATCCCTAAATTCTTTTAGGTTTTTCAGACAAGGTTGGGTGTTACAGGTGTTATGAAAACGCTAACGTGGCTAACATCTAACTGTGTCTGATGTGGTTTGTTTACGTGTTACTAACAAGGTTTGGAGTTAGCGTACTCAAAGTAAAAAAAGTTTTTTGTGGTATCACTCTGTTTGTTACATGTTACTAACAAGGTTGGGAGTTATATGTTTTCTAAATACTCTAACGTGTAGCATTCCTTGACTGTGTTTTGTTACATGTTACTAACAAGGTTGGGTTTGCATACTCAAAGTAAAAAAAAACTTTTGGGGTATCACTCTGTTTTTAAGTGTTGATAACAAGGTTGGGAGTTACATGTACTGTGAATACTCTAACGTGACTAATACCTCTAATGTAGCTAACATGTAGCGTGCTACAAACACTGGTAGAATTACTGTTAATGTAGTTAATTAAGTTTGAATTACCGGGAGACTTATTTCTGATCTTTGTTTCGCTCAATGCTCCTTATAGTTTAGTGTGCCTTACATATGATATAAGTCAGAAAGACCGTGCACCTCCTCTAAGGTGCAGAAAATACAACAATTTAAAGGGCCTATATCATGCAAAATCATATTTTTGAGCTTTTAAGTGTATTATAAAGTTAATTTCTTACTATAAGTATTTCTTACTATAAGTATTTCTCTAAACACCTGCTCTCTGAGCACGAGCCCCTCCAAATCCCTCAAAACAAGCGGGTTCTCACATTGTAACGTCGACAAGTAAGGAACAGCTCCCTCCAGGGAGAGTCTGCGCTGCCAGCACACACCCACTTTCTTCATGGAGCTAGCGGTGATCGGAAAAACGCTGTTATTTTATATGCACGATATGAACATAAATCTGTGTAAAAGTTCGGATGTTGTTTGTTTTCATGGAAGAAACACATACACACTGCCAAGGACGGCTCTAGGAAGACGTCAAAAGAGCGAAAGGCGGGTAACTCAGAGACCAAGTCATAATGCTGCTTAAGAAAAGCCTTTTAAAGCTTCAGTTTAAAAGCATTATTCTTTATCATAAATTTGTTTTTCCATCATTTTATGAATCAAAGCAAGAGTCAAAGTGGGAGCTATACACTTAAAATTTGTTTTCACCACTGTTTGTGGTAGATTTAGACAATTTGTTATGGTTTGACCGAAGCAATTCCTTCTGCTTTAACAGAATTTTAAGGAAACGGATTTGGGAGATTTCTTCCCCTGTTTGATCCGCAGGAGCTAATCTTGCTTAAAACAATCTCCAATGAATGAGGAGGCTTTACCTCCACGATAAAGTCACAGGATTTTAGCTCAGGGAGCAACTTTTCAACTCGGACATGGTGATTTCTGCAAAGTTGTTCATCTTTTTTTGTGTTTTCAATAATAAAATTCCCATTTTCAGCCGTGTGTATGAATGATTTTTCTATGTGAGCTACACATCATTCGTTGATATATGTTTCTTTTATTCATGAGGCTTCATCTGGGCAGCAGTCCAGAGATCTGAAAGGAAAAAGAGTGAGTCTTTCCTCAAGACATGGGTCTGTGCTAGTGGGACAGGCAGTCAGTGTGAGGCCGTGCTGATGCCTTCAGGCGACATGACCACCCTCTGCCCCTCAGAGGCACTCGGAGCAGGACACAGAGGGTGAAGCTCTGACAGGAAAATTCTCCGGGAAGAGCTGCACCGGGCAAAAAGAGGACAAACTGATAAGGTGTGTGCACTTGGTGTGTGTGTGGGGGGGGGGGGGAGGAAACAGGGGCTGATAGTTGTCGGAAACCGAGATGTCGAAGGGAAAAAATATGGTGCAGAGCGAGTGGAAAGATGTGTACTATGAGCTGTGGTGAAGGGACGGTGTCAAAGATATGGAAAAAAAAGCAAAATGGGAGGAAGCACTTGTGAGAAAAGATGAAGAAACTGACATGCTTTGAAAAAAAGGAGAGGGGTGACGGACATTTACGAGTTACTTGGGGAACAATGGAAAAGGGATCAGTTAGAGAAGAGTAGGCAGCATAAACGAGGGGAGGAACGGACGTAACAAGGAAAAATAGAAATACTGTAAACATAAGTGGAAATGTCTATGCTCTATGAATGCAACTCAATCTACTTCTGGAAGACAGATCATTTGTTGTAAGAACAAAATCTACAGAAACTATTCCATATCAATTATTGGAAAATAGTTGATTAATCAACTGGATGTGAAAATTCAACCATTTTTAAAGATGACTTTTGTAGACTTGTCATGAGTGCTGTTGATAACAACTTTGTCATTCCTCGAATCATTCATCTGTCACTCCATTGTCCATCCATCCATTGGTTTAAACATCCATCCGTCCAACCATTCATCTATTCGTTTATTGGTTTAAACGTTGTTCTTCTGCTGTGCATCCACCCAACCATCTATTGATTCAACCATCCATCAACTAATGATCGGTTGATTGGACCGATCCATTGGTTTGACTGTCCGTCCATTCATCCATTCATTTATCAATATGACTAAATCCGTCTTTCTTTTTTTCTGTCCATCTGTCTGTTCAGTCATCCGTCCATTTATTATTTGATCAATTTGAAAAATTATTTTATTCATCTGTCCATTCACTGTCAGTCTGTCTGTTAATCCGTCCATTTATTCATTCATTGATGATCTAGTAATTTGCACATCTGTCCATCAATGGTCTATCTGTCCATCTATCCATCCCTTCATTTATTCATTCTTTCATCCATGTAGTTATTTGTTGATTTGACTACTTATTTATACATCTGTCCCTCTGTCTTTTCATTCATTTATCTATCCATCCATCCTTCCATTTATTTACTCTTTCAGTGATTTAACTACTTATTTAGACATCTGTCTATTCATCCATCCATCTTTCTATCTATCCATTTTTCAGTTCATCCATTCATCCACCTTTGCATTTATCCACAGATCCAACTTTCAGTTTATCCATCCAGTCTTCCCTCTATATCGTCTTACCCAGTTTTTCTGAGAAAATTCCTTTCCAATCAATTCCTCCAGCAAGTCTGATGGGACTTTGGAAGTCCTCCTGACCAGATGGTTAGATAATCTTCACAGAATGCTTCAAAGATTGAAGAAAATTTGCTCTACTTCTCGCCCTCACTGACTTCTTTATCTCACCACTTAGAGTGAGTCCAGAAATTCATCAAAGGAAGACTATTTTGTGCGCTTTTCATCCCCTGAAGCCATTTTTTCAATTCATGACCTTAAAGAAGTGAAGTAAAGAAGTCGGTCAGTTGCACTGATAATGTGCTCAAAAAAAGACTTCAAGCACATTTCACATTTCTTTTTTTTTGCTTAAATGTAACAAACATATCTATTAACCATTTATCAGTGGATTTTGCACCTGGAAATGCACCTGGAATTAGTTTTATTAATGAAGAATTATTATACAGGTAAAAAATCTCAAACCTCTGTAAATGAGGCTTTGAATTAGTTTTGCAAGATAAAGCAACATAAAAACATTTCTTCAATGTCTTTTATAATAAAAATCGTTGACTGCGTGGCCGATAGTTTGTTTAGTTGGACATTTATTGGTTGTATGTTGCTGTTTTGTCCATTGACTAGAGAAATCACAAGGATAATTCCTTTGTACTTGTTTTTACTGTATTTTCCGCACTATAGGGCGCACCAGATTATAAAGAGAATCATTGATGAATGGTTTATTCGTGAACTTGTTTCATATATTAGGCACACCGAAATAAAAGGAGCATTAAGTGTGCCTGGTGGTTTGGAAAAATTATGTTTTCTGACTAGTACAGAAAACAAGACATTTATAAGTGACTGGATGAGATTTAAAATCTATTTAGATAAAGCATGGTAGTATATGAAAAGACAATAAAAGGTCCTTATAACCAATTCCTACCACTTACCAAGAGTATCAGTGTTTTCTTTTTTAGCTGCTCTGTTCTTGATGCTCCTCACAACTGTTTTCTGTAGTTTGTAAAATGGCAGAGAGGCAGGAGCAATGCAGCAAGACAGGCGGGCAGACAGAAAAAACAGAGTCAGACAGACAGCAGCAAAGAAAGAACGTCTGTTTTGGTGCCCGAGCGAGGTATAAGGTTTCCTGAGACTTGTTTTCCTGACTTATCCGTCCTGTTAGGCCCCCCCGTCTGCTCCCCCAGCTACACACACACACTCATGGACACACTCTCCTCAAATCACACTACATATCGCAGGAGATAAAGGCTTTTGGAAAATTGAGCCTAGTTCCCCAGGGCTATTCCCAAACTTACACTCGGGTTACACCACCACGTTCCAGAGCGCAGCTCCACAATGTAGGCCTGAGTTTACTTAGGCAGACCCCTCTATCCTCAAAAATGCTGCACAATCATCCCCAGAGAACATAATCTGTGTTATTGGAGTTCTGCTCCTATCAGTTCCCTTCCATCTTAATATTATTAGAGGAAAAAAATGACAATAAATAAGGGAAAAAGCATCGCATAACTTTTTGAAACAAAGCTTGCAGGGGTGATTAACCAAGAGAAGCAGCACTTCAGTCTAGTCTGGAACAAGCTGGATTTTATTTATTTTATTTTTTCCTGGAAAATCTTCTATGTTACGTTGGCCCTGAAGGGCAAATCCCATCAACAAATCTTTTGACACAAAAACAATGTAAAGATCACAACAGCAAATAAAAAAACTAAAAATATATACAGAAAAAAAAAGAACATTACATTTTAAAAATCTAAATAAAATTCCAGAACAAAAACACAATTACAAAAAAAATGAAATCAAATAAAAAGGAAAGATTTAAAACATGTAAAACAAAACTAATTTCCAAAAATCAATACTTTGAGTTTCGATGTTTGAGTTTTTTCTAATGTGTCTTTAATGTCCGCATACAAATAACCTTTTTTTACGATTAAGAAAAAGTAGTATCGCTTCATTTAAAATAACTTCCAGTTCAAATAATAATCCTCCAATCAGAGATGCCATGTAGCACCTACCTCTTCCCGTTTCTTAAAAAAAAAAAGAAGAAGAAAACATTTTGGAAAACAAATATATGTTACAGAAATAAAATCAGGGGCTGCACGGTGGCGCAGTGGTTAGCGCCCTTGGCTCACAGCAAGAAGGCCTCCGGTTCAAGTCCCGGCTGGGGGACATGAAAAACACAACATCAATGGGGGACCTTTCTGTGTGGAGTTTGCATGTTCTCCCCGTGCATGCATGGGTTTTCTCCGGGATCTCCGGCTTCCTCCCACCATCCAAAAACATGCTTCAGTGGTTAATTGGTGACTCTAAATTGTCCCTAGGTGTGAGTGTGAGAGTGAATGGATGTGTGATTAAGGATATTCTACCCTGCGACAGAGTATCCCTTGCCTACGCCCAAGTGGCCGGGATAGGCTCCAGCAACCCCGTGACCCCGAAAGGGAATAAACGGTTAAGAAGATGAATGAATAATATAAAGGAAACATTAAAAGTGAAACAAAGGAAGAAACAGAAGAAGAAGCCTATTCTGATCTTAAACCAAAATAAATAGTTTAGGATTACTTAATTTAAGTCGGTAAATTGTGCCACGAGTGACTGTGGTGACCTGACTGCAGGGCTGCCGACTCTCATGCATTTGATTAATCTCCCATGTTCTCACGGCACACCTTTTTTTTTCTCACAACTAAAGTTACATTTTTCCAGTTGAACTTTTTTAAAATTAAATTTATTGAGGCTATAATTTTACACTTGTAAAATCCATAATTTAGGCTTGAAGAGACTGTGGTGATTAGTTAATTGCAATAATTGGAAGTGAAACACATGGTTTCTGGGCACCCAATCCACTACTGCGTCGCACCATTCTCAAGCTACACATCAACAAAAGTCCATCTTTGATTTCTCGTCTTCCAGGTATGTATCTGTATGAGTGGTAATAAGTTCTACATATTGTTTACTCACTGTAATAAGACATTTTTGAAATATTTATTTCATTTTGAGAATCTCGCTGTACAGATACTGTTTTTTTTTTTTTTTTCTGGAACGGCTCTGGCTACCGGAGTAAGCAGCAAACGAAATGCTGGTAATTCAAGCCTTAGTCACATGTCCACACGGGGGTTGAATGGGTGATGGAGGTTTTTGGCACACCGAGGTGAAATTAGCTGGACATTCGGCATTCGCTCCAGGAACAGAAAGAAGTGTAAGTCAAGCGCATAGTACTAGCAATAGGTGTCACGTTTCTATTTAGGGAGTGTCAACAAATTACTTTACCAAAAAAAACCACCAAAAAAAAAAAAAAAGTTAAAAATCCTCTTTTATAGACATAAATGGCTAAAGTGGGAAAAGTGGAAGATTTAAGAGAAGAGAAACAGAACAAACAAATATTTAAAATTTGGGATCAATTTGGGTTAAATTATGTTTTAACTAAACGTTCTCATTTTTCTTCAACAGCTTTTATGTCATTTAAGCCACTCACTACAAACAACTCTAGATTATTAAAGCTGATTGAGGACAATCGAGGTCAGCTGTTCAGATTAGCTTTTAGCTTTTTCATTTTTCTTCAATATCTTTAAAGTTACTGGACCCAATTGGCACAAATCACTCTAGAATAGAATAACTGATCAACTACTATCGAGGAAAGAAGTTTAGATGAGCTTTTAAGGCTTTTTCAAAGTTCTGTTAATTTTTTACTGTAAATTTTCACGTTTTTCTTCAATAGCTTTTAATTTAAATTTTTTGTAAATTTCAAAAAAGGGGGAACAGAAGTAAAAGCTGTCGAAGAAGAAAAACGTGAACATTTACACCAAAAAAGAAACTAAAATTTGAAAAAGCTTCAAAATCCTCAAAAGCCTTAAAAGCTCATTTAAACTGCTCTACCCAATGGGGGTTAATCAGTTTTACTATTCTAGATTGATTTGGCGTGATTGGGTCCAATAATTTAAAAGCTATCGAAGAAGAACGCGAACATTTGTGGACGGTCTCTAAATATCTGCCAAATGTCCAATATCTTCCTAGCTTTATCTTGTTTTTAGGCACGGACTCCTTGACCCAAGCAAATGCTTCATTCATGTGTGCGTGATATGGAAGTGCCTGTGGGATCCCCTTAAGAAGCATACACAAACAACCCTCTGACTGTCCAATTTTCTCATTTTGTAAAGCAACATTGCACACAAAGAGCACCTGTCCCTCAAACAGTACTAACAGGCTATCTACTCAGTAGGATGGGAGGGTCTGTTGTGATTCTGTTCACCTATCTCGTCTTTCTTCCAGTGCTTTTGGAAGTTTGTCAACAAATCTCTTCCTTTCTCTTTGCCTTTTCCTCTTTTTACAGATATGCATAATTTTGCCACTTCATAAAAGATCTCTTCAAAGCATCACTTATTCTCTGTCAGTGTTGCTGGATAGAGTCAGGATTTTCCAGTCCAAAAGTCATCTAAAGACCACCAGACCTAGAAAAAAAGAAAAAAATATAAATCAGTAATTAATCATCCATTATTTAATGCTTCCTGGTTTGATTGGAAGTCTAACTTTAACTCATTTTTAATCATATCACATTGATCTGCCACTTTTGCAGTGCAACCGACTGCCATTAAACAGTACTATAGCAACCACCAATGTTTTCTCAAATATTAAGAAGAATCAGAAAAAAAGAAGGAAAGGGGAAAAGAATAATAAAACAATGAAACACCATAAGTTCTGGTTAAAAAAAATAGTGGATTATGAACAAAAGTGGAAATTGTTCTTGTTTTGTTTTTATTTTTAATGAATTCAGGTGAGGTAAATTATTAGCAAATGTCCTTGTGAAACATAATAAAGTAAGTTTGATTTTCAGGAACCTGTTAATTTGAATATAACATTTCTGACAGTTAAATAAAACATTCAGAACTATATTTAATATAACTTTAGATGACTCCAAAAGGTATTTGGTGTTATTATAGTTGTGTATGTATGCAACACCAACAGTAAAAATCCTCCCAAAAACGTACATATGCATTCGTAAAACAGACGATCTGTTGGTTTTATATCAATATCACAAAAGTCACAGTTGTTTTCTGCCTCATTCTGTTTTTTGAGTGCAGCTTCACGTCAGATCTGAACACTGAATAAACGACAAACAAACACACAATAAATAAATGCTGAATACTTATACAGCCCTTTGCTACCTTCTCAGACGGCCCAAAGCACCTTACAGTCTCAGCCACATTCACCCGCTCACACACAGTCACATGGTGCCAACCGGCAACCACCAGGAGCAACGTGGGGTCCAGTGTCTTGCCCAAAGACACTTCGACACATGGACGGGCAGAGAGAAAACTCAACCTGCGATCTTCCAATCAGAGGTCAACCACTGTCGCCCTTACATTCCCAATCGAATGGAAAGTGAGTAAAACAAACCTCAGGAATGTATAAATAGAAATGGATAAAGCATTATGTTATTGGCATACGATGACTAAACTAAAGCGACAGTTCATTCATTCATTCATTAAAACAGAAAAAAATTTAAAACAATCGAGCCTGACTCAGTTTAAAAACTGGTGTTCAGCAGGTTTCTGATCTGCAGAACACCAAACTCAAGACAGTCATCGTACAAACCTGGAAAAGACAGAACAATCATCCAATCATAAACAGTTCAAGAAGAAACAGCATGAGGGGCAGTTAGAAGCAACGTCAGTGGTTGCCACTGTCTCTGCCTTTTCAACTAAGTATAGTACAGTTTTAGTGGTGTTCGAGTCCTGATGGCTTCCGGGAGTCCATTCCCAGTTTTAGTGAACACAAAAAAGGACTTCTATATCTCGAATGCTGGTAAAAGCAAGAGTCCACTTGTGGTGGATCTGGTGGAGCGTTCGGACCTGAGTCTTGGAGCCATCAATCAAATCAATCATCCATCAAAACTCGGAAGTACAGTTTGAGTTTGTGACTTATTGTATAACTCTGCAACATTAACCGGCTGCTATCCTATGACCCCACCCTTACAATGACGTGTTATCCACAAAGGTGGATAAAGGTGGAAAGATTTCATGTAATCCATGGACACCAGTGAAGATCACAAATCATTGAAGAAAAAAGGTTCAGTGCACTGTCTAGTGGGTCTAGATGACCCAACTCCCAACGTTAAAGTGCCTAGGATAGCACAATGGTTATAGCTTCCAACACTGATAATACAGAGCAATGGTGAATCCAGCCCAAGAGCCTATAATGGATCTCAGGCTCAATCGGTTCATGAACTTTATTTGTTGTAAGTGACCAAACAGACAGACAATCACATACAGCAGACGTGATGACTGCAGGCAGATTTTCAGACCTTTTTAAGACCAAATACATAAGAAGATCATCGACCCTCCATGACAACCCAGAAACTCGCAACACCCACACAGGTCACCCCCACCCCCATACCAGTGCATTAAATTAAGGGCTAAGCAATATGTTACAAGGTTAGTGTGGAATGAACCCTCAACGCTCATGATGGTTCAAATGTTTGATGCACTGAACACGAAAGTTATCAGGGAAACCAGTATAAATAAAGTGAAAACACTTGGACCTACTTTTTACTGGCTGGTAAAACATCATTTTGATTTGATCAAGACTAATAACCACTGAAAAGAGAAAGTTACAGTAGCTCGCCACAGGGAACAAGCAGGAGCAAAATATTCCCAATATTGAATTATTTGTTTCAGTCCGTGCTCTCTGTGGTATTTCAAATAAGTCCTGCTCTTCACCAAAAGAGAAAGATGATCGTCACAGTCCAAAAGAACAGTAGGCTTTGAGAAGCCGCAAGTACAAGTTCTCCCTCCTCTTCCTCATTTCTCCCTCACCGCTCTGAGACATCCCCCTATGTCCAAGTGATTCATTTAACAATCCACCCACCAAAGAAAAACTCAAACAAAGAGCGAGTGCAACATAAAACGGCCTATACTTTTCCAACCACATGCAGACTAGCAAACCCACACGTATGCTATAGGTTTCATGCAGCTGCAGTACGAAACAAAAAAAAACTAAAAAAAACCACGGGCTGTAGTCACTAATCCATATAAATATCAAACGCACACAAACTAAATTGCACAGACTGCAGTTCATCATACTGACTCCGTTTGAACAGACACACACTTTGTCTTTTCCTGCAGCGAGGCCCAAAGACAACAACAATCCCTGCGCCGCAGGTCTCGATCCACTTCCAGCCGCGACCTGACATGACATCACTCCTCTGCCCCCTCCCCGCTCTCCCCGCAGCCATCCCGCTCCAATGAGGGGCTCTGCTTCAGCACAAATCATCCATCCCCACTAAATGACAGGGTAGAGCTAAGTGATGCCAGGGGGCAGCGGAGCTGGAGGTGCTTTGGTCTGGGATGCTGCCCGTTTCAGATTCCTCCTTGAAACATGTGGTTAGTTTTTTCTCTCTGAGCCGAGCTGTAACGGAGGGATGGATGGATGAGGAGAGCAGGCAGCAAGGGAAAAAGGAAGACCACAAAATAATCTTATAGCCCAAAGGGAAAGATCATTTGTAGCTCAGGTGGATGGGATCCTGCTTTCATCTCAGGGTGGCTTTCCTTTACTGACGGCATTAAATGGCAGGAGCGTACGCCTTTGGAGAAAATCCCAGAGTGAGGTTTAAACATGCAACTCGCTCCTTTTTACTAATTTCCTTCTGACATGGGGACATATGGGTGCTATTTAATCCTGCGGTTGGGTTTAGAGTTGTGCACATGACATGGTCGAGGTTTATTTTTGACTCTCCATCGCGTGTAAAGGCAAATAAATAAAGGAAATAACGAAAATGTGGAAATAGTCTCTTTTCCAAGTATTCAGGGGAGTCAAAGCAGATTTTTAAAAAGATTTTCAATATTACAATAAAATATTTGCTCCAAGAGGAATCCAACTTTCAGTTTGTGTCCTTGCATATAGGTTTAACACCCCAATTGTTTTGAGGCCATGCAGTCACAATGTCAGGGCTTGAATTATTAGCTTCTTCTGAAATCTTTATGTCACAAACCATTCAGTTCATTACATGAACTTCACTTGCTGTCTAAGCTTATACAGACACACTGAACCAAGTCAAAAGCAACATGAGACAAATCAAGACTGAGCTTAAATAATTAAACTTAAGCCTTGTAAAGGCAAGTTAATACAGTTCTAAAACCTGTATCTCGTTTCGGGGTTTCTACTGAGCTTTGGAAGGAATCTTTCGAGAACCGAAGATTGCAAACTGATCTTAAAAGCAGGTGATGTGTTTTAAAACAAAGCATGGAAAAGAGTATTGGACCTACCACAACGGTTGATTTTAGGGCAACAAACGGATTTTGACAAAACCTTTAACCCTTTAACATCGAGATGTTGCCGGCGATATAGAGACCTCTGAATAGCTAGCAGGCTGTGGCAGACCCAGATGCTGGAACCCGGAAGGATACTCGGCAGACAGATGGTAAGTATAGGTAGTTTTAATTCTGAGAAAAAGGATTTGCAGGGCAGAATGCGTAGGAGATGGTTGGAGGTTCTTGAGGGCGAACACCGTGGTCCAGAGGGAAGCCAGAGGGATGCCGAGACAGGAAGCAGCGAGAGGTGAGTGCAGTCTTTGTGTTCCAGACCTGAGCAGGATCCTGAGCAGTAGACAAAGCAAAGTATTAGTCAAGGAAGCGAGAACCAGAGCGAGACAATACATGAAGTGCCCAGTGAAGCACCGTGGAGTACAACGAACTAGCGTCGAGTACAGGTCCTGGTTCTCCTTAAGAGCCTGGCTCCTGATGAAGCTGACGAGGCACAGCCGTTGTCAGCAGGTGGACTTGATGAGGAAGAGCCGGCCGGGGGCACCGTGACACTATTCACACCAAAAAATCTGTACCGTGTCCGAGTTTGATTCCCTGGGGGTGCGAGGAGCTTCGTCCATTGTGGATCCTGAGGCATGACCGTTCCCGCTACCGCCCATGTAGTCACAAGGGAGCCCAAGTCTGTGCCGTTCTCTCAGCCCGGATAAAATACAAGGTTGTGTGAGGAAGGGGATCCGGAATAAAACTCTGTGCCAAACCACCTGTGGAAATCACTAATCACTGAAAGCTGTTTTGCTGTGCCAACGCCTGAAGGGATGTGCCAAAAGATGAACTTTGCACCAAAAAGAATGCCAATACAGCTTGATTTTAAAAACGTTCTCGATGTTCATTGCTGTATTATGTCCTCATGACGATTGAAGTTGGATCATTTTTGTTGCTGTTGTAAATGATCTGTTTTAGATTATCTGTGTTGCACCAAAACTCCCAATTTGGCTGTCCCGCCCAATTGTCCATTGTTGTTATGTTGCTGAGGTGGGCGAAACAAGTTTCTTGTCCCACTTCAGGCTTCATTTTTGAAAGACTTTTTTGTCCAGTGTTCACATGTTAATTGTGTGAACCCTAAGTTGTGTCATCACCAGCTCCAGCGAGTTTCAGGACAACTGAACAAATCTTTCTGAAGCCGACTTGCTGAGCTGACCAGAGCACATTTTAGTGGACTCTGCGACGGTACAGATCACTAAACTCATCGAGGACCGGTTCTGTGAAGGTATGAAGACAGCAGCAAGACCGCCCACATCAACAGTCTGGAATAAACTAACTGCAACAATACTGCACTCTAAAAAACTGACCATAATGGACCAAATAAACTCCACTGTTAGCTGGGGATACTACTCATTTTTACTCATGAGTCCTTTAGGGCAAAGTGGACACAGGTATGGACGGAGTTGAATTTGGTGAGAGATTCTGCTCTAACATTGCTTAGTAGGGAATTACTGAGGGGCTTTATCCAGTGTGGACCGTCAGGCAAGACCCTTCATGCTACTGCCTATGTAACCACAAGGGGGCCAAAGTCTGGGTCCCCAGCCCGGATAAACTACAAGGTTATGTTGTCAAGGCGGGGAGCTGAGGGAGTACCCAGATGCAGAGAGGAGGAGGTTCCAGGTGAAACAGAGTCTTTAGTAACTAGAAAATAAAACCACTGCAGAGCAGCCAGGCAAACTCGAAACTCGAAACACTAGAAACACAAGAAACACTAGATACACTAGAAACAGGGAACTATGGACCAGCATAGGAGGAAGGGAAAGACAGGACTTAAACAGACAGAGAACAGACGAGACACACGTGGGAACAATCAGGACAGATGGGGACCAAAAGTAAAACTCGAAACCATGTTACAAAACAGGAACCTTTCAAAATAAAACAGGAAGCAGAACTCAAAACATGACATAACAAAAATAGAACCAAAAACTAAAGCAAAGAAACTCAAACCGTGACATATGTCAGGAAGGGCATCTTGCGTAAAAAGCTCTGCCAAACCACCTGTGCGAATCAGGGAAAGCTGATTGGGTGTGGCGACCCCTGAAGGGATGGCCGAAAGGTGAACAACTTTAACTCTACAAGTCAACCTTAATATTTACATTTCCCTTCCAGAGGCTCCTCAACAGATAAATGCATACATCACGGGTATAAAAAGTTTAGCTTACACACAAGGATGTCAAACGTTTCCCTCCTAAAAAATGTAACGGTTTCTAGGAATAAGATGTCTGGCCAGAGGTGAAACTTTTATATTCATTCTGACTAATAAAGTGTCTCTGTGATGCCGGTAACTGTCCGGTGTTGGTTGCGGCTGTCTGCCTGGCGCTGCACGCCAAAACCTGTTATTGTTCTGGGTCAGCTCCCGGAGGGGTAGGGGGGTGCAGCAAGAAACACAGATGCGCTCCGCAGAAGAATTAGGACTCCTCCTCCAGCCCATTTGGGGTATAAGTCAAGAGCGGACAGCCTGTGTTCTGTCAGGGCTTCCAAAATTCCACGACTTTTCCAGAATTTCCGCACAAAGCCAAGTTGTGTATTCTTTTGTCATCCACAAAGCCCATCTCATATGCTTGCTCCCCACTTAAACCAAGATTAAAAATACAGGGGAAACATGTCCCTCTGGACTCAGCTCGGGACGTTTCTCCAAACAAATTGATTGTAACCAGCAGCTGGTGGACCACAGGGTGCAACTTTTACTTATTGAATAGATTTTCTCGGTGTGCAAACCGCACATAAGATGCCGTCGACTGAAAATAGCCAGACTGTGAATGTTTTCACCACCCTAAATCATGTCGTCCTGTTGAGTTCAAACATAACTCAGTCTATTAGATCATAACGGCGAAAATTTTATCAGTCTTTATTGCATTACACGCTGTTAAGGACCTCAGTGAAACAGTACCTCATGTATAGCTCACAACGGGACTTCTTTTAAAGCCTTCCTGGAGTTTAACTGTTTATTTGGATGAAGTCCATCAGACTGAGGGGGAATATAGGGTCAGGAAATATGAATGAAAACTGCCCCCCTGGGTATTTGAAAAAAAAAAGCACTGTAAAAAGTAGGATTATGAATTTTTTAAAGGGCCCATTACGATGAAAACATGTTCTTTTAGCATTTTTCTAATGATGGAGGACATGGATAAACAAAATTAAGTTCAAAAATGCATTTTAAAAAAAGAGCTCATTTGTGATGTAAAAAATACAATGGACGGGCCATAAGATTCCGGCTCCGCCCAATTCTGAGGCTTCCACTTAGACGACAATCCACGAGTCTTCATTTTCCTTGTCCGAGCAGGCATAGAACCAAAAAATTAAATCTCTAATTTTTTACACCTATTTCAATTTCCAATTTAAAATCTGTTTGTTCCTCTGTTAACTTTCTTTCATTGAAATTACAAAAGATTATATTTACCCAAAGTCAATTTTATTTTAACATCTCATTTGGAAGTTGGCCTAAACATAAAATTCACTAAACTAAATACGATCTGTAAAAATGATCGCCAGGTTTAAGGTGTTTTGAGAACATCTCGTAAAGACAAACACTTCTCACACTTGACAGACTCCATTTTAGATGTTGAAACAAATTCATTGTACAACCACTTCTGGTAGCAAAAGCCATCAAACAGTAGTTTGCAGTTTGTTGCCCAAGTCTGAAGTCACAAATCCGAAGGAGTTCCTTAGAATTGAGGAAACTGTTCCTGCTTCCTTTTTAACGTCTGGGCATAGAGAGAAACGGGCAAGCTGATCTTAGTCAGAACAACGGATGCCCAACAAAGCAGTGTGGGGGAAATAAAATCAAGGGTTCGTTTTTTAAAAATCTTTTTAATTACAAATTTTTCAATTTTATCAGTAAAATCAATTTATGGCCCAGCCCAAACTGGTATCTGGCTCAAAACTATATGGCTGAATGGCTACAATATTGCATCCAATTTTTGTTGCACCGCTAATGTCAAGCTACGTTCCCACCGCCCTCGATAACACGTTATCGGCCACTTGCATTGAAAAGTCCATGTAAATACGTGTTTTAGGCTACACATGTTTCTTTGATCGTTTTTGGGCTCTACATACAAACCGCGGCTATTGAATGTCTGTTGTAAGTTAACCCAGGTCAGATTTTGACCAGTCAGGGACTTGGTAGTGACCAAGGTTATAATAGTTTCAGATTTTTTATTAGTTTTAGTTTTTATTTCGTTTTGAATTTTTGTTTTTAAATTTATTTAGTTTTAATTAGTTTTTAGAGGCTGCTTTACTAGTTTTTATTTTTTTAAATTGCTTCGTTTTAGTTTAGTTTTTATTAGTTTTAGTGTTAGTTTTAGTTTTTTCTTTTTGTAAATTTGGATATTTGTCAGGTGCATGATTCAAAATCACCAGAATAAGTATTGTATGATAAAAACTCAATCAAAGATACATTTTGAACCACTTATTATTCAGAGGACACAAGGACAACCATCCTTAAATTAAAATACAACAGCCGATAACAGCATTACGTTATCTGCTCTCGCTTCTTTTTCGGGGGAGGGCGGGCTACAGGCTAGCTTGTCTAGGTACTGTTGATTTGCATTGTTGTGTGCGCTTTTTACATGTACTTTTAGATTCGTAGGTTTTTTCCCTTTGAGGAGCGTTCAAAATATTGTCTCCTGCTTCGACTACAAGGCACTTACTTTAGTTTTCGACGCTGTTATATTCAAAAAAGTCCCAAATAGGACTCTCCCGCTCTCTCCCAACTTTTAATGCAGCCATCACGCTCATGTAAATGTCTATGACAACGCTAGCCGGCAGTGTCTGACAGACATCATGTGGCGTCACAGACTACGTGATGCCGTAAGGTTCAGATACACAGTAAAACTAGCAGGGTGAAGTAAATAGACTTTATTTCAACCCAAAAGATTTGTGTATTAACAAAGACGAAATCGAAGTATTTTTTTGGGGTTAATATTAGTTAGTTTCAGCTCGTTTTATACACACAACAAACAGTTTTAGTTAGTTTTCGTTTTTTTTTAAACTCTCGTTTTTATTTTTATTTCAGTTAACGAAAATGTTTTTTCAGTTCTAGATTTAGTTTTTTCGTTCGTTTTCGTTAACTATAATAACCTTGGTAGTGACGTACAGTTATAGCCTTCATTTGCAATGACAGCAGTCAAACATTTTTTGTAAGTCTCCACAAGGTTTTCACAAACCGTTGCAAGTATTTTGGCCCATTCCTCCTTGCAGATCTCCTCAAGAGCAGTGAGTCGCTGGGCATCACATATTTTCAACTCCCTCCAAAGATTTTCAATGGGGTTGAGATCTAGAGACCAGCTAGGCCACCCCAGGACCTTGAAATGGTTCTTATGAAGCCACTCCTTCATTACCCGGGGAGTTTGTTTGGGATCGCTTTCACGCTCAAAGACCCAGACACGTCTCATCTTCAGTGCCGTTGCTGATGGAAGGAGATTTTCCCTCAAAATCTGATGATACACTACCCCATTCATTCTTTCCTTTACACGGATCAGTCGGCCTGGTCCCTTTGCTGAAAAACAGGCCCAAAGCATGATGTTTCCACCCCCATGCTTTGCAGTAGGTATGGTGTTATTTGGATGCAACTCAGCATTCTTTCTCCTCCAAACGACGAGTAGAGTTCTTACCAAAAAGTTCTATTTTGGTTTCATCTGACCATAGGTCATTCTCCCAATCCTCTTCTGGATCATCCAAATGCTCTCTAGCAGAATTTACACACGCACTGGCTCTAGCAGAGGGACACGTCTGGTAATGCAGGATTTGAGTCCCTGATTGGTGTAGTAGTGTGTTACTGACGGTAACTTTTGTTACGTTGGTCCCAGCTCTCTGCAGGTCATTTACTAGGTCCTCCATGTGGTTCTGGGATTTTTGCTCACTGTTCTTGTGATCATTTTGACCCCACGGGGTGAGATCAGATGGAGGAAGATTATCAGTGATCTTATATGTTTTCCATTTCCTAATCATTGCTCCCACAGTTGATTTCTTCACATCAAGCTGCTTACTTATTGCAGATTCAGTCTTTCCAGACTGGTGTAGGTCAACAATTTGGTTTCTGGTGTCCTTTGACAGCTCTTTGGTCTTGTCCATAGTGGAGTTTGGAGTATGACTGTTTGAGGTTGTGGACAGGTGTCTTTTTTATAGAAATCAAGTTCAAACAGGAGCCAATAATACAGGTAATGAGTGGATGACAGAGGATCCTCTTACAGAAGAAGCTACAGGTCTGTGAGAGCCAGAAATCTTGCCTGTTTGTAGGTGACCAAATACTTATTTTCCACCATGATTTACAACTAAATTCTTTAATAATCAGACAATGCTTTTTTCAGTTTTTTTTCCTCTCGTTTTGTCTCTCATTGAGGTTCACCTATGATGAAAATTACTGCTCTCTCTCATCTTTTTATGTGGGAGAACTTGCACAATTGGCGGCTGATTAAATACCTTTTTGTCCCCCTGTATGTATGACATCCCCTCTAATACACTGATGTGCTGAAATTTCAAAGTTGGTTATTAAGGAGAAATTAATTATTGTGGTTTGTGTCCGTCTGGAATTCTATGACATCAAGTCTTTCATATATTAGAGCTGCGAGAGAAAAAAACCCTGAAGCAAGACTCAGAAGATTTTGAGCCCTTTGACATTTCACACTAAGCCTCTTCAACTGTAGGTGGGGGACATGTGCCGGTAAAAGGTGGAAAAAGAAATAAAGGACAGTGCTCGTCCGGTGTTCTTGAACGGCCATCAAACACTCCACGTGCACATAGCCGTAGGCTGGGGTGTGAGGGGCTATGAGCTATGAAAACAGAGCTCTCAGTTATTGGTGACGAGAAGTGGGGCCGGGGTTGCCCCCTACAGTTCAGAAGCAAATTCATAAGGAACTCCTGCCGCTCTGCAGAAACTATGTCCCAGAAAACAACAGTTTTTTTTTTTGGCTATTTATAGAATTAACATAATTAAAAGACCAAGCGCTTTGAAAATAGATCAAAAATGACAGGAGTGGGTTTTTGTGGCTTTGATTGGCTGCAGAGTCCTTTTAACGAATGAATGTGTCAAGCACCGAGGCGGATTATGAATCACCGTCCCTCGTCTTCCACTCCTCGCTGTGGCCTGAAAGAACAGCTTGATCTCGCTGCTCTGGCTGCAGCCGAGCCCAAAGTCAACAGCGGTCTTCATGGGCCCGTAAGAAAAGTTGCAGATTATAGCAGGGCTGTAAAACCGGAAACCTGCTCTACACGCTGATTGACGGCCCGGTCAGACGCACGCACAGAGGGCCGCCGCCATAATGGTGTGTGTCTGGGACGGCTGACAATAACATTTCAATCAGTGTGTGGAATCAAAAGGCTTCGTGTGGAAATGTAACTGCAGTTACTGGACCAGTGGAACATGGCAGAGCAAGTGAGAAGAGGAAAAGATGGGCTCTTCTCCACAGATTTTCCTCTTCAGTTAAAAAAGGAGCTTAAAAAAAAACTCAGGGAATTTTTTTCTTTTTTATTTCCAACCCTAAACTCCGACTAATTGCTTAAACATTTCCTCTGTAGATCCATGTGTGGACAACAGCCAGGGGCCAGACGTTTGGATCTGTGTCAGATACATAAAAAAAAGTCCTACTTACCCCAATGGAGGTGTTATTTGTTTCTTAAAGAAGGACAGATTCTTGGTCTGAACTATTTTGAGCATCAGGGTTTTTTCATTTTTGCCACGTTTTGTGGGTTTCAGGAGGCGTTTTTCTTGGTAACTCTGGGCTGTGCTCCAGATCTGGTTAAAGAATCTAATTTAGGACCAGATTGAATTCAAGCCAATAAAAAAAAAGTTTCAGAGCCTGAAAGGTTGCTTTCTCCCTGGAACCCTCCAAAAAAATCCATTCTTCCAAAGAGGCAAAACCTTAATACTTAATACTTAGTGCAAAAACCTTTGTTGGTGATTACAGCCTCAAGACGCCTCCTGTATGGAGAAACAAGTCGAATACATTGCTCAGGTGTGATTTTGGCCCATTCATGCACACAAACTGCCTTCAGATCTTCAAGGTTCCGGGGGTCTCTTCTGTGAACCCGGATCTTCAGTTCTTTCCAAAGATTTTCAATTGGATTCATGTCTGGTGATTGACTGGGCCATTCTAGCAGCTTTCTTTTCTTTTTCTTCAACCAGTTGAGTGTTACCTTGGCTGTGTGCTTGGGATCGTTGTCTTGCTGGAAGATCCACCCTCTTTTCATCTTCAGCAGCCTGGCAGATGACAGAAGATTCTGATCAAGAATGTCTCGATACTTTTCTCCAGTCATTCCTTCAATGATATGAAGTCTACCAGTACCACATGCTGAAAAACAGCCCCACGCCATGATGCTCCCACCTCCAAACTTGACTGTTGGTATGGTGTTTTGGGGGTGATGTGCGGTGCCATTTTTCCTCCAAACATGTTGTGTCTTATGACATCCGAAGAGTTCAATTTTGGTCTCATCTGACCAGAGTATCTTCTCCCAGAATGTCATGGGTTTATCCAAATGTTGTGTCGCAAACTCCAAACGAGCTTCAACATGCTTCTTCTTCAAAAATGGAGTCTTGCGTGGTGTGCGTGCATGGAGGCCATGGCGGTTGAGTGCATTACTTATTGTTTTCTTTGAAACAACGGTACCTGCTGATACCAGGTCTTTCTGAAGCTCTCCACGAGTGGTCCTGGGCTGTTGGAGAACCCTTCTGATGATTGTTCCGACTCCTCTGTCTGAAATCTTGCGAGGAGCACCTGGCCATGGCAGGTTTATGGTAATGCCGTGTTCTTTCCACTTCCGGATGATGGCCCCAATGGTACTCACTGGAACTTTCAGAAGTTTAGAAATGCGCCTGTAACCAATGCCTTGAGTGTGTTTTGCAACAATAAGGTTGCGTAGGTCTTTGGACAGCTCTTTGCTTTTACCCATCATGCAATGCTTCTTGTCTAACACCTTGCTGGTGAGAAACCTTTTTAAAAGGCATCAATCAGGACTATACCAGCTGATATTACTTTGCACTAATAGGGGGCAGGTTAACCTTGCCAGACCTTTTTACCCCTCCTTTTCTTCATGCGTTCAATACTTATTCCCTGTGCCATTTCACTTTATTACACATAACTTCATTTATGGACATAAATGTTTGGATTTCTTTCTATGTGTGCATTACTTGGGTTGATGCCGACATCTGGTGAAAGTTTCGTGTCAATAGCTCGATTAGAAATATGTGTTTTGAGAGAAATGTTGACGTGTTCAATACTTATTTTTCCCGCTGTAATTAATGAACTAACTATGTAGGTGTTGTAGAATGACTATATGTGTGTGTCAGCACGCTGCGTGTGTTGGAGGAAGGAGCGCACACAAGTGTGTTGGGGGTGTGTGTTGATTCTTCTGCAGTGGACCGCTCTCTAGCTGCAAGCGAGCCTTCGCCTGTGCATTCTGGTACAGACTGCAGACACTTTGTCACCTTTCCAGTAGCCATGAAGCCTGACACCCATGAAGAACGCTGGCTCCATTTTTAGTTCCCAAACAAAATATGTAGTGATATTCATTGAAAAACAGTGTGCGTTCATGTTTGGTGTTACAGAGTGAAGGAGAACAGTAATACCCCCCCCCCCCAAGACAAAATCGTGTTGCGCACTCAAGAACCCACGCTTGTAATGGAAATTAATACAATGGAAATTTAATAATTAGAACGCAGTAAATTTGTCGTATTTCCTCGCAAAATAAACTTCTGTTGTAGAATCAATGAGGATGTGTGTGCTGCTGAAACTGCGCATGTGTGTGTAAGAAAAGGGAGCGCGCCGAGCGTAGAGGGAGTGAGAGGCGTACCGCAGGGAGTGAAGGAGAACACTAATAAAAGGTTTCCCCCAGAAACCCTTGAAGTCTGAACACAGGACTAGCAGGAAAAGTAAATTATCAGCAAAGATGAATGTGTTTAATGTGTTTATTATAGTTCCAATCACCATATGTAGAACTTAAAAAAACAAACGTGCAGTGATGCGGTTATCGTCACACCCCTAAATACCGCCACCACCAGCCTGAACCGTTGATGCAAGGCAGGATGGATCCATGCTTTCATGTTGTCGATGCCAAGTTCTGACCCTACCATCCACATGTCATAACAGAAATGGAGACTCATTAGACCAGAAAACGTTCTTCTAATCTTCTAATGTCCATCTTTAGTGAGTCTGTGTGAATTGTAGCTTCTGGTTCTTGTTCTTAGCTGACAGACGTGGCCCCCGTTGTGGTCTTCTGCTGCTGTAGTCCATCTGCCTCAAGGTTAGACGTGTTGTGAGTTCAGAAATGCTCTTCTGCAGACCTTAGTTGTAACCAGCGGCTATTTGAGTCACTGTTGCATTTCTGTCAGCTTGATCCCGTCTGATCATTCTCCTCTGACCTCTAGCATCAACAAGACCTGGATATTTTCTCTTTTTCTGACCATTAAACCCTACAGATGGTTGTTGGTGAAAATCCCAGTAGATCAGCAGTTTCTGAAATACTTAGACCAGCCCGACTGACACCAACAACCCTCAAAGTCCCTTCAATCACCTTACCTCTCCATTCTGATGCTCAGTTTAAACGGCAGCAGATGGTCTTGACCATGTCTACATCCCTAAATGCGTTGAGTTGCTGCCATGTGATTGGCTGATCCTATAAGTTTAGTTTCTGTCAGTAAACACTAGTTAACCTTAAAAAGCTGCCGTTGATTGAACACAGATTTTAAGCATCAATGTATTCCATAAGACTAATTTCCATGTTTTTGTGCTTCCTGGCTTTGAGTAAATGTTAAACATTCCTTTAAAGAAATCACTTGTAGTTTCAGGAATTTTGGCAAACCCTGTCACTGAATTTGGCTGCAATCTACAACTTAACCACTAGATGTCATCAAGTCAAAACATGTCCTTTCCACCTCTTTGTAGTAGAGTCTATATTGTCCCCCCATTTTCAGAGGATTTACCCAAAATATATCATTTCCTTTCAGTTACAAGCATCTGCATCTCATTTGGGTCTCAAAACAAAGTCAACACACGACAGATCTTTGAAAAACACTTAAAGTTAGCTAAACTTTTGCTTGTTTTTGCAGCTGTCTTTGCTTTATTAGTCAGTACCGCTAAATTTGACAAACTGATGGCTTCCTTGTTTGGTTTACTCCGTTCGGTAGCAAATACAGGAAATTGTTGCTCATGTTTACAACTTCCTAACCTGCTATGTTTACAGCTTCCTGCGCCGTAAATCCAGACAGATAGTTTCTAATGACAGCTGGGAATGAAACCACACTGTGGGCATTTTCACAGACTGACTATAAAGGGCCGATGTTAAGCTTCGCAAAAGAAAATTCCAGACTAATCTGGAACGGCGGGAAATCCCGGATCCAGATATCAAAAAGATATGATGGCCTTAAGGACAGAAATGAAGAAAAGCACATTTACACTGCAAAGAAACAAAATATCCCCAAATATTTTGGTCTGGGTTCTAGTTTGAATGTTTTACTACACTTGATATGAAACTAAACTTAACTTTTCAATAAGGTGTGGGACAATAAATCTTGACCATCTTGTTGAGTCATTTGATTTTAAAAAACATATTTTATTTGTAATGAAACAAGTCATTTTTTTGTACTCTAAATGTTTTTTTTGTTTATTTGTGAATGGAGAGTGGTCTAGTTCAGAGAAACAGATTTTGTTTTCTTTGACTCAGAACAGTGCACTGCAAAAACAGGCCCCTTAGCAAGAATGCAAAAATTCCATTATGTACATTTTTGCGCATAGTGCACGGATGAAAATTGGACATATTTGAATATGCGTGGAAAAAAGTGAGAAAAGTTATGGTCTTTACAAGAAATTTTCACAAATGTATCACAAATGAACGACTTTAAAACTACGGAAGAATTACGAATGAATCCGAAGAGGAACACGTAAATCAATGTAGAGCTTGAACGGCGTGGGATTTTGAGCTGTTTAAATGCAATTCGTTAGTGATTTGTGTGTCGATGACAGAATGTTTACGTGATGTGTGCGCCGTATCCGTGAGAAAAAAAGTTAGACATTGGTGGTACATGCGTGAAAAGTCCGTTAGACATACGCGTAAATCGCGCTCAATTGCTCAAGATTTGCGTAATAATTGTAACCACGTAAAATACGCGTACCCTGCGTAATTCTCAACCGACCAAAAAATAGGAGCAACTCAAAATCAAATTCCTGTAAAGACCTTTCGGCCGGAACTCTCGACGGACATAAGTGCACATCGACGAATGAAGAACACAAGAAAAACGTGAATGACGTATAAAACACACAAAAGACCGAAATTTCCTAGAACTAGAAGGCCTCTGGGAGCCAGGGGGTGTTTTCTGTTTGGAATACAAAGGGGGAGGGGTCATCAGTCCAGTTTTCGTATACCGTCAACAGTTCTGGCCCTATGGATGACGTCAGAGCTGATCTGTCTGTAGTCGGCTCCTGCTTTACAGATAATTAGTCAGAACCTCGGGTCAATTATTTCAGCTAAACAAAGTGACAAAAGGTGAACGCCTCCTTGCAAATCCTCCTCAATGGAGCGCAGAGATTTGTGTGATAGGTTAACGGCGATGCAGTAAAAGTGCGGCAGAGCGTCTGTGTTTGGTTCACGGCGTGCGGCGGCCCTACTGAATGTTTTATAGACACGGGTGTCTACTATCTGCAGAGCGAGGCCTCAACTTGAGGCCCCTCTTCAAGGAAAAAGCACATTGAAATTTGTGTGTGAAATAGAGCTGGGGCCTGAATGAAATGCTCAAAAAAAAGGGGGGGGGGGGGGTTGTTGCACAAACCTGCTCCACGCAGACCAGCACAGAAACAGAGATTGAGTGTCTCTCCATTCTATGTGCGGGTGACGCTCCCCCTGAAGAATGCGGTTCTCTTCCTTTAACCGCTCGCTGCAGCTTCCCCTCTGGTTGCTTACTTCACTCATGCAGCCGTTGAGCTGTCTATTGAGGAATCTGGAAAACAGCAGCATGGGAATGACAGGAATTTCTCCCTTTTTCCTTGACCCCCCATCTCACCTTAGGTCTCTTTACTTTGGACGCCTCTGTGCAGCCGGGCTCTTGAGTTTTCTCTTGTTTCTGAAAGTCGCCCAACAATAACAACCTCTCATAAACAATGGGGCTTGTTGGTTTTGATGGGGGGGGCTGGTCTGTTCAGTCAGCTCTGTTGGTGGCGGGCCTCCACAAAACGGCGCTAAAAAATCCCTTAAGTGCAGGCCGCATGGAAGACCGTGAAAGATTTAAGGGCGATTTTTCCAAAACGCTCCGTCCGTCTCTGTAGGACCGTAAACACATACTTGGGTCCTTTTCTTCATCCATCTTTGCTCCAAAAGGAATCTGACCAAACTTCTAAAACATAACAAAACTAAACTAGAGGGGAAAAAAACAAAAAAGAGGGGGGGGGGTGGATGGAAGCTGGTCAATGTAAAAAAAAGGAGCCATTTTGGATTTTTTTTTTGGTTTTACAGCACCTGTGGTCTCATAAAGAGAGGCTGGATCTTTTTTCATTTTATTTTGAAATCCATCATGTATCCCCCCCCCCCCCCCAAAAAAAAAAAAAAAGCGGCGGGCTCAGATGATCATGTGAGCTGATGGCTCCTGGAATAAATGCAGTCTCCTCTCTACACCACAAACGACTGGACAGCATCGCTCTCCGCCCGAAAAATGTTCACGACAAACAAGAAAAAAACTAAAAAAAAAAAATGCAGCCGGAGCCTCTGGGGAGCGAGAGGAGTAAACAAACCTTTCAGAAGAACTTCCTACAGGCCGCATACCCGAGTGACACTTTTCAGAAGCCGTTTTCCAAAATAAATCCTGCAGCTGCTGGGAGCTCTCTGAAACACTTTGCAGGCATGCAGCGCCCCCCTGTGGACACAAAGTGCTTAACAACTCATTCCACCTTAAAAGATTTCTTTTATAATCTAATAGCAGGAAAAAAAAATGTCATGTCTTAAAGAAACGTAAAACAAAGTATGAACGTTTTCATAAGTTCTTGAAGTTTATTCAGTTCAAAAAGTTTTCAGCAAACACTCATGACATAAGCCACGCACACGTGCACACGTGCACACACGCACACAGACACTCACACATTTATCAGAAAAGCTTTTTGGCTCCCTGGTCTTCCTGTCCGGGAGCGCCGGAGGGCGGCGAGGAGGGAGGAGCTTATTACTTCTCGGCAGGCTTGAAGGGATCAGACCAAACTTTTAGACCTTCAGAGAAGAAAAGAAGAAAAAAAAAACACTGATGCTGCATGATCACAACGATACAAAACAGAATCAACCCATTTCTTTTTTTTTTTGTTTTGGAGATCACATCTGAAAAAACAAAATAAGCTTCAAAATAAAATCCCAAAGCAATACATGAATTGCTCTCTTTGTAGAATCAGTGCTTTGCAGAGCAAACGTTTGCTTTAATAGATATTATATCCTGGAATAGATATAAAAAAGATATTAATCATAAATGGAGATTAAAGAAATAATGTAATTAAACTGAAAGTTACAAAACAAACAAAATACTACAGCAAATGCAGTTGCACACGGTTTTTAACTTGTGCTTTATTTATTAATTTAGCTCCAAACAACGTGTTTTTTAATTTTGAGTTTCAGAAATTCCCCAAAAATCTTTGTTTAGGCCAAATGTGGACATTTCAGTCATTATTCTAATTATCAAATGATTACAGAGGATGTAGAAGGTGATCTTGTGACAAAATAAAGTTGATCTAAAAGAGAAGCCGGGCTGCCTTCACACCTACTTTTCTGTGACTCAAAGCCAATTAAAATGTCAAACTATTTCGCTTTCATGGCGTTTTTTTTTAAGGATAAGAAATCCGAACAAAACACTTTCATAGATTCTTTTCAAAAATTGATTTCACTTAATCTGCCATCCATACTTAAAGTAAAAACATTTGTTTATTGCTTTTAATTGATTAAAAACGGACCCAAGAAGTGTTTTGGAATGAAAAAATATACAAAAAGATTTCTTTCTTGTGAGGAAAGTGGATCCAAACATTCCTCTTTTTTTTTTTTTTTTTACCACTATTGTAAAAGCTCCTGTGAGCGTCATTTCACCCGCTTTTTTAAATTCAGCGACCTTTTCTTACCCACAGGCTGCACATCTTCCTGGTTTATTCCGGACCGATTTATTCTCTGAGTTTGTCCTAAAAAGGAGCACAGCATTTCAGTTAGATTCAATGAACACATGCAAATGGGAATTTGTCGGTTGTAATTTAGTTTGTCAAACGTTACAGCAGAAGATTTTTACACACATCGGGCAGATTTTTGGTGTGCAAGTTCTCACGTCAAATCTACAAGTGCGTTCTTTTTAGAACATATTTACCTTCATAAAGAACAGTCAGATTTGTTTTTTTAGTTGTGTATTTTGATGCCTGAGAATGAACTTTTTCTGTTGTGTTTTGTTTCAGAAGTTTATATGAACTGCTTATTTCCCACATCCGATGCAGAAAAACTTAAAATAAATCAGGCAAACATAAATCCTTGAAGCAGGAAATAGAATTTTTTGGAGAGACATCTGGCCCAAATACTATTACCAGCCATAATCCATTAAAGATATCAGGCTTTTTCACCTCAGTAAGCAGACCACTGTTGGAATCAGATCATGAACGGTGTGCATGCAAACAGTTGAATAGCAGCGGCTGAAAAGATAGCTTTTTTTTTTTATTTAATTGTACTTTCTCCTTTATTTATGTTATTTATTATAATCATTATTCATATTATTTAGTAGTAGTAGTTTATTTTCTCTGTTTCTATTATTCTTAATTTTATTAGTAGCACTAGAAGCAGTAATAGTAGTATTAGTAATCGTTTTCTTGTCTTTTTCTTGGGCAGACTTAAATAAGCTTTTTCCTGCTCTATTTCAAACATGTTTTGTATTATTGTTGTACTATTTTGCTGTAGCTGTTGTTATTCATGTTTTCCTCTTTAGATTTGCATCATATTGACTGTATTATTTTTAATCATAAACATGTTTGGGGGGAAAACATAGAACCTATAAGAATAATAACTTTAAAACTTTGCATATTTTCAGCTTTGAGGACAAAATACTCATGGAATTGAACTAATGGCTAGCTAGCTAAAAATTAAAAGCTAGCATCCAAAAGCAGTTTAAATTTGAAAAAAAAAATTCAGTACCGGTACTTTCAAAACAGCCTTTAGTTTGATTTAGGAGAATATCTTTAGAAAATAAATAAAAATATTTGTGACGTTTAAATGACATTGTATTATAAGAGCTAAAATAAATAAATAAATAAAAGCTGTTAGCTACTTACTGTACTCGTCTCTGTGCGTCAGAGGATAGACGAAAATAGGATATAAAGCAGCGGCGACTGTTGTTATAAAACCCCCGAAAATCAGCGCTATTCTTATATTTTTCGACATTTTTCTAGCTTGGTAGGACGTAACCTAGCATTAAAGACACCCCGTGTTTACAATTTGTACTTCCGGGGAAAAGGTTACGCTGTCAGATTTTTTGGACAAATCTTTATTTAAAAACCAAAAATGACAAACAGCAAGGAACATAGAGCAATACACTGTACATTAATTTTGATAGATAAACGCTAGGGGTTATAAAAGTAAAAGTATGTTAATCTATTAAACTGAGAAAGTGTTTTTTTGTACTGGATAACAAATAATCTAAATAATGTTGGATTTGGGCAAAAAACTCAAAGAAATTTTGATTTTCCATAATTTTAGCTTTATGAATGTAATATTTTGGTAAAACCAGGATATTTATCAAATAGAATTGTGAAGATAGGGTTTTTTTTTGTCAGTTAAACGAAAAAATGATGTTTTTCCATGTCAAAAAATAAATGGGGATACTTTTTAGTCATAAGAGTTGGCAGTTCGCTCCAAACTAATTTTGTATGCTTACAAGTCCCAAATATTTGTGATTGTTAATTCAAATTGTTTACAGACGTTTTTAATGATATATTTCATGTTGCCTTCTATCGTATTTTTGCAGCCTGGAAAAGAGAAGGCAAAAAAGGAACAGCCTAAAATCACTTCTAGTGAATGATATAGAAATTACTGATGAAAAGGCTATATCCTCAGAAATTTACAGATTTTATAGCCACCTCTACAGCTCTAAATTTTCAAGAGCAGACTGTGACAACTTTATAAAAGAGATTACGCAACACATCCCCAAAATGGACGACAATTTTAAACAAACATGCGATAAACAACTTTTAATCTCTGAGCTTTAATCATTAATCGACTCTCTCTTAATAAATCTCCTGGTTCAGATGGGCTCACAGGCGACTTTTATAGACACCTCTGGGAAGATATCAGAAAATTACTGTATCAAGTCTTTTTGGAAATCTTTGAAACTTGCACACTTCCAACTACAATGAAACATGGGATTATAGTTTCTATCCCAAAACCTGACTAGGATCCCAGACTTATAGAAAACAGAAGACCTATCACCTCAAGAAATTCAGACTACAAATTATTAACATACATTTTAGCCTCTCGTCTCCAGATGGAACTCTCAGAACTTATTGCGGAAAGTCAATCTGTTTTTTTGAAGGGCCGTTCAATTCATAATAATATAAGACTGGTTATGGACATCATTGAATACCCACATCCTATAGAAGATAATGGTTTTATTCTCTTTCTGGACTTTTACAAGGCCTTTGACTCAGTGGAGCATCTGTTTATAATGACAGCACTGGAAAAATTTGGTTTTGGTACTAAATTTAGAAACCTGATCTATGGTCTATATCAGAATATCAATAGCTGTGTTATCCTTCCTAATGGCACCACCCCAAGTTTCAAAGTCGATGTAGGAATCCCTCAAGGTTGTCCCATCTCTCCATATCTGTTCTTATTAGCAACTGAGATGTTGGCCATTTAAATTACAAATTGTAATGAAATCAAAAAGTTAAATGTCTTGGGTACAGAGATTATTATTAGCCATTTAGCAGATGACACAACACTGTTTTTAAAAGATGAGCATCAAATTACAGCAGCTATTGAAAAAGTAAAACACTTTTCCAAAGCGTCAGGGTTAAACCTAAATTTAAAGAAATGTGAACTGTTGACTATTCATGACACACCTTTAAAAGAAATCAATCATATGGCCATTAAATCAGAAATTAAATACTTGGGCATCTACATCAACAAAGACCAAAAAACAAGCCAATCAAGGAATGTGGAGGAAAAACTTGATGAATGTAAGACAGAGTTAAATATGTGGCTCCAAAGAAACATATCGATGCAGGGCCGGATCTATCTGACAAAGATGGAGTGTTTGTCAAGATGTATTTACCAATCTTACTCTAATGCCATCCCAAACAAAATGATAAAGTCGATCAACCAAATTACTTTTAACTTTATTTGGAGAAACAAGCCTCATCATTACATGTAAAAAAAACTATATGGTCAAAGAATTTAAGGATGGTGGTCTCAAAGTTATTGACTTTGACTGTCTTAACGGAACCCTGAAAATAAACTGGTTAAAACCAATCTTTCTTTTTGTTCAATAAAAAAAACAAAAAAAAGTTGCCTTCTATTGAGACATATTTTGGCTAATCAGGGCTTCCGTAGAGAATGACTCGCCAGCCTGGTCACGTGCCTCATCAAAACAAAAACACAATGAGGAAGTCTGGGTGAAAAAGTTTCGAAGTACAGGAAGAAAATCTGCCTACGGAGACACCAAAATGGGCTTTTTGTCCGTGTTGGTGTTCGCTTGTTGCTGCCGTTGGTCTTCCGGAGGAAGGGGAGATCAGCCCGTCCAAACCTTCGTGATTCCTCACAGTCACATGGATGTAGGCTGGGTCTACACCATCCAGGTGAGCATTTCTGAGTGACCAAACGCAATTTCTGGATCATGAAAACGTTCACAAATCGCCATTCAAAAAACATGTTTATATATATATATAATTATCCATGGTCTTGAATATGATATTAATTTTTATAAGTCACAAATTCCTACTTTTTTATTATTATTATTTTTAGAAAATCGTAACATTTCCAGTCATTTGTGGTTATATAATATATATATATAAATGCCTCCATCCTGACACAGATTTTTGAGGCATTTATATATATATATGAGTCTCAGTCCAGAAAGTATTTTTTATATATTTTAAATGTATACATTTTTTAAATGTTTGATATGGAGTTTGCATTCTTCAGATTATCAGATAATAAATTCCACATGTTGACCCCTTGATCAAAAATACTATTCTTTATTGCATTAGTTCTTTTTAGTTAGTTTTTAGTTTTTTAAACATATCTTTACCCCAGAAATCCTAATTATTCGGGGTATTATTATTGTGTGCAAGTAGGAATCTAAATAAGATCCGTGTGGATGAATTATTACATTAAAAACGAATAAACTGATTTAGTCTGATAATATCAAATACGTTAATTTTAAAAGAAAATCGAACCATGGTCTTGAATATGATATTAATTTTTACAAGTCACAAATTCCTACTTTTTTATTATTATGATTTTTTAGAAAATCGTAACATTTCCAGTCATTTGTGGTTGTTTGAGGTTCTGATCATCCGTGTTCTCGACTGTCTTCTCCTAGGAGAGCATGCACGCGTATGCAGCCAACGTGTACAGCAGTGTGACCGAGGAGCTGTCAAAGGTCAAAGAGCGCAGGTTCATCGCCGTGGAGCAGGAGTTCTTCCGACTGTGGTGGGACACCGTAGCTTCAGATTTACAAAAGAAGCAGGTCAGGCCACAGGAACATCATTCCTACCCAAGATGCATTTAACACTCCTCCAATCAAAGGTCAAGCAAATCTTTATCAATACTGAGTACATGCATCTGTCCTAAAACTCAACATTTAGACACTGATCAAAGCAAAAAAGAAAAGAAAAAAAACAAGGAGCAGGTAGGTAAGAGGTTGAAGCACAATGTTTACTTAGTGTATCAGCTCCTCAAAACAAAGGGGAGTCAGGAGTTAGTCATGTGTTTGATCAATGCAGAAATATCACATGTGCCTTTTTTTTAAAAAAAAAAGTCAAATCTTGCTCACTTTTTACCTTTATTCCTGAAATAGTTGTATGAAACATTTTCTTTAAATGCATATTCAGGTTGTGTTGTTATCTGGTTGTGTTTTTAAGGCGCTTATTTGTATAATGGTGCAGAAAATAAAAATCCCCACATATGGTTCTTTGACCTTAAAATAATGTTTTTTATGTTAAAAAGGAACATATTTTTAAGTCCATACAGCAAAACAAAACAGTCAGATAAGTCAAACTTTATTCAGCTAATGGACAAACAGGTGAAAGCTCCAGGGTGCAGACTACAGTACCCACAATGCCCCAACAATCCACCCAGCAACGTAGTTTAGTAGTTTACCTGAGTTGTAGATTTGACAAATTTTCAAGCATCATGTATCATAAAATCCATGAATCTAAAATCATTTTGAGGACAGTAAACAAACAGTAAATTCCTGGCTGAAATGAACGAACAACGGTCAAATAAACAGAGTGTAGTATTTTTTAACTACTGCTGACACGACTCACTACTACATTTTGCTGTAATGAGATGATTCTTTTATTTTGAAAGGAGATCGTGTGAACTTCTGAAAAGTTATAAACTATTTCCTGTTTTGAAAAAAAAATCTCTTTAAGATGATCTTTTATTTATACAAATAAAAACTTATATTTACCATAAAATACAATACCATAAATACAGATTGATGTTTTATTTTTCTAAAGAGTGAAGTAAGACTTTGAGGCTCCTGTTGGGTTTTGGGCAGCGAGAAGTCGACCCGAATTGTTCTTTAAGTATTGAAGATTCCAGACCCCGGATTGGATGATCCGGAGGAGAATTAAGACATTGTCATCATGTGATCTGATAAAAATGGAGCTCTTTGGAATAAACGCCACTTGCCATGTTTGGAATGCTGAATTGCATTCCAAGAAACACTATTCACATTGTGAAGCATGGGGGTGGAAACATCATGGTTGGGGCTGCTTTTCTTGCAAAGGGGACTGATCCGTATTAAGGGAAGGATGAATGGGGCTGAGTTGGACAAAAACCTCCTTCCATCAGTGAGATCATTGAGGATGAAACGTGGCGGGATCTACCCAGCATGACAATGATCCCAAACACATCACCATGGCAACCAAGCAGTGTCTGGATAAAAAGCATTTCAAGGTTCTAGAGTGTTCTAGTCAGTCTCAGGACCTCGATCCAATACACAATCTATGGAGGGAATTGAAAGTCTTTGTTGCCTGACCCGAAACATCCCAGCTCTAGAGAAGATCTGCATGGAGGAATGGACCAAGTAACCCTTTGACGTCTATCATTGACAACCAGGGTTACATTTCAAAGTATGAGGTGAACTTCTGTTATTTTGTACTCATTTTTTTTGCTCCATTTTACAAATACATTCTATAAAATCCAAAAAAAAATGTGATTCCTTGATTCCTTTTCCGCCCATTCTGTCTCACAGTTGAAGCGTATATTGACAATTACAGACCAAACTCAACTGTTAAGTGAGAAAACTTGCAGAATTAGTAGCAACCTTAGGTTTTTTTTTGTCATTACAATTTTTTGGGGGGGTTCTCGTGTAAGGCTGTAGTTTGGTTTGGCTTGAGTTTTGATGCATTCCTGTATGTTTAGGTGCGACAGCTTGTGAAAGACGGTCGGCTTGAGTTCATCATCGGGGGCCAAGTGATGCACGATGAGGCTGTGACGGACCTGGAGGACCAGATCCTACAGATGACAGGTGATCCCGCTTTTTTTTCTTTTCTTCTTCCCACCACTCCTATTCGGCGGTGGTTTTACACACCAATCGATCTGTTTCTGTTGTGTCAGAGGGCCACGGCTTCCTGTACCAGACGTTTGGGGTGCGGCCTCAGTTCTCCTGGCACGTGGATCCGTTCGGAGCCTCCGCCACCACCCCAGTCCTGTTCGCCCTGGCCGGGTTCAACGCCCACCTGATCTCTCGCATCGACTATGACCTCAAAGACGCCATGCAGAAAACGAAGGTGCGCTCCTCTTTTGTCATAATAGCCCGTCCTGCAGTCCTCTGATGTTCTGGATTTGAAACAGAAGCTGCAGTTTGTGTGGAGAGGTTCTCCGTCTCTGGCTGCCCAGCAGGAAATCTTCACCCACACCATGGATCAGTTCAGCTACTGCACCCCGTCTCACGTGCCGTTCTCCAACAGGTCTTTAAATGGGATATTTCAGGACTAAATTCCTTGAGCTGTTGGTTTCTTATATAGTTAAAAACAGTTTTTCTTTCCTTTCAGCTCTGGTTTCTATTGGAATGGAGTGGCTTTGTTCCCGGACCCCCCCAAAGATGGAGTCTACCCCAACATGAGTCTCCCAGTCACCAAGGAGACCATAGATGCATACGCTAAGACCATGGTGGAGAATATCAAGCAGAGGGCTGCGTGGTTCAGGACTAACCATGTGCTCTGGCCTTGGGTGACTAAATAAACCTGCTATCCTCCTTTTTATTTATTTTTTGTTTAAAGTCCCGCTCCGATGATCTTTTAAATTGTTTTTAAAGTGTTCCCAGTGGTCTTGTGATTATAATTATGCCGTTTTTAGCCAAAATCAACAAACCTGTGTAGTTTCTGGGACATAGTTTCTGCAAAGCGGCACAAGTTCACTAGCAATTCATATTTGATGCCACGTACACACTGGGCATGTGATGCATGCTCAAGAACGTGCTAAACGCTGGTTCCTGAATGCCCTTTTATGGTGTTCACACTGGATTGTCGCTACCGGATATTAGCGCATGTCCGCGGTTTGATGCAAAGAGTCAAAGCGGTGCAAATCTGGTAACTTCTGCTCCAGGCTTTTTCTCTCACAACTGCATTACGAAATTTGAAAGACTTTGTTTCAGGCTCAAACTTCAATGATTAATTTATTCTTCATAATACATCTTCAAACGATCGGCATTTCTACAAATTAAAAAGGACTTTACTCAGACGTCATTACCAAATCCAAGTCCCCGATTGGTCCAAAGGTCTACTGGTTTAACTTGCAATGCGCGTTCAATGATCACATTTGCCCCCCCCCCCCCCCCACAAGGCCCCCTTCATTTCCCCGTTTCTGAGAGCTCTCTGTTTACATGCTAGCTTACAGCCCCACACAACCCCAACCTAACATCGCCGCTGCAACAAAAACGGCGAGCAATATTGGAGCTATCGAGTCGTACAGTTTTTAGTCAGACGAGGAAAATGAAGACGTTCATGTTTGCCTGTTTGTCTGCGATTACAAAAATCTGAATGGAGCATTTGTGTCCTGCCCAGTGGATTTTCGACATCATAAATACGAACTTTTTCAAAGCGCGTTTTCTTGTCTGCTCCTGATTCACCACGATTTGAATAAATGCAGTTTTAAGCCTAATTATCTTTAAATGTCCTCCATCATCAGAAAAATCCCACGAGAACACGGTAAAAACACCAAAACCACCACTTTCAGCAGAGTGCGTCTCCTAATTTTTTTTTGTTTTTTTTTGCATTCGTCTTCCATAAAAAAGCATCTGATTCCTGACATGTGCTGTTGTTCTTCAGGGCTGTGACAAACAGTTCTACAACTCCTCCGTTCAGTTCAGAAACATGGACCCCCTGATGAAATACATCAACCAGAAAAGCAAAGAGTTTGGGGTGACGGTTCAGTATGCCACTCTGAGCCAGTATTTCCAAGCCGTCCATCAATCCAATCTTACTTGGGACGTTCGCGGGAGCCAGGACTTCCTGCCATATTCCACCGGTAAGAGATGCAGTGAAAGTAGATGAGGGTTCTGCATCATCACCAGTGTAAATTACAGTGTGGCGTTTGTTTTCTTAGAGCCCTACCAGGCCTGGACGGGGTTTTACGCCTCTAGAAATGTCTTAAAAGGACTTGCGAGGCGGGCCAGTTCTCAGCTGTACGCAGCAGAGATTCTGTTCACTCGGTACCGAGTCCACTTCCCAGACGGGCCCGTGGCTAAAGACTGGGCCCTGGACAAACTCAGAGCTCTGCGCTGGGCCGTCTCTGAGGTACGTGAGTCCATCAGAAACGGCTCAACCTATCTGATGCCCAAGTTTAATTGCAGTTTGATAAATTGTTCATAAATTCCTGTTTTTATGACTGAATGATGCGTTTTTTTAGATATTATTTATTGTAATAATAGTTATGTTATTTTTGTGTTGTAAAATTGAATAGACCAAAGAGTATAGATAGATAGATAGATAGATAGATAGATAGATAGATAGATAGATAGATAGATAGATAGATAGATAGATAGATAGATAGATAGATGTGACGTTATCTTTGATTGAATCTATCTGGTTTGTCACACTTATCAGCTTGGACATTGAGGATATTGAAGGATAGGCATATGTAAACGATACAAATGGCCAAAATAAACCTGATTTTTAAAAGAAACTTGTATAAGAGATGATTAATCTTTTACAGTAAATGTTTCTGTTCTGATGTTTTTTTTTAAAGAGGGACACGTTTGGATAGATCACATTTAGCAGAGTATTCTATGAAGAAATAGGTAATAGAGGGTGAAAGTGTCAAGCAGGATTTTTGAATTTAATATTTTAAAATGTATTGGTTTTTGGGGCCTATGTGTTAGGCTAGAGCCCCCTAAAAACGGATGCAGCCCCCCCCCCCGGATAAAACCCAATACATCATCAGATTGTACGTAGATAACAACAAAGGTTTCCTCTGTTGTATTCTAAAGGTCCAGCACCATGATGGCATCACCGGCACGGAGTCTCCGAAGGTGGCAGACATGTACGTACAACACCTGATGCAGGGCATGATGGGAGTGCAGGAGCTGCAGGCTGCACTCTTTCTGCTGCCCCACTACCTGGATAACCGCGCTGTGGAGAACTTCCACGGAGCAGGTGGGAAATCCAGTCACGCCGTTTCTCTTGTCACTGATGTCACGGAGTGAGCAATGAAACTAATGTGAGGATTTGTGAGTGACTTCAATACAAATTAAAAAGATATTAAAACCCGCAGCCACTACCAGCCCCCTCCCCTGCCGCCTCCCCTTTAACCCGTTCAGGATGGGCTGCCATCCTGGTCAGAGCTGCACATGACAAATTCATAAAAAACAACAACACTTTTTTCAAAATGGCAGCTTTTCTGTTGGTTTTATCTCCATGGCAACCATTTACCGGTAATCTTTTGGTCGCCTGGGGTTGACGAACAGGTTTACGTCATTATTAGAAAAATCGAAAAAACTAAATTTTTGGATTTCCCAAGCAACAGAGTTTTTTTGTTAACCACGCCCATATTCCTAATATATTCATATCGTATGTTATATCGTTTTGTTCAGCTGGAGCCAACGATTCAACCATTTTCATAATATTCCGGTGAGATGTATGTGAGACAAAGGAAAAAGCCTCTTTTGCACGTTGGTCTCTCTAAAGCCGTTAAAATCTACAAACTTCTAAACCAACTTTCTTTCCCCAAGTAGCTTCCCAAAGAAGGCTAATGGAGTTTGAAGGCTAAATATTGGAATCCCTCGGAGGAGTTCAAGTTTGTAAACAGTACCGGTACTCTTTGAAATATTCAAGATGGCGGCCTTTATCCAAGGTCAAAGGTCAACAAAACTTCAGTTGTGGCTCTAGACTTGTTTTTTGTGTGTGGGGGAAATTTGGTTAAATTTGCTAAAAAAAAATATTTTCCAATTTTGTGCAAATATATGAAAATCTCCAAATTTCACTTTGCCACAAAATGGTCACCAAGGTGTGGTCCTGTGGCCATCCCATAATAACTTCAAAACTTCCTTTGTTTATCCCTGACACGTGTGTTTTGGTTTTGTTACTTGATTTTGAATTTTTTACTTTTTTCTTGAGCCCCCAAAGACATTTTGACCTCATTTGATTTTTTTTTTGATGGTTTTACCTGCTGTGATGTCATCTGTTTTTTGAGAAGGGGAGGGGGACACTTTGTCCAAAATAAATTTTCACCTGCGTGTGCATTTTTTGATATGTAACATTGACAACATTTTTGCTCAAAGGCGAAGTAATAAAGAAGAATTTCAAAAGAATCTTTTTATTATTTTGTAATTATTTTTTGATTTCTTGAAATCAAAGAAATACTCCTGTTTGTGATTCTTTTTTTATTTCACTCTAGGTGTTGATCAGGCTCTGGAGCAACACGTCATCATTTACAACCCATTGGCGTGGAACATCACCACCGTGGTGAACATCACTGTGACACTCGCGGGCGCCGCCGTCTATGATGACGAAGGGCAGCCGGTTTCTGCACAGGTGGGTCCCGACCCAGATAAATCCTTTGTTTAAAAAGAAAAAAAAAAGTCGGTCGTAAAGGGGGTGTCCACTCCGCTGCAGATCCAGCGCTCGGTGCAGTCCAACGCGTCATACGACCTTTTCGTGGTGGTGCAACTCGGAGGCCTGCAGCACAGGAAGTACCTGATCCGGTTCTCGGGGAAGTCTGGCCACACGTACGAAGCCAAGGCGGTTGTTTTTGAGCGGCGCAGAGTGAAGGACTGGACGAGAACTGGAAGGCTGCGTCTGCCGGTTCTGAACCGCTGCTACAAACTCATGTTTGACCAGGACACCAACCTGCTGCACAGCATCACTCACCTGTACAGGTGAGAGTCTGGCGCTGAGGACACTGCGGCTGATTGAAACGGTTTTCATGCGTCAAACTGCTTCCACAGCCCCAAAAAACAGCGGGTGATGATGACACAGGATTTCTGGGAATACCACGCCAACGGAGACGTGAATGCAGGACCCATCTCTGATAACTACATCTTCAGCGCCAACGCTTCGGCTGTGAGAGCTTACCAAGCCGTGGAGATGCAGATCATCCCCGGACAGATCGTCACTGAGATTAGACAGTACTTCTACAGGTTGGTTGGGAGCAGAACCAGGACTTCAGGTTTAGTTTGCATTCTTCCTCCACTTCGTCCTGTCTCTGTCTCAATTCTTCCCCAAAGTTGATGCACGCACACACAAGGACACAGACACAGTCAAATTAAGACCCTGACAAGTAAAGAGAGGACAGACTTTCTGTGTGGCATACTCACTTCAAGCAATGAACCTTGTTATTTGATGAGGGTCCGACGCCGCCGAGGGCACAACTGGATCCAGGGCGAGGGCCGCCGATCCTGAAGGCGGATGTTTCAATGCTGAGGCTGTGATCTCAGACCGAGCTCGGTTTTCGGGCAACCCCCCCCAGGGGTTCCAGCAATGTCCAGGGCGTCAGTCGGCCAGCTCGAAGGACCAAATGTGAAGAAACTGGATTTTCTAGAAAGGACTGTATTTGTATTAGTTCGTAACCCCGTCAGTTTCTTACACACATAAATAATGAATAACGACTCAGAGACAAAACTTATCTTTTGTAGATTTACTCCGCACAAAGACCACAGATTTGTACGCAGGGTTACAGACAGATGAACAAGGTGCATTCAAAGTCTGAACAAAGGGGTTCAGCAAAAGGCCTGGCATATATACCTTGCATTTGCATATTCAGAACATCATTCGATGGATCATGGTGTGAAAAACACACCCACAGACTGTTGCAGGCTAGATGCTCGAAGGTCAGAGCACCTAAAGTATCAGATCTCTCGCAGACATTTGCCAGAACGCATACACCAAAGATGAAAAGGGAGGATGTTAAAGGAATGTTTGCGAGACAATAGTCTTGGTTGTGCTCTGTTCGGAGTGTAATATAATTTTGAGATGATAATACATAGTGAATCGAGGTTAAGCCATTAATGTAATAAAAGGTAAAAGTTAGTTTAATAAAATGTAAAAGGGAGTTTCTAACTATTCTGTTTCTAATCACTCCTAACACTTTCCTAGAGGGGAAAACGATTCCGACTACGCCTACTCCATCACCACTCTGGTCCCGGAGTTTTCCGGGGCGGGGCTTCCGTGTCACAGACTGCAGCAGACCTACTCTGTGGGATCCCTCCAGCTCAACACAGAGGTCGTTTTGAGGACCAGCACCTCCCTGAAGAACAACAGGAGTCTGTACACAGACGACAACGGCTTCCAAATGATGAAGAGAACCTACAAGAAGTTCCAAAACAACACTTTAGCAAGAGTGGGTTTCTGGGAAAAACCTGGATAAGAAATCGCCTTATTTTAGGATATGTCAATATTTCGTTCTTTGTTTTTACATGTGTGCTCCAGAATTACTTCCCCATGGTTCGGACAGCCTACATTAAGGATGACCTGAGTGGACTGGTGCTCCTCAGCGACAGAGCTCATGGAGTGTCCAGTCAAGCCAACGGAGAGCTGGAGGTACGTGACGTCAGACAACACAAAAACAAGACCAGCAGCATTTTTCTGCCTCTGCAACCATTGGACTTTATAAATATTTGGTTTAGATGAAATTCATTCAAAAAGAATAATTTTGTTTGGGGTTTTTTTTAAGTTGTGCCCAATTCTTAGAAGCCTGAAGCTGTGTCCACACCGAACGCGATTCGTGCAGCAGAGGCGTCCTTTTTTATCCTTAGGTTGATATAGACGGGATCAAAGGTCTTGCTGCGCGATTTCAGCGTTGTGCGTTACGGCCTGACAGCGATGCCATTTGGCCGTCGCAGCCTATTGAGAGTTCAAAAATCGGATCTTTGGCCAAGCAGGGACTCAGCTTTTTACCCGTGACTTGTTGGTGTCATGATCAACTGGGGCACAGTGGAAATGCAAATGTAGAGACCTGCAACACAACTTACAGAGAAAATAAAAATGCTGTTTTAGAGGAAAAGTGTAGGGAAGGTTTGACCCCGTTTCTGCCTGATGGATAACCCTGAATGGGTCCTAAAGAGTCCAAGCTGACCTTATTGCATTCAGGTTCTTACAGCAGCTGGAAAGTGGTACGATCCAAGTGGGTCTGGCATAAAAAAAATATTCACAAGCATAATTTAAAAGGAACATAGATCTTAAAAATATACTGTAAGTATTATTGCTATTCTTATATTTACTAGTAAATATACAAGAAAGGACATTTTTAATTTATTTATGAGCATTGGGGTTGAATTCACATGTGTGTTTATGCATATGTATGTAATTATGCTTATTTCTTTGACAGTGTTTTAAAATATACAATTCTTTCCTTTTTTGTTTCCTTTTTAAAGTTTATGAGATTGTTTTACGTTTTAACTTTAATGCGTGAAACAGCTAATTTTTTTCCTCGTTTTTGTGTGTGAGGGACATTTTTATTTATTTTTATTTTATACACATTCAAAACTGTGGTCTATCTATATTTCACAGCTTGTGTAAAGTTGCCTCCTTTTGGACAGTTGGTCTCTAGAGGCGTTTCACTTCTTGTATGTTTTTTGTTTTTAATTGGAAAAGGTTACAAACTCCATGAGGCTTTAGTTCAACATATTTGAGGAGAAATCATAAAAGGCACTTATTATAGGACCATCCATCCATCCCTATTCAGAACCCGCTGAATCCCTTTCAGGGTCACGGCGTTGCTGGAGCCTATCTCAGCTACTGCTGGGGGAAGGCGGAGTACACCCTGGACAGGTCTTCAATGGACTATCAGTTAAAAATGTGTTGTTTTGCTACTAACATAGTGAAACATTTTAAAATGAGAAAAAATACGTCGAAATTGGTGGATCCTGACATGCTTTCCTCTAAGGTCATGCTCCATCGGAGGCTCTGGAACAACCAGCCGTGGAACCTCGGCTACAACCTGACGCTGAATGACAGCTCCGTGGTGAGGCCCACCCTGTGGATGCTGCTGGGATCCGCCAATGCGACCTCCAGACTGTACCAGAGGGAGGCGGTGGAGCTGCAGCACAGGCCCGTCGTCATGCCCATCGACAATCCTCGTAAGAGATGCCGTTTCATTCTTCTGCACCGACATTAAAAGCAAAAAGCGATCTTAGAGAGTTGTCACCTTCCCTGCTTTCTCAGGCAAACCCCGGCAGGAGAAGACCGGATGCAGTTCTCCGGTGCGCCCTGTAGTTTTGCCGCCTAGTCTCCACCTTCTCAGCCTCAGCGTCCTCGGATGGAACTACAGCTCCAACCACAGCATCCACCTCAACCACATACACTCAGGTTAGCTGTGGGGAAGATACAGCAACCTTCTAATGGATGGATCTAACCTCCGTCCCCATAACTTTGCTTTTAGGTAAAGACTTTCCACCAGAGCCAGACTATGATCGGGTTCTGTTGAGGATAATGCATCTATATGAGGAGGGAGAAGATCCCGAACTTTCAAAGCCGGTCACCATAAACATAAAGGTATGAATGAATAAACAATGTGCTTGTTTGTTTCTTTTTTTTTTTTAACTGTTGGTTCATTTCCTGGATGAACAGGAAGTTCTGCAGGGCGTGGGGGAGGTGACGATGCTGGAGGAGCGCTCTCTAACAGGAACCTGGGATAGCGCCGGTCTGCAGAGGTGGAAGTGGAAAACAGCAAATGATGAGGGAAAAAGTAAGAAAAAAGCTGGAAAAATGGTCGTTTTTGATGTTTGTATTGGAGTGACACCTTTCTTCTTTTATCCTCTTACAGTGAAAGAACCTCATCAAGGACATAAAGATTTCATTTTGACCATCTCACCTAAAGAAATCAGAACCTTTTTTGTCCACTTCAGCTCCAGAAACAACGTTTGAGCTTTTTCAAATTTCTTCTGTGAAGATCACCACTCTTTTAAAAATTAATTGAATCATACAAAGAAATCACACAAAACGCTATGAATTATTGCAGGTTCAGCAAATCGTGCTTTTATTCTGAAGTTTGAATGTAAATCAAAGAATAAAGAGATTTTTTTTTTGTCATTCCTACTCTGATTCTTTCTCATAAACAATTTGTTCACATGGTGTGTACTGTTCAGCTACTTTGCATGTTTCTAAACCAACTTATTATATAAAAGTACTAATTTTCATTTGAGGTAGTTTTCTGTTTGCTTACACAAATAAAATCTAAAAACTAGACTGGAATGCTAAAGATGCTAAACGTTAGCAGCTAAATTGTCGCAAAAAAGTGACTTAAAAAAATAATGAAATAATTGCTTAAACTGCCAAGTTAAGCTAAATATTTAGACTGAAACACAAACACAGCTTTAAAATCAAATATGGAAAAAGTATACTGTAGTTTTATCTATTAGAAAGTGAAGAATGTCAACTGTGCTAAATTAACTTAAAAGGTATTTTTTTAAGCTAATGTTTAAAAAGCCCCAATTACAAAAAGCCAAAACCACAGGTTTTCATACAATTTACTGAAGTAAATATTTTAAATAATGCATTAAATTTCTATGGCATAACTCCTAAAAGTGTATGAACAAAAGGAAAAGGCAAGACTGATTAATAAAAACGCAAAATTGTTGACAACTAAATGTTACTGAATAAAACATTCCAAATAACTAAAAGTAGCCAATTTAAGTGTACTATAAGTATACTTACTGTAATCTATACTACAAGTGAGGCAGTTTATTAAAGTTTACTTTTTATATACTATTTATATATTTTTAAATTAAAATATTCCAATTTAGTCTGAAGAAGTATTCAGTTAATCCTACACTACATCTCTAACTAGTACAAGTTACTTGCAATACTCATGTTGGTCTATACTCAACTAAAACTAACTTCCAAAGTTCTACTTTTTGATAAGAGAACCTTTAAAAAACCCTGAAAGGATATGGAAAAATCTAAGCATTTTTTGGAATTCTTTACTTACAAAAACTTTAAAATGATTCCAGGTTGAGTAATATTTCCATGTGGGAGTTTGCTAAACATGCAGTCGGATCTCAAAAGAGCAATTTTGGAAACCTTTGAGAAAAGTAGAACACTTTGAAGTTCATTTTATTAAGTTTACAATACATACATAAGCTTTAAAGAAAAAAAAAGCGTAACTCTAAGTGTATTCCTCGCTTTTGGTAAACTTTAAGTATAAAGTGACATCAATTGAGCCACCTTTTGGTTATTTGCTTGAAAAACTGAGAAAAACAATTAACGAAATTTGATTATGTTCTTCCTAATATTAATAATTGTTTGTTGTTGAATGTTGAATTTATGGGATAAAATATTGTTAAAACTCAACGGCATTTTTGAGATGTGCCACTTCCATCTCAAATGTACGGTGGCCCTGAAGTGCAAATTATATTTACAAATCACTCTACGCAAAAACATTTTAATTTTCACAAACAAAAGTAAAAAAGCACAAATGAACCACTCAAACTCAAAGTGAGTTATGTAATGTTTTAATGTTTCATAAAAAATCAAATTATAGTAAGGAGCAACAACATAGAACATTATAATTGAATTAGTTAAATGTTAAAAAATGTAAAATTAATTTAAACTAAAACTTAATTAGAATGAGTGAATGTTGATATTTTAAACTTCTCGGTCTACAAGTATTGACCTGTTTTTGCATCATTAATTTTAATTGGATTCAAAGTACATTGGTAATCTTTTTCTTTTGTTTTATTTTTGTCCGAATCAACACAATTACTGTTAGGCGTTTTAGCTTTTGAGCAAGGCTGCAGTTCTACAACTTGGCCACTAGGGCGCGTCTGCTGCAAACCGACGAACCTGATTCTAGGACCAAAGCCAAACACTCCCGGAACAAATAACCACATGCGGACATTTCATTGGACGGATTTGAGGTTTTCCTGGATCACCTGACCGCTTTAAAATGACCTCCAGTCGCGGAGGAGCCGTATCCGGTTAAATTCCCGCTAAGATGAGCAATGGAGGCGTGAGTACTGGTTCGGATGTGTTGATGTTTGTCTGTTTCCTCCCTAAATCTGCATTTGTTTTTCACCTAAACATTACAAGGGCAGTGTCTGATAACAATGGGTGGACGCTGGATGCTGGGGGGAGGCGTTGCTAGGATACAGGGAGGATGCTGAGGTGTTGCATCTCCCAGAAGACGGGTCGTAAAGATTGATGTCATTGTTTTTGGTTCATGTGGTTCTTGTTTGTAGAAGCGAGAGAGGGAGACGAAGAGGAAACTGCAGCACTTTCTGAATGATTTGGCTCTACTTGGATCCTTACAGGTCTGCTCCGCCTCCTATCAGCGCAACAAGGTGTCCATTAATCAAAGCAGCGACAGTTTTGTTTATTCCTCATGCAGGGTTTTAAATACTTCCAGCCGTGGCTCAGAGGGAAAGAGGAGCTGCTGCTGACCGTCGTCAACGAGGATCTGGTTAGTGTCTAGTTTTAGAGAAAGGTAGACTTCATGGCCCCTGAAGTCCAAACATCATCAACAAAAAGTATTTTAAAAAATCACAATTAAAAAAGCAACACAAATAAAACAAAAAAATCTTTCATTCTTTGGAATTTTTGGAAAATATGTGTTTTATTGTTTGTTTTGCTTGGTTAATTGTGAAATTTCAAATGTTCTTGCGTGGAGTGACTTGTTGGTGTGACTGGCACTTCAGGGCCACCGTACTTGACTTCACCCCTCTTTGCAGGGTTGTCGTTCTCCTGGTTTTGTGGTGTCCAGAGCTTCCTCACGCTCCTCCTCCTCCTCCTCCACCTCCAGCAGCTTGAACAGCAGTGACATCTCTCCCAGCTCCCCCAGCCTGGCCAGTGGGAGCAGCTCCCCAGTGCCTGGAGATCCTGAGGGGCCACAAAGTCCACCGTCTCACAAACACATCAAGACGCAACCTCACACTTCCAGGTGATGAACACAACTGTGTGTAGCACAGCATTTCCTTTGAAAGTAGCAGTTGTTAGTGACAAGCCTCCATCATTTACTGTTCTTTCTTTAAATGCGTGGCGGGTTTAAAAGTACAATTTTAATTACAGAATTACAATATTGATGAATTGAGAAGGCTTTTCAAAGTAAAGTGCAGCTTTATTTTCTCGCAAAAGTGCACCATTATTTAGATTAAAACAGATGTCAAACAGGAAGTGATGAATTAATAATATTTGTAGAACAATTTTCTTCCTTTTTAAGTGTCTCAAGTTTAATTATAGAAAGTGTGGGAAATAATTGCCAATAGATGATGATAAAATATGAATTCTAATGGGATTTTCTTCACAACCTTTCAGAATAAAGGTAAACAATAAGAAACACCAGAAGTCTACTTTTTTTTCCTTTTGTAAAACTACAACCTGATCAAGTTGATGTCATGAATCTCATACGGACTATTTGAAAGTTTCCACAAACCCTCTGTTTCCCAAAGTAGGATATCTTTTTTTTAAAGTACTGATAATGACAAGTCAGGACTAAAGAGAATTTCTAAATAAAAAAAAACTGTTCTTGACACAGAAAAAACTTTATAGAAAGGGGAAAAAAGATGTTACCAATTAATAGATGTGTCATTAGGCTTTTTTGATATTAAATGCAGTTTGACAAAATAAAAGTATAGAGAGAGCATTATACTATTAGACTTCTTTTTGCATATAAAAGCCCCGTCACATGATCATCACCTTGAGCTACACATTTGTCACCTGATAACATTTATTAAGTTGAAGAACATTTGGCAAAAACATTTAATTTTTGTAAAAAAAAAAAAATAAATAAAAGTTTTAGAATTATAAAAATAACATCTATTCATTTCAAGGAGCTTTGAAAAAGAACTATTGTTAAAACTTTTTACCTATTTCATTTTGTTTTTGTTTTTTTTGGATAACATTTGTTGAATTTTTTAAAGCTAAATACATCAAAGATTTAGGTAAAAAGTTTTGTGGATTTTGATTTTGACTCCTAAACATTCAAACATGGGATTTTATCTTAAAAAATCTTTCTTTACAGTTAATTTAAGTTCATTATTTTCCGATTGGAAACTACTTTTTCATAATAAATTTGCTAGATTGTCAAGTTAAGTTTCTCTACTTTAAATGGAACTAAATGGGAAAAGAGGGAAAGTTATCATTTAACTAAGAAAATACAGGAAATGGTTTTGACATCCAACATCACAGTTGGTCGTGTTTGGAGACCTCAATGCCTCAGCTTAGCAATCCATCTTTATGAAGAAATAAAAATATCAACTTGAAACGTTTTTTTTATTCTATAAAGGAATCTAAAAATGGAAATTATCTCTTTTAATGCTGCTTTTTTAAAGCACATTTAGGCTTAAATCTAACTAAAAACAATACAAAATAAGCCAGCTCAGTAAAAAAACCATTTTCTTCGGCAGGGAATTCAGTGAAGAGCATCTACTTCCTGCGTCTCCCAGTGAAGGAGAAATAGCCGTACCAGTAAGTTTGTCCAGGAAGTTATTTTTTTTAAAATTTTTTTAAAGTGGATTAGCTCCATTTCTTTCCTCAGGAGGTGAACTGCACTCTGTTTTTACTGGCTGGCTACATCAAGTATGGACGCCCCTACGCTTGGATTCGCTCTAACCACGAGCGCCTGGTCAACATCGGAGGCGCCGACTCGATGGTTAAGGACACGCCCATGAAGCTCAAGTCCATCACAGACTGGCAGACTCGAGGTATGGGGACGATTTGTGCCCGTTTTTAGTTTTTACGTGAGCTAAATCCCCTGCAGATGTGTTTGATGACGACTACCTTTCTGCAGATGTTACCAAAAACATCACTAACACATCATCCTCAGCAGACTAAAGCTAAAGTTCTTGGCGTCTGATTCCCAGGCGTCCGTGTGTGGGACGTGGTCAGTGAGCTGGTTTGTCTTTGCACCGTCCCCTCCCCCTCCAACCCCTTTGCGCTGGACATGCGCTACGTCAAAAGCCTCCCCGCACCCGAGCGCTTCCTCGTGACGGGAGCTCTGATGAGCTTCCTGGAGATGTACGTGGTGTATGGGGACCGAGACGAGCTGCACTACGACAAAGGTGCTTCTCCTTTTTTTTTGTCAGCAGGTGGCGCCGTTGTGCCCCTTGTTTTAGTGATGGGGAAACTCTCATTGCAGTGTTGGAGGAGGTGCAGCCTCTGAGGCGTCTGCATGTCCAGTCTCTGCTGGAGCAGCAACGACTCCGCAAACCCTCCAAGCACGACTCTTTCAGATGAAGTTCTACTCCTCTACCTCAAGTTTAACCCTTGTACTGTCTTAGATGACCCCACCCTTACATTGACGTGTTCTCCCTACCATGACAACAGTGGATAAAGGTGGAAAGATTTCATGTAATCCATGGACACCAGTGAAGATCACAAATCATTGAAGGAAAAGGTTCAGCGCACTGGTGGGGTCTAGATGACCCAACTCCCAATGTTAAAGTGCCTAGGATAGGACAAGGGTTACAAAAATCCCACAATGAGTCCGAGTTCCGTCACTACTCCTCGGTTAGCGCACTATTTAGGACGTTTGCCATTTTGTCAAGGTGTCCGAATCGGCATTTCCCAAATCCAGAGCCCTGGAAATTTCCCATAAGTCTCTGTGATAAACCAGTATCCACGGATGTTCACTAGAAAGGTGAAGATAGACCACAATGCTTTGCGTTTGAACGATTGGTCAATTGAAATAATTTGATGTACATTTAATTTGTATAAATCATCTAAGAACACAGTGGAGTCATAGTCTGTAAAATGTTTGTATTTATGACGACACCCATACACAACGACTTATTTCTGGTACAGACTAAATGAAATCGTGCCCTAGATTCTCATGGAATTCGGACACATGCTATTTTTTTTAAACTGCAAATATGACGGTATGCGAGAACTGGACTGAAGTGACCCCTCCCCCCTTGTGTTACAAACAGGAAGTACCCGCTAGCTCCAAACCAAAATCCCATAAACTTCTACGGAAAAGTAAATCAGTCATATTTGACAGAATAACCGTTGTCGTTTGCCACTTTTTTTTTAAACATTCTTGCTAATTTAATTCTTTTATTTTTCTTAGAGCAAGTTATTCAGGTTATTAACTGACCACTCAGGTGTCTGATGTCGAACGTCCGAAATGTTTGATAGATTTCGTGTAGCTCATGTTCAAGTGGTAGGGGTGTGGACTTCCAACAAGCTCGCACCTGATTGGTGAGAGTGGTTGCCATAGTAACAATGACTCAGACTTCCTCTGGCTCCAACAGGTCGGCGTCCGTATCGGGAAAAGAATGGCAAAATTGAAGCAAGGCATCTTTTACGGGCGACGTCTCACTCAATCGGTTTAGTTCTCACATTCACCGTTTCGGGGGTTTAAATCAATCCAGATTCAGGAATTTCAAATTAAGAGCTTTAGATGTCCAGATTAAACACCAAATTAAAAGCCCTTTTATAGGCTACTATTGACAAAAATAGAGAAAATAAAGTCCTGGGAATTCAGTCACATGAAAAATCATAAGTCCCAGGACTTGTAACAGCTTTGCCCCCACTCCCCCAGTATTGAGGACAACAACTGTGTTTACTTCAGGCCAAATATAACCTTGGAAAAATGAAGCCTTCCTGTCAGCAGACAGACCATTCCTCAACACTAAAAACAGCGAGTTCAAGCAGGTTACACATTTACCCACAAGCTTTATAAAAAAAACTTTTAATAATTCTTAAAATACATTTTTCAGTTTAAATATGTATAACATAAAACAGTACATTGATAAAATGCATCCTAAAAGCAGGCAGAGTTACCCCCCCCCCCCATCTTCTGACAATAGGGTTTTGCCGTTTGTGAAATAAAACGAATTAAAAAATAAAATAAACTGCAAAGAAAATTCTGCAGTCAAAAGACACTAAAAGTAGACGTTTGCGGTGGTTTTTAGCCTGGCTTTGGTCGGAGAGAGAGGAGGAGTATGAGGTCGGAGCAGCGGCTCCAGACTTGTAAACTTGGCGTGAAATGATTGGAGATGAAAAGGAAAACGAAGGAAGAGACTTGGGAATTTCAGAGCCTGGTGTGAGAAGGATGAAGACATTCCTGGAGTCTCTGTTTGGAATGCAGGTGCATGGCTGCACATTCCTCACAGAGGCTTAAAAAAATAAAAATAAAAAGGGGGGGGGGGGGGGGACACTTTGTTCGTGGTTTTGCACAGATCCGGGCCAAACGCCACGGCAGCTTTCCCCAAACAAACCCCAGTAGCCAAAAACCCAGACTGGCCGTTTTGCATTTGAAGCAACACTGCAGATTCCTCTGGAGCCTGTTCATTACAGCTAGGATGCAGGTTCCACACCCTGTTTACATTTCACAGAAATTAAAGCTGAACAGTCATAAAGGCAATACTCAGAAAGAGCCTTAACGCAGTGACACACTCCTTCGTCCCATGTTGGGTTTATGTCCTGCCGTCCGTTTGGACAGTTTTAATGGCACGGCGCTGAAAGGAGCAGTCGTGATCTGCAGCTGAAGTCCCTTCATGAAGACTCTTCATTTTCCAGTTGTGCTTGTTTTCCAGCAGCGTTTGATGCCACTTTGCAAAGGTGGGGGGACACCTTAGCAGTCCTCCCTTTGATCCCATAATGCATGTACGTTGATGTGGGGGTGGGGGTTCAGCTCCAGTTGTTGGAGGCGGATCCTCTTCTGCTGATGCTCCTCATCGGGCTCCGAGATGCAGAGCCTCTTCTTTTCCAGCGAACTTGGGAGAAACAACGAAGTTAGTGATTGAAGCCGATTAATGAACCACTGAATTAAAAAAAAAAAATGTGGCGGCCTCACCTTTCCCCAAGCTGGCGGGCAGCGTGGAGCTCTTGGAAGGAGAGCGGGTCGTCTCCTCCACCAGCTTCGCCCTCGCCTCCCCCGGCGTCAGCGTGGACGAGCCGTCCTGCTGCCAGTCGCTCAGCGCTCGCTGGAAGGAGCGCGCCAAACACGCCGTCATGTCCCGCGCCCGCTCCGCCCGGCTGCACCAGAACACCCGACACTGCAGCTGCTGGCCGTGATGTTTGCAGATGTACAAGAAGACGTTGGGCCGGTTTGCGTCCGCCGCGCAGTAAGCGATGTCCTGCAGGTACGTCTTGGTGAGCTGCCGGCCCGTGCTCAGCTCCTTGACCTCCACGTATCGCGGCCGCACCACCAGGGCGTGATCTTTGCTCAGCTTCTTCCTGTTTGTAATACCTTCCAGCAAGTGTGAAATAGCGTCCTGGGCTTGCTCTCGATCCAAGGAGAAGATCTTCTCCGTGCCGAGGTAGTGGACTTTAAACAGGGGGTCACCATGGGAGAGAGATTCTGTTCGGTCGCGGCCGAACCGCCGCCGGAACGCAGCCGGAGAGTTCTTAATGGTCTGCATGAGCTGGAAGCTGCCGAGAGACATGGTGTGCTTGGAGCTGGGTTTAGAGGAAACCTGCTGAGGGCTGACTGCTCCTGTTGAGCCGTGGTCTTCGGAGGTCACTCCAGTCATTGGCCCGCTGCTTTGATCTAAAAAGAGGAGGAGAAAGGACAGAAATCTTCCATCACTGAGGCCGTTTTATTGCTTCCAGGCAGCGTTTCTTTGAGCGGAGAAGAATGCAAGTCACACTGAGGCAGGAAAGCCGACCAGAACAGGTTCAGCCGCTAAAAGATTACAGACATGCTTTGTTTGGTTGCAACCTCACGCTTTAAGAGGGCTGGAAACAAGCCAAAAACAACTGGAAAGATACCGCAGCACCACAAGGACAAGTAAAAGTTTAATCGGTTGTCAAACACCTGTGTGTGCATTATTTTTCCATCCCTGGGGGAGCAGAGGCAGGATAACCATCATCCAATTCCTTAAAAGACAAGTGTCAAGCAGGTACCATTTCATATGACCCCCCACCATGGATTTGAGCCCACAACTGACTAGTCTCTGGCCGGACACTCCACCAATCGGCCACCAAGTCCATTTTTTCCTAGGTTATGAAACGCTGACCTCCCATTGTCTCCCCCCGTCCCCAGAGCGGCCCGTTCTCCCATTGTTTTTAACTCCTGTATTTTTTCCCGTCGCTTTCTTTGCCGTCCTTCCAAACATCCTACGCTCCGTCCTCAGCCTCTTAGAGCAAAGCAGTGACGGCTCAGAGCTGAAGACCATTGTTAGTGAAAATCCTGCACAGGAAACAGCTCCACACCCCCCTGGCATCCCCTAAATATTTCTCCTCCAAACAATGGCGTGCTTTTGACAGCGTGTCACATCAAGCCTTTACAGTCTGCTTAGGTCAAAAAGGAAAAAGTACTTTGATAATTTCACACACAAAAAACATCTTTCTTAGTCAGTCTGTGATAAAAATATCTCTGGTTTGATTTGCATCCACAGGCAGCTACACTAATATTTTACTATCAGAACATGAAGTGTTTGTGTTTCCTGCTGGGACACATTCCCCTTAAATGCAGGACTGTGCGTCTGTCTGTGGGACAGACCAACCATTTCTAATTTTAGCTATAGTGCACACAAAGGAACATTACTTGAATCTATTTTCTACCCTTTTATCAAATAAATGACTATATGACACACAAAAATGGCATATTGTATAAAAGTATAAGCAATTTAATCTTACACTAAAGCCAACAAGGCTTTCTTTAGACCAATGTTGAAAAATAAAGTATTAAAACTTAATACTTTTTTTTCTTTGTTTTAAGATCATTCCTGACCAAAAAATGACAGAGAACGCAATAAGCATAAAAAACCCTAACTAACGTTCCACCTTCGCCTTATGCCAGTAAAATGCAAACTAAAAATAACATTTTTGTCTGGACGCTAATATTTACGCTAAATTTGATTAAACACCCGCATTTAAATGAAATCATTGCTTGTGACAGGACTTTATACGGTACAGATTACTTTTATATAACTTAATTTTTCCTGGTATTCTTACCTGGCCGCAGTTTCATGCAAACGACGTCCACGCGCGCGTCACATCAACGGTGGCGTCTGTAGAAGAAGTTAAAAAAAAAAGTCACCGTACTAGCAAACATTAAAGCCTTGCTAAATGCTACTGACAGTCCCGCGCGCGTCTGAAACAGCCCCGAAGAGAGGCGTCTGGCTTTTAAGAGCACGCGGCTGCTCGGACGTAGACCCTACGACAGCGTGACGGTCGAGTCAATGAATCAGCGGGAGCGCGTGGGGGAGTCGGTTTTAAACGACGCAGGCGCGAGCTCGATGCGCGCGCTTTGGCGGTAGGCTGGCTTTGATTCGAGAGGATGGCGGAGGTTTACACAAGACGGATTTACGGTACGAGGTAGCGGGAACCATAACTGAGCTGGCTTTCACTTAATAACAGGAATACTTTGATTTATGACATTCGCCATACTTCTCTGAGAAGATACTGACTTTTCCCTGAAGCTTTTAAACAATTTGGTGAAAGTCAGTGATAGGCTTTTCATACAAATTAGTAAAAAGTAGTACACTTGAGAAAGTTTATTTAATTAAGTATGCCTGAGTATAATATAACATGTACGTGTAGTGTAGAAGGTATTAACTGAATACTTCTTCAGACTAAATTGGAACAATTTTTAAGTGTTCAATATAGTACATAAAAAGAACATTTCAAATATACTGCATCACTTTATAGAACAAGTACACATATACTACTTTTTGCTGAGGAAGGGATATATTTATTGGATTTCCCTTTAAAATAAAAAACAATTATATCCATTCAATATATTCAAGTTTTGATTTTATTTTTAAGGAATATTTTGTAAACAGCATTTTTGTTAGTTTTAGATGAAAGGATTCATCATTTTACTATCAATAGTTCCACTTTTTTTATACAACCAAACAATATTTGGTTTAAAGGTACGTTTTAAAGATAAATCATTATGTAATTGAATAGTGTCAAATAATAAATGATCTTGTGATCCAGTATCATGGCAGTGAAACCCAACACCACTATGCTTTTCCAGTAGCTGCAGGTTTAACATTCCTTTATTAGGGCATAAGTGCGCCAGCATACTGAGAAACCATCTGAAACCCACCACCTCTCATTAAGTTGGCATTGCGTCACACGCTGAGATCTGCTTCTATTGCAGTTTTAACGGTGGAAGAGAAGAACTTAAATCAGTTCCACATGTGTGTACACGCTGCCCTGGGTGTGCCTGATGCTGCGAAACAGTAAGGCCCCTGTTTCTGCTGGGTTTTTGCCCAACAACAGTTAGGTTGTGGACGTCACAGTTGCCTCAGTGCTGAGCATGGCACACTGGAACTATTCTTGGAGCTTCGGTGACATAATGGACCGTCTCAGAGAGGAGCCGCCCTGCATAACGGACTCAGCATCCATGTGCAGACAGGGGTGCAGCTGCTGCTGTAGGGTACGCTGAAAAGAGAACTGCACTTCATGTTCTGCGGCAGTCAACAGCAGAAAAATCTCAATGAACAAAGAAAAGTTAAGGTAAAAAAACCAATTGCCTAAATAAAATCACTGTGAAGAACATAGCGCGCCTTATAAATTACCTAATATATTATATCTCTTATTTATTAATTAAACCTGGTTGTGGGTACTGCTATCATAGGGGTTTGGACAGTACATGGTGCTCTGTCAAAATGTTACAAGTTACAAACAAGGTTGGGTGTTATTGTGAATACGCTAACACGGCTAACGTGCAGCTAACGTGTATTCTTTTAGGTGTTACTAACAAGGTTGGGAGTTAACGTAGTCACAGTAACATTTGTTTTAGCAGTATCTGTATTATGTGTTGAAAATAAAGTCGAGAGTTACAGTATTCCCACCGTATTCGCTGAGGTTTAGGGACCAGAGACACCCTCGAATACGCAGAACAACGGAAAAACCACCCCCCACCCCCGCGGCTGAAGAATGTCCGTTACCAATCCTTACTCATCAAAAACCCTCCTGAAACATTTCTGATGCTTTGTAAAACATTTATTAAAGAACATTGAAATATTGGTCAACAAAAAGAGTTTTTTTAATTCAGGAACAAAACAAAAAACTGTACCATATTGTACATTAGGAAAGTCTCTATGTCTCTCTGTGCAAGAGGTGCAAGAGGGCATCTTCTTCCAGAAGAGGCCAGGTTTAACCATCCTTCATTCATTCGGATGATAGTTACTCTATGCAATTATCTTCCTTAGCGTTTCAGGACATTTTCTGGCCATTTTTCCATGCAAGGGAACACACTTTGGTTGGTGGTGATTCAGTAACTAATTGAACCAGCTGTTAAATATTCCTTAGCAGTCAGCAAGGAGGCCGACGGGCCGGCATGCTCTTCATCTCCTCCCCTGCAGCACCTCCTTTGGAAGTCTCAAAAAAGCGTCTAAATCTGAGTTTTTGTGACGAACCCGAAGTGTGAAGTGACTGAAATAAAAATCTGCGAATACGTGAAACCAGGAATACACGGGGAAACGCTGTACAGGTATTGCAAAAAAGCTAATGCAGCAGAAAACTTCTAATTTAGCTACTGCAACAGTGTCAAACTGTGTTTTTTTTAAGCATTACTAACAAGATTGAGAGAAAGCGGAGTTGCAGTAATGTTAGATTCAGCTGTATCAGTCTGTTTTTTTACGTTTTGCAAACAAGGTTGAGAGCACAGCTAACACTTTTAATGTAGCAAACGTGTAGCGTGTTAGAAACAAGTTCTAGAATTACTGTGAACACAGTTAATAAAGTCTGACTGACTTATCTCTGACTGTTTTGTCTTGCTTAACCCTTGTGCTATCTTAGATGACCCCATCCTTACATTCACATGTTCTCCCTACCATGACAAAGGTGGATAAAGGTGGAAAGATTTCATGTAATCCATAGACACCAGTGAAGATCAGTGGGTCTAGATGACCCAACTCCCAACATTAGTTTGGTGCATTTTATATAAGACATAAACAGACCGTTCATTGACGATGCACCTTGAAACTCATGTGCACCCTATAGTGTGGACAATACAGTAATTGTTTAGATCACTTTTATTTTGTCTAATATTATTCTTGTAGTTTTAGAAATATTGGATCAGTTGTCGGTCTGAATTACTGTAACCAAAAACACTTTGATGCCAATGGTTGGTGTTATTTTTCCACCAATATTTGTATTTATTATTTTGATATCTACAAAATAAGTTAGCAGACTTCCAAAATAGTGCAGGTGGGAGCCATTTTTTTGTTTAAATCTGGGGAAAAGAACCCACTGGTGAGATTACATGACATTTGCAGGAGACACGCCCAGTGTTTCAGATACTAACTGGCACCCATTAGTGTCCCCGGAACTGTCTGTGACCGAAAGCAATACAATTAACAGCCCTCTCAGGGGGCAATTACAAGTCATTGTGAATAAAAAGTCCCGGTCTCAGATGTGCATGCAGGGTTTCAGCAAACCTAAAGAAAGATATTGTAATTCCAAATGACCAAACAGATGGTACAAGACCCAAGCAATTCCTCTGTACATTGAGGAGTTTCTGTGATACCAAGAGCAAGAGAAATGATTCTACTTTAAAAATACTAGCAAAACCTTAGCTTACTCTAGAAACAAACTTCGTCCCAGAATGGAACGCTGCCGTAAAATCTATAAATGTTGAAAGATGCACATCAAATGTTGTTGGAATAGTTGTAATAGTGGGGGGAACTTCATAAGGAAACCTTTGCAGTCAGTCACAGCAGACCCATTGGACACGACAAGGTCTAGAAGCAGCCTTCCACCCCACATGTTGGCTCTATTTTTGTGTGTTGCCACTCATAAATGTAAATTTTTCCACAGTTTTTACACTAGCAAACAAGAAACAGGAGCGGGTTTTTATGTATAGTTAAAGAAAATAACTTACAGACTAATCTGCATGCACATTTTTCATCATTTGTCCAAACCAGGGGCCGGGAACCCATGGCTCGCAAGCCATATCTGGCTCGCAGACAAATCTTTAAATATAAAAAAATGTTTTATTAGACCAGTCATTCTTGGGCGCGACGCGATGCCAGGTAGCAGTTGTAGCTGTGCTTGGAGAAAAAAAATCTGCACCACTATCAATTTACTATTATCTGTTCTATCACAGAGTTTGTAACAGCCCGAAACCTGCGAATTGCCGTCCCTGCAGCTGCGCGCTCCTGTCTCTGACAAGGAGCTGCAAATGTGTGTGAAGAAAAAGGGAAAGGGTAGTGGGTGCAGGCAGGGAGGTGAAAACGTCGCACTGATTGTAAAAATTCGAACACGCTGCCCGTCACATACCACGCACTGCAGCGTGTGAGTATTGCTGTACTGACAATGTTTGGCTCCACGTATTCAGACAAGACCATCAGTAAAAACCACCATGCAGCACCAGAAGTCGCATTAATGGTAATGCAACCGTTTCCGTATTTGGCCTACAGCTGAACCCCATTGGTCCAAACTCCCCAATGACAGGCTGAGCAACAGAACTGAGGGCTAACCAGCATCTCTGACTTAAAATTAAATAAAATGCACACATTTACTTGTATTTTAAGTTCTAAACAATGAATGGGACTCATGAAATTACATTAAAAATATGTGGTGTTCATGGCTCTCTCGGCCAAAAAGGTTCCTGACCCCTGGTCCAAACAATATCTGCAACCGCAAGAGAAATGTGGATAAATAGAAATAAATGTATATCACACAATTTATTTGATTTGTGCAATGTTCCCCAAAGTATTTGCTTATGCATTGAAAAAAAACAAAAAAAACACACACACACAAAAAAAACCCAGATCCAGTCAGATGATGTGACTGCAGAGGTTGTTCTTTATGAAGGTTTGGTGTTGTTTTAAGTTGCAGATTATTACCACACCTTAAAAGGTCAGTTAAGAAGGGCTTTCAGTGAAACTGCACTGGTCAAACTCAAACTGTGAGTTAGTGACTAGAGACACTTAGACCGTAATTGAAAGGAACAGGGACTCAACCCTTTAACATCAGAGCTGCAGTCTTTACAGTCTTTCATTTATCATAACTCTTCATCAGTCTGTGCAATTAACGTACTTTCAGTGAATTCTGAAGTGGATAAAAGCAGTCTTGTGCTGACATTGGTGCAAAGTCAAGATGCAAATCTGCTTTTCTCCACATCAAAATGAGCTGACTTGCGTTGGTCGCATCAACGGTCGAGCAGGTACCATAGGTGGTAGTGTGTGTTATTTAGGTGTCGTCAGTGGCATCTCCAGTGTTAAAGGGTTGCGAAGATGGTTTGCAGTGAGGGGGCAGCACACTTGTCTGCAAAACGGCTGGATGGAGCATGCAATAAAGTGAATTATTGTTTTATTTCGAGCCAATTTGTTTTGCAAGTTCATTTTACTCCTCTATTCCAAGTTTCCTTGTTTGGCGAAAGTGTCACCAAACCCAGGTTTTTCTGGAAATAGACAAAGGTTCCAAACAAACATTTCTGGGAATTACTGAAACTCAATAAATTAAGGTCATTGAGTCAGTTGTCATTACAAACAATCGCGGCTTCATTGTTGAATCTAATATAAAGAACAATAACATTTGTAAAAGAATTTCCTTTCTTTTGCACATTGAGACTTTTTAGTATTGGAATGAATCAAGACTTACTCAGTTGGGTAAAAAATACCTTGTGGATACACATTGACCTAGCCAAGGTTAGCCTACTTTTGCTTTTGAATGTGCTTCAGCTCGGAAAACAAAGTGGTGTCCTTTGAAAGAATCAGTTTCTGAAGGTTTTGTATTCATTGAATCCTTTTCTCAGAAGAAGCCTGAGGTTTGTTGTACCAGAACCTATAAAGACATTTTAAAGATGGGATGTTTTATTTTCACCTGTCAATCAACAAACCTGTTTGGGTTCTATGTCAGGCCCAAGTTATAAGTAACATAATATATTCATTTTTATCCACAGTCCAAGGTTGTCATGTTTTGAGTTTGTTGTGTCTTGTTTTCGTCTTAGTTCTTGTTCTGTCTTGTTTGGTTCTGTTTCCTGTTTTATTTTGAAAGGTTTCCTGTTTCTTGAGTTTTACTTCCTTTGGTCCCCTTCTGCCCTGATCGTGTTCACCTGTGTCTTGTCTGCCCTGTCTGTATTTAAGTCTTGTCTCTGCCTTCCTCCTGTGCTGGTCCATTAGTTCTGTCTTGGTGTTCATGTCATCCTGTCTAGTTCCATGTTTCATCGCCACGCTCTCGTTCCATGTTTCATCGCCACGCCTATGTAAGTTTTTGTTTTGTTCTGTAAACCTGCTCTACAGCGCTTTTTGTTGGTTTTTGTGTATTAAACCCACTAGTCCCTGATCCTCGTGCCTCTGCATCTGGGTCCTACCGGCTCTCGAGCCATCCCCGCACCGTGACAAAGGTAAATGAGTTGCCACTCCATCAAAACAGTTCGCCAGCAGAGAATGTCCCATCACTATTGGTTAAAGATTACCTAATGTGGCCTACATACAATAAACTAAAAGAAGAGTTTGTATGTACAGAGTTGTGACCTCTGCTGTAGAACTGGGATGTAACATTCTTATTGTTGGAAACAGTGCAAACACAAGTTTTGAGAAGTAAAAATGACACCATATGTGAGCCTCATTGTGTAAGTGCTTTACAGCCAGTTCTCTTTCCTGAAGGCGATCTAAATCAAGTCTTGTTTGTACATACTGATGTGTATCTGCCGTGTTTAGGTTGGTCGACAATGAGGGTCACATTCCACGCTGCTGTCTTTTTTTTTTATAATCTTGTGAGCGAGATGGCTGTGCAGCTTGAGTTATGAACTTTCACCTTTGTGATATAACTTTCAGTATGAGGAAGAGGAGTTGCCACAGCTGAATGAACAGTTACAAGGAAAATCACAACTCCTGATGAAAGATACAACAGCGGGGTCCCATATATATATGCCCTCAAATATAGGGAGACAAAACCACGGCACACCCATTAACCCTTGTGCTTTACAATGGAGTCCAGATGACCCGATCCTTACATTGACGTGTAATCCCTAGCATGACAAAGGTGGATAATGGTAAAGCGGATTTCATATAACCCATGGACACCAGTGAAGATCACAAATCATTGAAGAAAAAAGGTTCAGAGCACTGTCTTGTGGTGTCTAGATGACCCATCTCCCAAAGTTAAAGTGCCTAGGATAGCACAAGGGTTAGGAGAAACCAAGAAACAAGAAATGACCTCAGATCCATATTTAACCGCAAAGAGGCTCAGAATGACTCAGTGGATAAAAAAAAAAGCTTTGAGTCATGCCACATTCAACAAAGATTCATTGCATGACAAATTATGACAACTAAGAAATAGACTAAACCAAAACCAGATGAAAACATTCACAAATCAGTAAAAAAGGTAAACAAAACAAACACAGACGACATACGTTAGACCTTGCACACATGTAGCTGAATATTTCAAAAGACAAATATCATCCCGATTTAAAACAAAAAAAAAGAGCACGCTTTCAATTGTTTTCAAAAAAGTAGAGGTGTAAAATTTCATTTTAACAAAGATTCGATACATATAATAATTTATGTCTGTCAATAGGATTCATAATCTATACTGGTTCATTTTTATTGATCCAGTTCACTGACCTAAAATCGATCCAGGACATCTTTGGCCAAAAATTCAACCAGTGACCAGTGAAGGTCAAGCTTTCCAGAGTCCTTGTATTTTTTGCAAGAAAATCAAGTGTAAATTAAACATGTGTACAAACAAACAAGTACACAAAAATAAATGGCACATCCATTTTAGTTTCCTAAAGTTCAGCCCACTGTTTTTCCACATCAACATAATACAAACAGTAAGACAGAGTTTTAGGGCCACCAAAAAAAAGTAAAATTACGAGATTTTAATTCGTCAATTTTCAAGACTTTTTTTTGTAAATTTACGAAAAAAAAAACTCGTAATTTTACGAGATTAAAGTGGAAGTGAGCATACATGGCAGCTAGTGAACACCGCAACAGCAGAGCAGACCAACTAAACCAATTGTACAGGTGAGCTGAATGTTTATAACATTCCTAATGTTTGGAAGCTCATTTGTTTGATACACAATTTATTAATGTTTTATTTATAGATGGGTGGTTTGCAGGATCTCTGCAGCCCCTTGATGAAGCCATCAGTATCCATGCAAGCAGCTGTCCACTTGAATTCTTTCTTCCTCCACCAAAGACAAGATCTCAACGTTTGTGTCATGTTTCCGTCTGAGAAGGAGCACTTTTTGTGGTATTTTCAACGTTCTAATGCTAATATAACAGACTCTTTTCATACATCTTTATTGTTTCATGTTGAAACAGGACGTTTCATCTGCAGGAGTAACACTGTTTAGTTCCGCATTGGTGTTCGGATGACAAGTTTATGACATAAGTTGACAAATGAACTTCAGGTTATGTGAATGGAAAGGAAAATAAAGGTTCTCTACACCCAAATATGTCTCTGAACTCCTTATTTTACATATAAAACTCTGCTTTACTGACACCGAACCCCGGAAAGCCAGCTCCACTGAAAATAATCTGATTTTGAGTCGCCAAAAGGTTCAGAATCTCTTCTTTTTTCGTTTTTTTTAAACCTATCCGGAAATAAAGCTTCACGAAAGGGTCAACAAAGGCGCCACAAATTTTATCTTCAAGCTAGGCTCCAATAAACAGAACTTTGGTGTTTTTTCCTCGTTAATCTATGACTTTTTTCTCGTAAATGTACAAGATTTTAAGTCATAATTGAAAAAACTTTTTTTTTGTAAACTGGCCCTAAAACTCCGTCGTAAAACAGAACATTGCTAGAACATCTTACCACACTGTATGGTCACATGTCTCTGCTAAATTCAGAGGGTTTCCACACAGTAGACTGGAATGATTGTTCATTTTTTTGTTGCCATCACGAGTGTTGTCCTTTGTGATGGCACTTGGTTGGTTTTACTTTGTAGCAAAATAAACCTATTGTGCCTCAATCCAAATGTTATTTTCCAAGATAGTTTATCGATTTATCTCATTTTGAAACAAGTTTATAATGGTTGCGTCGTAGGGATGGAAATCGATTCACTGATTAATCGTTACACCCCTACATAAAAGCACCGCTGTATGTGTGACCAACCCATGAGTGGTTGTGTAACATTGACCCACTTCAGCCAACTAGAATTATTGTTGTTTGCTTATAAGAACAGAACAATTCAGGCTGACTGCGTTTATTCTGCTACAGTCAACAAAGACTGCCCATGCGATTTTAATGCAATATTTGTCACATGCTGGGATGTGGGGGTACCTAAAACTTTGTTTTCCCATGTCCCATGTACAGTAATATGAACTCTTTTTGCCAAAGTTTCCCTTTTTTTTACTACATATTTTAATTGAAAAGTATTTGTTCTACCTGTTAGCTGGCCCATAAAAACAACAACACGCACTCTTATATATATATATATATACATAATTCTGTTTTTGTGGGTAATATTGTGGTAGAACGCCACTCTATGTAGAAAAAACAAAAAAAAACAACAACTTCAAATTAACTAAAAAGTAGGCACAAAGTAGGTGTTCAAATCTGAACGTGCTAGATTGTTTTCTCAATTATCCTAATGCTACAAAACAGATTGTTCTGGAAATGTTTCATTTACCTGTGAGTGTAGTTCTGGTGGGATCATGTTACCTGTGTCATGGTGTTTATTTTGCCCAGCATCCCCGGCTGCTCTCTCACCACTGCCATATTTCAAAATGAAGGAGATGAAGTGGGAGCCAAAACAAGGACAGACGGGCCTTTACTGTCAGGTACACGTAAGCTTTATATAAACAAAAAAATCTGTTTCTGCAGCGTCTTCTCACTGAGCTAACATGCCAGCAATATGTACCATCCTTTTTTATTTATTGATGTGAAGCAGCAGCAAGTAGGAGAAGTTATGAAAACAGGAATGGTGACTTTACTCCGTCCCTGTTCTTTGTTGTACTTTCTAAAGCAGAAAACATGATGAGACAAGTTTCTTTTTTGCCCATGTATGGTATGACAAGTGTCCTGCTTGGCAACTTTTGAATCCTTCAATGAGGTCTGCCCCAAAGCTGCAGGTTGTACTAAAACAGGAGAGGCGTGTCACTCATAAAAGTTTGTTTTGTTTTTTAAGCTTTGTCAGCATGATGGTGTCTGTACAACAGTCTGTCGTTTTGTTGATATTTTTCCTCCAAAAGTAGTTAGTCTGTCAGAGATTAAATATGGAGCTGAACAATCTTTTTTTTAAAAACACACAAGGTCTGCTCTTCCAGATGTTGCACAAAGTAATAGATATGTTCCCTGTTAAGTTTTGTTGGCGCTCAATACAGGCCCCATGATAACTTCTACATTTTTGTGATTGATCACTGAAGATCCAAAGTTGTGCTGAAGTTTCCAACAAAGAAGACCTGGACAGGTTAAGATATTTGTGATAGACAGAAAAGTGTCATCAGCATAGAAATGAATGGAATAGCAATGTGAATGAATATTAGAGTTAGGAGACGTGGTTTGAAAATAGAAGCAGGCTGGGAACCAAATCTTGTGTAACACCAGAAAGAGGAAGAGTATCCTTCCTTCAAAGACTAGTTGTAAAGTTTGGAAATAAGAGGAGCAATACGTAACATCAGTATTTTCAGAGAAAGCCGTCTCCGCCTTTTTTTAAGGCTTTTAGGGATTAGTCCCAATTAGCTCTTTAACGCCTGAGCTTTAGCTCCACTGTTGACATTTTTGGACTACCTTAATTCTTCAACCATTTATGCAATTAGCGTAATTCTGAAATAGAAAAGCAGCTTTGCGCTGATATGCAACATTTTACATTAGTGAAGTGTTTTCGCAATTTTTTTAAAAAGAAAAGTAACATCTTAACTTCTATTGTGTAGCCACTCAAAGTGTTGGCTGCAGTCCAGGCTTTGAGGCTTGTTACCACAAGACTTTAAGGGAGAGGCGATTTCCTCAGGATGTTGCTACAGTAGCTTATGTGATTTGTGTGTGTGTGTGTGTGTGTGTGTGTGTTTGCTGTTTCTGATATGCGATGTGCATATCACAGGCTGAAGAATATTGCGGTAAGTAAGGATAAGTGTGAATCTGATTCACAAACCACCAATTTTTTGCTGGTGGAGGTATGTGAGGACAGCAGGGTGTTTGCTGAGTAAACACAGTGGAGACATGCACGTATTGAAAAGGTCAAACTGTTGCATCAAAGTGGGTTTTTCTTTGTTGAGACAGAACAAGGAGGAGTTATTTTATCATTTTAAGGGATTTTTCAGACTTTTTCCCCCTAAACATCAGGATAACATATCCAAAAGTTATACAGTTGTAGTATGTTACTATGAAAGTGGATGCAAAAATTATGGAAAAGCAAATATTAGTCCTATCAGATAATCATAGAACACCATCAGGAAAGCAGACAGTAATAGAAGAGGACAGCATGGAAGCAGCTAGGCATCCCCAGGCTGCAAGAACCTTTTTATAGCTCATTTAAACTACAGGAAGTTTTTATTGTGTCTAGTTCAGAGACTGTGGCTGATTGCTGTTCACAGAACTTATTAAATAGTCTCCAGTTTAGGGTCTGGGCGGAGTTTTCTTGGCGTCAGACGGTTTAACCTGTGTCACAGCTGCATATGGTTTGGTCTTGACTAACTCCAGGCACAAATTACACAAACAACTGCACTCAGACAAAAACCTGTTCACGACAATATCCAATAGAATGGCAATGAGATGATTTTAATAAGGAGAGATCTTGAAAGTGAGATTGAAAGCTTTAATAGTGAAACAGGAATTGAGTATGAAATAGTCTTTGGCGGTGTGGCTCTAGGCTGGAAACATCTGCATGTTTGTGATGACCTGAGCCCAGAAGCTGATGGTGGTTAAGGCCAGACTGCAGTGACGCAAAGAGCCAGGAGGAGAACCAAAATGCATGGAAAGTGGATAAACAAACTTCTATAAATTTAAAGCCAGGAATTTGATTGGTTGTGAAGAAAGTGAGCAATTTAGTTATTGGCTCACAGTGAGCACTAATTGATGAGTGACGTGTGGAGTAATGAATCAGCAACCCAGCATAACTGAGGAGGACTAAACTATGATCTTGCAAAGGTCAAGATTGTCACTTAGGGTGCCAAATATTAAGGATTCCTGTAGAGACCATTCAAGTAAAATATTTACTCTGAGAAGCTTAAGTGTGGCTTAAGTATGGAAGATCTATGTCAGTTCCAGGAACTTTGGGCTGTTGTTATTTAACTCTACAAGCTACTCAGCATTACTGCTTCATTGTAAGCTGCCCGCCTTTTGTTCCTTAACCAACCAACATCCTATTTTGTCCTTTGAATTTATGGACGTTAATCTATTTACATTCCTAATGTTTTTGTTAACCTTCCTACACCCTGTTCTCCACCTGGAATGATGGTAGGTCCCTTACCCAACGTCAGCGCCTACACTCTGGGGTTTATTCATCTATGGTCTGAGCTTATCCCACGCAGGCCCAACATCACCAGCCCAGAATGTAAAGGCCATTGATTTTGGCTTTGCATCAAACACATCCTTTTGTACCACAATTCCATCCATCTGCAGAACCCACTGAATCCCCTTTCACGGTCATGGGGTTGCTAGAGCCAAACCAGCTGCTCTTGGATGAACGCGTGTTACACCCTGATGAGGTCACCAGTCTGTTGCAGCGGCACACACTCATACCTTTGGACAAATTAGAATTACTAATTAACCTATGAAGTCTATTTTTGGACTCTGGGAGGAAATCAGAGGTCCCGGAGAAACTTGTGGAGAATGGGCAAACTCTGCCGGAAAAGGTCCAAGCCGGTTTGAACAGAGAAGGGGGCTGGGGACCAAACCTTGTGTAACCCCAGAAAGAGGAAGAGTATCCTTCTTTTGAAGAATGGTTGTAAAGTTAGGAAATAAAAGGAACAAAACGTTACATCAGATTTTTAGACAAAACTATCTTCACCTTTTTTTGAGTTATGAAATTGCATTAAACTGTTATTATCCTAATCCATTTACAGTAGAGACCACTTCTTTAAAGAAAATTTAACATAGCTGGTGTCCAAGGGCCAACAGGTCCTACAACTTCCGGATTAAAGCACGTTTAAAAGGTAAGTAACTGGAGGCTCATAACACAAAAAAAAAAAAAAAAAACTCTATTTCCCTCCAATGGGAAATGGCCAAGCTTTGAAAAAGCCATAAACGTCCTTACAGTTTGATTCCAAAACTTTCCAGTGGACAAATTTTTACTCATAAAACTACGGTACACTGCAGGTTATTATTTTTTAATGTACTTGACTTTTACTCTTGTAAATTCGACTTTGAGACAATTTGAAGGGGTGGTATTTATACCGTATTATCATTTATTTCAATTAAAAAATATAAGGGTTAAAAAATAGGATTTATTTTAACAGAAAACAAGATCACCATTATGTAACCAGCCTTTATGAGGATTTAAAATTAAATATGGCACAAACGTTGGTGTTAAAGTTGACTCTTTTAATGGTAAATTAAGTGTTTATTAAAGCTGTGCTCGTAGTTCTGTCAGATGTGATGGGCAGGGCCCCTCCATTAGCACAAACCGTTGAGTCCACTACTGATTTGGTCTATCCAGGAAAACAGAGAAACTGGGGAACACTCATAAATGTAAACAATGTTGGATCAATTTTCCACAAGATTGGATATGGACCACAACCTTCTTACTGTAAGCTTACGGGGCCAGCTAGCCAATTTGCAAGCATCCTTCACAGTTAAAAACAGCCATTTGGTCAGTAGTTCTGTTTCACCTGGAAGCTTTACAAATATTTAATAGATTTTTCAGATGATCAGATATAGAGAAAATCTGTTTGGGAAATACAGGATGTTTGCTGTAGTGAGATAACAATTTACAAGACACCAAAACAGGTGGAAAATCAGCACAAAACATGCACAAATTTAAAAAGGTTGGGCCAAACTTGATACATGCCAGATGTGTTGCAAAAAAGCAGTTATTATTCGACACAACATGCATGTGTTCATCAAACCAATAACCAACATTTTTGAGTCTTTTATCAGTCTAATTCTGCAAGTATTAAAGGATTGACTTCATGATGACTGGAAGTATTTCATGATGAACGACACGTTCTGTGGAAGCGGCCTCATCCATCCTGTAGATACGGTCTGTGAGAATGAATCAGCTAATCCCATTTAAAGATGATCAGTGCTATCAGCTGGGGAAACTGGAATGACGTTTCAGTCATAGCAGAGGGAACAAAGATAAAAACCCTTTTTTTTCCAGCTTTTTCATCGGATCGGTGCCAGCATGTGTTTACCTGCTCGCAACAATGTTGTGTATGCTTTCCATTAAATGAAACACGGCATGTTTGGCGTTAAAACAGGTTCACACGTCAGCTGTTGTTGTGTGTCAACGCAGGGCGCTCTAACCTGGGTTTTGAGGCGTAACAGGAAATCTACCTTTTTTCTGTGCACACACCTGGAATCAGAAAGTAAAGCTGGATAGTTTACTGATCTGTTATCACTGTGAAAATAAAACACACACAATGTGAATAGCAAAACCCAACAAGGACTGATAAGACCGTGTTTCCCAAGCTACACCCCATCTTACACTACTGTATTTCGCTGACACAGAGCGGGAAAACCAATCTATTTATCTGTTTCCCGAAAAAGGATCTGCCTGGGCTATTGTTTAAATTTCTTTCCCGCTTGGCTCGCCGTCTCATGCTGATCGTGTGGTTGAGTGACCTTCATGCAGATCACATGACTGTCTGAGGGAAGTTATGACAGGCAGGCTGGGAGAGACAAACAAGAAAAACACATAAGAAAAAAGAAGCACCTGGTAGCGGTCTGCTCCAACACATGACCAGCTGCTGATGTCCTAATAAGGCCGGTTATTGGGAATGACACAGCTCTCCTGCAGTTATCTTTACTTGAAGGTTGCATCAGCCTCACAATGAGCTAATTTCCTCTTTTTTTTCCCGTCTCAGGGTGAAAAGCAGTGAGATAAACACCAAGCAGAGGAAAACTCTCCCCTGAAGTTTTGAATTCAAATGTAGGATTTGAGTTGCCTTATCACACAGCTATTGTGTTTTTTATCAGAAAGGCTCTACTTTGGTGGAGCTACATTAAGTGAATACAGTTTGGGGGGGGGGGGGGGTCTTATTTTGAAAGCGAAATCAAACCATAAAAGGGAATTCATGGAGGAGGAAGGGTGGGAGGGTTCTGTTTTGACTGCTTCCATTTTCAGGCTCCTTAACGTGTTTTTCCTCGTAAATTGATAGATTTTGTGTTGATGGCTTTGTTGTTCTGATTCTGTCAAGCTCAGGAGCCAATCAGATTCCAGACTAAACAGGAAGGAGGTGGGTTCCTGCAGGGACATGAAGCAGAAGTCAAAAGAAATAACAAAAACTAAAATAAAAGTCAAGCTAATGCTTTTTTATTTAAAGACAAAATAGTGTTTTTTGTGTTTTAATAAATCGAATAGCATGTATGATTGACATACATTACAAAGTACTGGTGTAGTCCCTGTGGATCAGAATGCAGACTAACTTATGAGAACAACTCTGGATCATGGAAGTGGAACACAAAGCCAGCTTTGTCTTTGTTTGTTCTTATTTAGAGACAAATTTCACAGTTACTTCATGAAGTCTCTGCAGACTACAGGTTTGTTTTTCAAGGTAGTTAAAGCAAGTCACAGCAGGGTGTTAACGGACCAAAAAAAAAAAAATAAATCTTGACCTTTCTTTTACGAACCCACTGCTGCGTTCAGTGACGCTAGCAGCTCTTGGCTGCTGAGATTTTCCAAAGTGCTCTTTCCAGCTAAAGCACAAAAACTTTTTATTTTATTTTGTGTTTCAGTTATGCAACGTGAGATTTTTATTAGTTATTAATAAAGGTGAGGAGACGGGAGAACCACCTTCCCCTCCTGTGACGGCTTCACAGCTTGGCCAAAAGACAGCAAATCAAGTTTTTGAATGATGTTGTGTTTGCCACTTCATAAACTCTCATGAAGTCCAAAAAGGTTTGACATTTGTGCTGATAGAGGTTGTGGATGCAGCTGCACAGCCAACAGGGAGAACAGACTTTTTTTATTTGTTTTTTTATTATTACAATTTTGGCTCCAGAAATAACTTTTTTTTCTTTACGACTCCCAACTTTATTGTACCCTCAAAACTAAACAAACTTAAATAAAACCAAATTTAAACATATATTAAAACTTTTTCTACCGCCACAAACTGCTAACAAATTAAAAGTTTCAAGGTAGGCTCTGACACAATCTTCCCCACGCCGATCATCCTTTGATCTATTTTCAAAGCATTCCCGGTGGTCTTTTGATTAGGATAATGTCGTTTTTAACCCACATCAAAAAACCAATGTTGTTTTCTAGGACATAGTTTCTGCAGAGCGGCAGTAGTTCATTAGAAGTTCACCTCTGAGTTGTGGGCAGGACTGTTGGAAACCCGCCCCTCCTTCTCCTCCCCATTGTTGAGAGCTCTCTGTTTACACACTTACCCCACAGCCCCTCCCAACCCCAAACCTGACATTACCGCTGGAAAAAAAATGGGGAGCCATGTCGGAGCTATCCAGCCGTCCAGTTTGGAGCCAGATACCAGCTCAGACAATATAAAACAAAGACGTGCATGGATCTAGTCGACTGTAAGTAGATGCATCAGGATGGAGTGGAGCAGGGGCTTGTGGCCCGCCCCACAATTGCTCCTATTCAAAACAATTTCAAAAAGAAACGCTCAGAAATGTAATTTTAAGTTTAATTTTCTATATATATGTCCTCCATCATCAGAAAAATGCCACAAGTTTCTTGTTGCTGGTTTGAACCTCTGCATTTCCAGAAGGTCTCCGGTTTTCCTTTGAACCCTTCGTGAAATAAATCAAATTATCACAAAGTAAAATTCAAACAGTTTGAAGCCTAATTTATGAGCTGCTGAGCTCGGACACATTTATAGATATGGACTCTATAAACGTGTGTGGAGGGGGAGGCGCAATAGTTAATGTGGATTCTACCGTGAAATGGTGCAATAAATCAAAGTGTGATCTGGAAATGTTTCTCAGGCCAGAACACATCGTAAAGTTTACCTTGTGTTACGAAACGAAGGCGGATTCTGATGGAGAAGTGACATAAAATGTAACTTTATTTAGGAATGTTGTGGGCCTTTATTTTTTCAGCATTTTGCCCCATCATGTTAAAATCATTACCATTCCAGTCATAAGCTGAATTATTCCCATACACCTATGGTGTCTCCCTGCCCCTACATTGAGCCCTCCAAACAGAGAGTTATGAAACAAAATGTCTTCTAATTGGCCTACTACCCCTCGATGACGTCATGAATAGTCACCGGTGAGGTTTGTTGGCGCATATTGCTGCTAGCGCTCTGAAAAGAAATGATATCAGTTTTATAAGTTTAAAAGGTTGTGCTAAAACAAAAAGTCATTCCGTCCATTAACATGTAAACTTCTGTGCTTTAGGATCACCCTCCCGGTGGAGGGATACCCAGTCCTGAGATCCTACGACTTCCCCTTAAAAAACAAGTTTGGACACCACTACAGCTCCAAATGCCCCTAGTAGGGGGTACTGGGCCCTTGGCAACGGCGGCCCTGTTCCCTGGGTGCTGGCTTCCTGGGCCCGGCGGTCCTCTCTCCACGCAGGGAGGGGGATCCCTGAGTTTTCTGGCAAGGATCACATCACACATCACACCTGAGCTGGGGGTGTCTGTGTCCCTGTGGGGTAGGTTCTGGTCTTTGCCCCCGGGTGATGGGCCTCGCCAAATTTCCAACTGTGGCCGAGCCTGGTCAGGCCATGTCTACAACACCCTCGTGGGCCCCCTTCTCCCCGGGGTGCACCCCTCCTGGGCGGGGGCGGCTGGCCCCTGCCTTGCTCCTTTCTGGACCAACCGTGGGCATGGTGGGTGGCTTCCTTGAGCGCGGAGCAGGTCTCCCTTGGGGGCCCTGGCTCGTACCTGGGGTTGGGGCGGGGGGATGCCCGGAACTGTATAGAAAGTAGTGGATGTATTTTCAACATGTGACCAAGTGACTTGACATGCGCGAAGAATGAGGTTGGTGTAGTAGAGAGAATTCTGTTTTCCAAAATAAAACTTCCTTCAGAATCAGATTTAAAAATAAAGCAGGAAAAAATGTAATTTGTGTATTTTTTCCATCTGCAGCCTTTTACCAATTGTCTGGGCTAAATGGAAACTCCTTTATAGGTCAACAAGACATTCATTTTTTTCCTTACAAATACAGACCCAGTCATTCATGAAGTTTAAGATATTTACATGTACCTAACTGAACGTAAATGCATACATCTTGGCAGAATAATCGGACCTCTAGTAGTAATCAGATATTTTCAAATTGACCACGGAAATGCGATTTTTGAAGATCCTTGTTTATCCATTCTCTGATTTCTTTTAGAGAACGTATAGTACATTATGAAAAGGGTTCAATTTCAGCAGGTCTGTTCCTGGAAAATGTGGCGCTGCCAGTCATAGCATCGCTAACCTAGAAGCTAAAAGGTTTGCAAAGTGGGAAACGTTGCTGCCGTTCTCAGTTTGTGCTTCGCAAGGAGGGAGCAGTGGTTGACTTGGATACCATGACCTCTGAGAAATATATGCTTTTATGGGAGAAATGTTACCTGTGGTGCATTGGCAAACTGTCTGGGGTGTAATAGGCTCCAGCAACAATGTGTCCCCAAATGTTAATAAAGTAGGTTTAGAAAATGGATGGATGGAGGCAGAAGTCTGCATGTGTTAATCTGATTTCCCATCTTTAGATAAAGGACGATGATTATTAGCATGAGTTTGTTTGAAGTCTGATAACTAGAGAAATCAAACGTCTGGATGTTCGATGTTGGTGAAGTTCTCCTGAAAGTGAACTGAGGGACTTCCGATGGGCCGCAAAACAAGAAGGATGTATAGAGGTGAGCTCTGATTGGCCTCCCAGTGACAAATTCAAAGCTAAAAGACATTTTCAAAACAAGTATTTCAGGTTGCAATGTGTTAAGGAGTCGCAATAACACAGCCAAAACGCAACAAAACTGCGAAAACAGGACTAATTACGAGGAAAAAGCTATGCTATCAGAAAAAGAAAGGAGCTAGCCCCGACCAAAAGGTCCTGCTTCAAGCACCAACCTCACTCCTGAAAGAGCTGAAAGACTTCAAACAAGACAAAACCAGAGCTCGGCAAATTTAAAAATGAAGTCAAGAAGATTTTGAAAGACTACAGAAGATTTTCTTCAAAACGTGCAAAATCCAAATATGCGTAGGCACAAACATGGATGACTGCTCTGTATATGAAAGGAACGCTGTTGACGGTGGTAAAGGAAAACATAAAAACGACCAGGAAATTGTCGATTTGGAAAGTTGCCCCAGAAGAAACCTCATTTTTGGATAGACCAGAGTTCAGATGAGCTTTCACAGCTGCCAAATTATCTAATAAAGAAAATCCAGGATGGAAAAATCCTCACAGTGAGACATCTCCTTCACATGCGTTAGTAGAAAAAGTGGATTTTATTTTTTTTTTAAATACGAGGGACAAACAGATATCGAAAGTTCCCTGTCAGATAAACTTCTGTAAACGGAAATATAAGTGCACAAAGATTGATTTGTTTCCTGTTTCAAGTACAACAAGAACAATTGTGACGTCAGATTTTCTGGACTTTTCCCCCCAGCCTTTTGTAGAATGACTCCAGTAAGGGGCCCACTCTTTCTTACTCACATTTGCCTGACTAACACCAGCCATGTTTGTGCTTTTATAGCTGCTGCAACTGCGTCTGTAAGTAAACCCTTTTGAGGGCTGCCTGACGCGCGTCATCAGCAGCGCTGCTGATGAAAACGGTGGCAGCGCTCTGCTTTTTCTCCCCGTTTCGTCTGAAAGGAGCCATTCGTCAGCCTTAAAGAGACACGCCGCCTTCCAGAAGCTATAAATAGACAAGACGGCTGTTTGATTCTGGAGAAAGCTGCCTACAGAGCAGTTGAATCCAGCCCAGAGGGTGAAAGATAAAAAAAAATCCCCCTCTCCCTGCTCATTTCCTCCCCACCCTCCACTCAGCAGAAAGTCATGCTCTGTGACAAACCCCATTCAAAGCGTATTTTTAGTGTCTTAATGCAACAGTCTTTTATTTATGCACAGTAGAATTATGTAAATGTGTGGAATAAATGTCCATCCTATTTATTTTCACACAAAGTTGGTCAAAGTGACACAAAACCAAAGCGTCTGTCAGATATTTGACCTCTGAGTTTGAATCACCAACTAGATTTTACACATGGCTAGAGCAGCAGTTTTGCTGATATTGTTTAACCAAACAGATAATCGCACCATGGAGACGACTCTTCTTTTAGGACAGGTAACCTTAAATGGAGGGAAAGTCACATTTTTAAGAATCGTACAGAAGGTGAAGCCAAATCTTTACAAATTGTTGATTATTTGTGTAAAATGTAAAACGAAACCATTGCTTGGTTTGATAATCATCAATAGACTTTCAAGTTTGTAGATTTTTTAAGCATAACCTTAAAGACCCGCCTTGATGAAAATTGTGTTGTTGTTCTTCTGGTGTTAACATGTTGTTGAGGCATTTTCTGATAATGGAGGACAAAATGAAGATTAAAATGACATTTCTGAGATTTTTTTTGTTCCAACTGTTGTGAATCCGGAGCAGACAAGTTGTATTTGTGACGTAGAAACTACACTGGGGGGGCTTCAATTATGTTTTTCAATCTTTTTTGAGCCAAGTTGCCATTTTTCCTTGATTAAAAATTTTTAAGGCACACAAAAATTAATGTCACAAAAAAATAAAACTGTCGTCATTCTTATCAAAGCGTTTTGAATAAGAGTCAAACATAAAGGAAAAGGTCTCTTTTTAGTTTTTTACCAACTCAGTGTGGACACTGAGCAAATTTTCGTGGCTGTGGTAAATGTCTTTTAGACCAATTCGGTTAAAAAGCAGAATTTCCTACGGCACATCTGATGATCTTTCACGGCACACAGGTTAAAAAGCACTGCTTTAACATCTGAAAGATATGCTGTGATTATGAATGTCTGGGTGCAGATTTAATACAATTACAGTAAAACTGATACTTCATATTACTGAATTCTTTTATCAGGCTTTAAAGGATCTATATCATGCTTTAAGGCTGCATGGTGGCACAGTGGTTTAGCGCTCTTGCCTCACAGCAATAAGGCCCCAAGAAGGTTCAAGTCCCGGCTGTGGGACCTGAAACAGAACATCAATGGGGGGCCTTTGTGTGTGGAGTTTGCATGTTCTCCCCGTGCATGCGTGGGTTTTCTCCGGGGACTCCAGCTTCTTCCCACATTCCAAAAACATGCTTCGGTGGTTAATTGGTGACTCTAAATTTTCCAAAGGTGTGAATGAGTGTGTAATTGTGGCCCTGCAACAGACTGGCGACCTGTCCAGGGTGTTCCCTGCCTTCGGCCACAAGTGTCGGGATAGGCTCCAGCAGCCCCGTGACCATGAAAGGGATAAAACCGATTAGAAAATGAATGAATATCATGCTTTTCTTAAACCTTTCAGTAAACTATTTCCATATTTATGATCATATCTTTGGCACACTAAAGAACAAACTTTTCCATAGATGGATGTGCTTATTGTGAATGTAAAAGGAGACTAACTGCCAAACACTGCTCGCTCTGTGGAGACAGTGGGTGTGGGTGTATGCCTGGAGGCAGTGCTTGCAGCACAGACTCTTCCTGGAAAGGGGTCTTCCTCATTTTATAATGTCACAATGGCAGAACCCACTTGCTCAGAGGGCAGGTTTTTAAAGGAATACTCAGAAATGTGTGAACGGATCTACATACCGCTTTAGGGTATTTTATAGTGAGGAATTAACATTACAATACACTTTAAAGCTCAAAAAGTTGATTTTGGGTGATATAGACCCTTTAAATTGAACATTAAATAAATCAGTGCAAATCAGATTGAAGGTTGTGAATGACATCATCTCTGAGGTGGCCCAAAGAAGGTCAGTCAGTGTGGAATTTGCCCCTTGGCTCAGCTTGAGTTCACAGTGTGCAAAGTATTGTAGGAGAATTTCAACACTTTTTGGGTTTAGAAAACATTGAAATACACTAAAACTGCAAAAGAATTGGGTATTTATTTGTTTGTTTTTGATAGTTGAAAGTGTGCAGTTGGACAGAAGGTGTCAGGATGTGTCAGTATGTTTTATGCACTCAAGTAAAACATGGGATTTGTGCCAATTGAGACACAAATTATGTTATGTTTGTCTTTCATCACTGTGAGGTGCAGGTCTGGAGGTCAGAGACGTGTGTGGCATCAGCAGAATACAGAATTCCCTCGTTTGTTCCAAGGGTTACGTTCTAAATATAACCCAAAATATGGGTGAAATCCACAAAATAGGATCACAGAGGTTTTTAGGCTGTAAAACTCCTCGCTACACATTTTGTAGTTTATACACTTTTCTCCCTCCCCTTTAAACTCTCAAAGTTCAAACCTTCATAGAAAAATAAGTCCAGTATTATAGAATGAAAACAAAGATCTGTTAACCACTGAAGATTTATGTAGATATGTCAAACTGAATGCATTCTGTACAGGAGATGGCACGTTGGGGGTTGATTGACAAGGTTAACAGGATGTAGAACACATTGCAAAATAAAAAATAAAAAACTGCAAAACTGCACAAAAAATATCAGAGAAACGACGAGGCAGCGAAAGTGTAAAATGATTTAATGAGGTAGCACTGTAACCGTTTGGAGTTGTTATAAATTGTTTGTTTAAAGGTCCTATGCCACACAAAATCAAGTGTAAGTGTATAATGTTGTTCATTCTTCATCAAAAGAAACCCCAAAGGGGTGTTTTGATCCGTTCACGCATTTCTGAGTATTCGTCTAAAGACCTGCGCTCTGAGCACCAGCCCCTCCCAACCCACGAAAACCAGCGGGTTCTCACATTGTGACGTAGACGAGTGAGGAACAGCCCCTTCCAGGAAGAGTCTGTGCTGCCAGCACTGAGTTAGCGGTGATCGGCTAAACACTTTCATTTTACGTATTTGCACAATTTGCACATCCATCTTTGCAAAAGTTTGGATGTTGTTTGATTTCTTGGGCGAAACACAGACATGCTGCCAAAGTCGACTCTAGGTTGATGTCATGAAATGGGCGGCACTCACAAGAAGGCGAAAGGCGGAGTATCAGAAAAGGAGTTGTAGGAAAATGAACTGCGAAAATAATTCATATTTCGTAGAAGAATCGTTCTTTGGTGTGCCAAAGGTAATATATGTGCATATACTGTATGTGGATATAGTTTACTCTGAAACTCTTAGGAAAAGCATGATATAGGCATTTTAACTTTTTGTTCTACTGAAAATACTAAAGGCCAACGATTGCAACCTCTATTCTTTTTATCACAAGTAAAGCCACAAGCAGACCCACGAGCAGATTAAAAGCCAGTATTTTGAGTTTTGACATCTCGACTGGATAAGACTTCACTGAACGTTTGCCTACTCGGCACAAACAAGCAGCCGTTGCCCCTTTAATGCAGAAAACCCATTTGTGCTGTCCTCCTTAAAATGACTTTTCCTTTATGGTGCAACATTTTGTTCCATTTGTAATCCTGGAGTGCATCTCTCTGATCGCTATCATCAAGTGTTCAGTCATCAAGAGCTGACGACACACAGCAGCTTTGACCATAAGACTGCAGTCTGGAGTAGCTGTGAACAGCAACATGTGAAGGTTCTCGGTTATTCATGTCAACTTAGTTCTGTTCTTCACGCAGACAAAGCTTTGAAATCCAGTTTCCCTTAAGAACAGAATCCTCGGAAACACAAGCCCACACGCAGCTTTGTCTATTAATTACGGCTGTTTTCCACCTCACATGTGACATGACACACATTTAGTCTCAGACGTCCCACTTAGGTTCTCAACGGGTGGAGGGTTGCTGCTGCATGAATAGAAAAATGGGAAGTGGGGATGGATTGAAGACAGATTTTCCCTTTATGGTGCAATAACAGTTTCAGAAGAAGCTACAGAGGAACTCACAGTAGGAATGTTGTAAAGGATTAGTTCACCTCAAATTCCCCTAAACTTAACCTCAATACTTTGTAATGTAATCCTGGTTGTCAATGACAGCGGTCAAATGCTTCCTGTTGGTCCTCATCGAGTTCCCACTCAATGTAGTATCTATTTTGGTCCATTCCTCCATGCAGATCTCCTCTAGAGCTGTGGTGGTTTGGGGCTGTCGCTGCTTTAGAACCTTGAATTGCTTCTTATGTAGCCATTCCTTTGTTGACCGGGTGATGTGTTTAGAATTCTTGACCTGTAGGAAGATCCAGACGCCTTTCATCCTTGATGTTCTCACTGATGGAAGGAGGTCAAAATCTCACCATTTAGTAGAATGCCCCCATTCAGCCTTTCCCTAATACGGATCAGCCTTCTTTGGAAAGCAGGCCCAAAGCATGATGCTTCCACCCCCATACTTTACTGAGGGTTTGGTGTTCTTGGGATGTATCTCAGCACTCTTCTTCCTCTAAACACGACGAGTGACATTTGTACCAAAAAGTTCCATTTTGGTCTCGTCTGACCACATGACATTTTCACAATCTTCTTCTTGATAATCTGGATGGCTTCTGGCAAACTTGGAGGGAGATTGTCAGTGATCTTGTAACAATTGCTCAAACAGTTGATGTATTCTCACCAATCTCTGTGCTTATTGTGGATTTGTCCATCCCAGTCTTGTACACGTCTCTTGAACTGGTGCCCTTCGACAGCTCTTTTATCTTGGATGAGAGTTTCAATAAAGAACCTTTATTCCATCCTAACATAAATTATTCAATTAGTTTATCTTTTAAGGTAAAGACAGAGGTCAATCTGGAATTGTGGGACTTTACCCCTGAGCCTTTTCTTCTTGTTACCTGAACAGGTAAACATTGAAACTTCAAGCAAAGTTACAAACAGAGGTGGAAATAGATGAGTTGATCAGACCAGAGTCACACCATTAGAAAAGGACTCCACTTTAAGATGGAAAAATAAAAATTACCTTTGCCAACGGTACACCTAATAAAATAACAGTATGTGATGATGTCACATGAAGTTAAATTCAAAGTCCCATTGTCTGTTGCACACCTTGATGTGTGAAATTTGTTGTCCGCATTTGGCCCATCCCCTGGGGGAACGGTGAGCTGCAGACACAGGAACCATTTGGTGGCTTAACCCCCCAATCCAACCCCTTAATGCTGAGTGTCAAGCAGGGAGGCATTGGGTCCCATTTTTAGAGTCTTTGGTATGACTTGGCCTGGATTTGAACTCATGACCTTCCAGTCACAGGGTGGACACTCTACCACATCCTGATGTCTGCTACTAACACGTGAGTTTAGTGAACTGATAAAGCCTGAAGATCCCACTGACCTGCCCCCCAACACCCAATTATACCCACAAGCATTTTGTGACAAATTCTATTTTCTAAGACTGATGATAACAGTTCAATTGCATCATTTTACGCTAAAAATAAATCCTCCAGCAGCCTGCCCACATCTTAGGCTTTTTCTTTTTTTTTCTCTCACATGTTGTGGAATAAAATTGCAGCTTACGATGAAACAAGCCTGTTCTACCACAATCACCAACACAAATTCCCAATTGCATCACTCAAGTCAGCCAGAAACGGGCAATTTTACTGAAGGAATGCAACCCGCATGTTTGAATCCTTTGACCTCAGGGGAGGCAGGACATGACTCAACACAAGAACAAAATCTACTCGGTCCAAAAACACATGAACTCCAAAGCCTACTTACAGTGCCCTCTAGAGGCAATGGTGGGCTTTGCATTCTTTTTTTTTTTCCCTCCTAACAAATGGAAGAGATGTATTTTCTAACTTATTGGTTAATCCAAAATAATGAATAAAAATGGAGCTTTAATATTAATGGATTTGATCTGGTGCACACGTGTGTTTTTGTTTCATTTTTTCTGTGTATCTAAATACACAACTCACAATAAGAATGGGATATTGCCAGTTGCCTGAGTGCTTTTCCTATTTGGTCTGAATTTTAACAAAATATGTCAAAGTTCCCTTTGATATTACTAATAATTATTAGTTTGATATTTATCCCAAAAGCTAAGTCACACAAAGAACTCTGCAACTGTTGGTATTTCCATCGTTTGCTGCAGTGACAGCTAGACAGCGACGTCTCATGCTCCTCACTATGATGTTGTTTTGAGTCAGTGTGTCCCACTCTTCCACAAGTGCTACCCGCTGTTCTGCCAGGTCAGTTGACAGTTCAGGTGCGATCATCCAGTCTCTGCTTCAGCTGGTCCCAGATGTGCTCGCTGGTGTTCAGGTCAGGGGTCATTGCTGGCCATAATATATGAGGCACCCCACTTCCTTAGTCTACACAGATATATATATATATATATATATATATATATATATATATATATATATATATATATATATATATATATATATTTAATAAACATATGTTTGTTAAAGATTTTTTGTAGCTGTTATAATTCTGACCCAATGTGGTGGAGCATTATCACCCATGAGAGAGCAGTTGAAACCAGTTTTAAGCGATGGTAGATGCCTGTTCAGACCGTTGCACCTCCTTCACCAAAGCAAACCCTGGAAAACATGTTGATTTCTCCAGCAACACTAACGACCACCATTTCTGTGCAAGGTGACCCAACATCTATCAGTTAACAAGATGGTAGACTATCGCTGCATTATTCCGGTTACTTGTGTCCACTGCAAACATTCATGGCAGCGTCTTGGCGTCAGTGGAGTCGCCTGCAGCGGTCGTCTGGCATTCAAGTCACGGAAGAGTTTGTAGTGTGAAAACCCTAGTACCCCTCAGATCTGTTAAATGGGCTTCCAGCTGTCTGGTGTTTGCTGAACAATGTCTGAGGTCAGAGGTCCTTAAGGACTGGTCATGGTTGCGGTCCTTCACTGTCAGGTTTCACCCCCTGGCCTGTCACACCCCTATGGTAGTTATGTGTCTTGATGCAAGTCTGTTGATGACACTTTAAGACACACAAAGTTCACCTCTAACATGTGACCTACCACCAGCCTGAAGGTGCACTCGTCCGTGAAGTAGCGTCGTGTCTTCATGGATGTTTGAAAGATGTACTTGGAATAACTTACTGCCAAAATTAACTTCCAAACTTACAGAATGTTGAAATTGATGCCATTGATTGAAAAGGGCCTTTCGCTAATACAAATAAGCAAACACCCTGTAAACAAGAGACCATTGTGTGGAAAGCACTAAAATGAGGTGTGTTTATCACCTCAATATAATGGCCTCCCTCAATCCTGGAAAATTCAGAAGTGAAACAAACATTGTGTTACCTACATCCCGCTGGAGTTTTTTCCCCAACATCCCCAACTTATCGTGAGTTGTGTAAGTTCTTTATTTGCATGGTTTCAAAAATGTGTCACAAGGGGGCTTGGGGGGCTCTGAAGCCCCCTGGAGGAAGATTCTGAACACTACAGGATTCTGAGAAGCTAAAGACCAGACTTCTCTGTGAATTATTCGCAAATACATAAACTTCCCGGGCGGGGGTTGATCATATCATTCAAAAGTTAAAGCTATGTAAGTACAGAGGGGAGCTGCACCTCCTGTCGCCTCCTTCCTTGGTGGGAGGGCGCTCTACACTTCTCGTGTGCCGCGCGGGTCTGATGATCGAAGCGTGAGCTCTCCAGTTCCCCAGTTCACCTCCACTGGCGCCGACAGCACCTCCCACCGCGTCCCAGCAGACATGGACTTCCTGATCCGAGCAGCAAACGAGGACTGCAAGGACATCGCGCGGATGATCGTAGCAGACACGTGCGGCGCACGTGCCGGGTCGCTTCGTGCCACGTCACGATCTCAGGACGAAGATGCCAGTGATGCCGGAATGATTGCAAGATTAGCACGCTTGATTGTTGCTGATGAAAGTACAGAGCTGCTTGGTATGTGTTGGTGACGTCACTGTTGTGTCTCCTCTCAGGAATTAGCAGATTATGAGAAGGTGACTGATCATGTGAAGATCACCCAGAGAGGTACGGTACTGTTTGTTTATCTGGGAGATTTTCTATTCATTTAAAATAAGATAAATAAGACGAATCATATCTATCTATCTATCTATCTATCTATCTATCTATCTATCTATCTATCTATCTATCTATCTATCTATCTATCTATCTATCTATCTATCTATCTATCTATACACACATAAACTTTTCGGGGGGCCACGGTTTCATTGATTTCAAGTCGTTTTTATTTTTTTTTATTTGTGTAAATTGAGGTTCCAGCTCATAAAGTCCACAGAGACAGGATAACAGAAGGTTAGAAACTGTGGAGAAATCTGTTCAAATTCTGCAGGTCTAGAATGTTTTCAACTGAGTTTCACCAATGAATCGTCGACTAAACTCAAAGCAGCTGCACAGGTTCCTCAGATGATATTAAAGTGGTTCAGTTTGGGTCAATCGTCTCAGGTCGGTTCAATATGGGGAAGACTTTAGGCTTGATAACTACCCAGAAGACCATCATTGATCCCCTGCATTGTCTGGGTAAGCCACTAAAAGTTCAGGCTGGCTGATAACAGAGCGCTGTATCTAAGCATCTAATCTATGGTCACTGAGCTGCAGAGACGGTCGTGGCTACTGTAGGGCTAAAGCGGGGTACACCCTGTACAGATAGCCAGTCTGTATGGCATACAGTCACACACCCATACACACATACAGTCACACTTAAGGACAATTCAGAGTAACAATCTATGAAGCATGTGTTCGACCTGTGGGCGGAAGCAGCAGAGCCTGGATAAACCCACACATGCATGGAGAGAACACGCAAACTCCACACAGAAAGGTTCCAGCTGGGATTTGAACCGGGGCCGGGTCACTGTGTGGCGAAAGCACTAATGACCGTCAGCTTCAGCGGATTATCAAAAAGGAAAAGATTCAAGGACCTTCAGACATCCAGAAAGAGTGGAAGGGGGTGGAGGAAGAGCTTCAAGAACCACCACATTCAGACGCTTTCGGGAGATGGGCTCCAACTGTCGGGTTCCTCGGGTCAAGTCACTTCTGGGGCTGGACCAAGGGAGGAAACGTCTCAACTGGGCCAAAGAGTAGAAGACTGGAGAGGACTGGACTGAATCATGGTCCAAAGGTTTGGGGGAAAACGGGTAAGGAGCAGAACCCAAAGCTGCTGGAGGTCCAGAGTAAAATCTCCACAGTCAGTCATGATTTGGGGTGGGATGTCCAGCATTGGTTTTGGTAACCTCTGCTTTTTTCAATCTAAAAACACTGTTACAGTATATTAGCTGAAACCATGCATTGTATAAAAGAGAAAAACAAATACATATTTGAAATCATTTAAACAGCGGCCCATGCATCTTTGTTCTATGATAGTTTTAAAGCGGTCAGTTTAATTTTATCTAAGAAACCAGAACTACAGCTGAGGGTTCAGTGTTCTAGATGGGATGCTTATAATGATTTTTCATCAAATCCTTGACCTGCGTGTTAGTAAGACTGATCACTTTCTGCTTAAAGGACCTTCTCTTAGGGTCAACAGGGATGCAATAAACTGACTTGTGACCATTGACTGTATAAGAGAACTGGACCGAGTGAGTGTGACACCACCCATAGAAAATGGTTACGGAAGTCAGCTCAGTCGCCTTTTTTTTTGTGTGTGCAAAATGAACATTGCCGTGTTGGAGCCTAAAATAGCCAGTAAACAGTGAATAATTAGCATTGAGTCACCGTTTCTACACTTGAAAGCCAGCTACACAATCAAACATTTCAATCTTTTGATGTGAGACCTCCTACCTCTATTGAGGGTTCTGATACGTCAGTTTACAATCTGAATAACTTGCACTAAAGCAAAATTATCATGAAAAAAATAGGATTATCAAGAACACAAGGGGGAGGGGTCCCTGAGTCCAGTTCTCTGATAAAGTCAATGGTTGTGGCTCATAAGCAGTAAAAAAATAGCCAGTTTGGCTGTAAAATGAGCTATAAAGTGGGCGTTCATGTCGGCTTTGATTGGTTGTTTGAGTCTTTGAAACCTAAGAAAACTAAACTGATAGAAGCTAAATCAAAATGTAGCTGTCCATCTTCCTGTTTGCCTCCTTAAACCCATCTAATAGTATCCAACAACTCTTCGTTTCATCATTCTCAGATTTGGAACAAGATGGTTTCTCCAAGAACCCCTTTTTTCACGGGATCATTGCTGAGGTGCCGGAACAACTCAGAACCAAAGACGGTGAGTCTCGGAATCCATCGCAGCCGGAAAAAAAAGCTCTCCAGAAGTTAATGCAGGATGTGAGCAGGAAACGATCTTGGTCATCAGAAGAGCTTTACCAACAGCCTTAAATAATTGAAACATCATTTTTGTTTGGACTGGGATGTCAGGTGGACATCCCAGTCCAAACCTCCAATCGTTATCAAAATGGCCTCAATGTAAAGTTCAAATATAGTAATGTTTTTTCTGTTATATATATGTTATATATTTTTATTAGCAGCTAATTTCCTCACATTGCATGGATGCTGTGATGCATCATGCAGGCTGCTGATGTTGCCTTTCACCGCACACAGTTGCATAACAAGGTCAGCGCTCTGCCTGCCTGCATGGTAATGAGATCATTAACACACGCTCTGCTGCCCAGAACAGCATTTCTCTTCTAGTGCAATGACCCCCCCCACACACACACACACACACTCAAAGACAGTCACGCCCTTTTTCCATTCCCAAATTTAGAACCAACCATAACCACGTTAAGTGGTGCACTCCCTCAACTGGTTTAGCGATGGCGCAACCTCTCAAGTCAACTTTAAAAACGTATTAAACAGCCCCAGAGTTTTAGCCCCAATGTTTGTATTCTTTTGAAAACCGTAACTCGTCAGTAATTTACACAATTAACAGAATTCCAGGGGATTTTGAAGTGAAGAAAAGCAGCTTTGTGCTGATATGCAACACTTTATGCCTAAGGCCCAGTTTATACTTTCCTCAGTAATTTATTGAAAGGGGAAGACAATATCTGGAATGCATTTCCCAAATATATATTTGACACAATAGGAGGCATTAAATTCTTGTTAAAATGTAATTATAAAATTGAAAAATTACCCACAAAACTTTCAAACTTTGACAAAGAAGCCCTGCTGGCCTGGAAACTCCTTTATAAACATAATTTTTCTCCAACAACTCGTTTTATTTGGAATAACAGTAATGTACAATACAAGAATAAATCACTTTTTTTCCTAGATGGTATGATAATGATATTATTTTAATCAGACAACTTTTCAATTCTCATGGACATCTTCTGACGTCTGAAGAATTTCTTTTAAATTCGGTATTCCTGTTCCACCCAGAGAATATGCAATAGTGTTAGATGCCGTTCCAACCAGTCTACTTCAACTGTTTAAAGGGATTTACAACACAAGTCAATTAAGAACCAAGAAAATTTTTTTGGACAATGTGGATATTTGTGTTAATTCAGTTTCCAATAAACAAATAAGAAATCTTTTACAGACCACAACCTTACCTGCTGGGAGGTTTTATTGGGAATCCAAATTTGTGGACATAAATGGACTTATGCTTGGACTATTAGTAATAAATACTGTCTAAATAACAAAATAAAATAGATGTCCTTCAAAATATTGCATTGTATATATCCTACCAAAAAAACTTTGAGTAGATTTGTTGTGGACATGGACCTGTTTTGTTCATTCTGTAGAACTCAGGAGGAAACTATTTATCATCTGTTTGTGGACTGCAGACATACAAATAAGTTCTGGATTGAAGTGGGAAACTATATTGGAAATATAACTAAACAAACTGTTACATTTTTAGATAAAGACATTATTCTGGGTTACCTTAATGTCAAAGTAGACAAAGTTTGTATCTTCATTACACAATTGTTTTTATTATTGGCAAAATTCCATATCCGTAAAGCCAAATGGTCAAACACCAAACCTAAATTCCAGCAGTTTTTTAGTGAAATCAATCAGTAATGTACCATTATCAAACATCTGAAAAAGCAATTCCAACTAATTTAATTTTTGAAAGATTTAAAATTGATTAAACACCAAAGATTTTTGAAGTAATAATTCTTTTTGTCTTATGTTGTATATGTATGTGTATATATTTATATACTTTTTGTTTTATTTATTATATTTTTCTGCAATATGTACACATTTCAATTCCCCCTGAGACATTCACATTGTTATTGTATTATGTTGTTTGTCAATAAAGTAGTAAAAAAAAAAAACTCCACCACACCCCCCCTGCAATACCTTCGCCCCCCAGTTTGGGAACCACTGATCTAAGTCATAATTGAATCCAGGTTTGAGCAGTCCAGGTCTTGTGGTTCTTGAACAGCACCCGGTCCTAGGTGGTCTTAGTGTGAAAAATGCAGTGGAATGTTCCTTTAGTTCCCTCACAAATCGGAAGCTATCTATAGAAAGCCAACTTCAGCGTTGTGGGAAGTTTGGATTCGGCCTCCGTGCGTGCAGTATTTACTTGCGGTCAATAGGGGCCAGTATTTGCACCTTACTTATGACTAGAGTGCGGCGTAAGGTCACCGTACGACCGCATCAGCTTTGCTTCATATCCTCACAAATACTTCATGATACATTCACCACACGCATGACAGTGGTACCTTCCATTTTCATGATGTCCCTAAGGTATTTGTATTTATACCCTTTTTTATTTGAGGCTAAGCTTTATTTACGATAATTATATTTGTATGCATTCCTTGCTGGGCCGGACGGAAGAAAAGAAGAGAGAGAGAGAGTGGGATGTTAGAGATGGGGGATACGGGGTTAGAATGGGGGGAGATGGGGGGGAGCATGATACACAGTTAAAACATAGGAGTGTCATAAGGAAATTGCATGACTTAGTTCACACATCATCAAAATGGCGCGCACACCACTATTTACAAGTTGGAAGTATATTCATACATTCATGATTGAAGATTGATATCACCTGACTTATGCACACAGAAAGCTGCACACAAGATTCACATTACCAGTATTTTTGAAGAGGGGTGTAATAACAAAACCCATCCCTATATTTGTGCAAAAGTGAATAAGCAGGTGGGTTGAATGAATGTGTGTTCCTTAGAGTGTACCTTGATCACACTGAATGCTCCAGCAAAAGCAGGAGGCCTGGCACGCCACACCCCAGAAGCTAGAGAAAGGCATGGCAAGTTTATTTGGATTGCACAATTCATACAGAAAGGAATTCAGAGTGCTTCTCAAAACAGGAAAATGCAATAAAATCACAATACATAACAGTGCAAAGATTAAAAACATACATAATCATTATAAAATGTACTTTAAAAGAAAGGAAGGAGAAGAAAAAAAAGGATCTTTCAGTTATAAACACGGCTAAACAGAAATCTTTTATGTCTAGATTTGAACCTTAGCACAGACAGAGAAATACAGCACAGCAGCCTGGTTGATGAAGCCATCCAAGAGCCTCACCGCCAGACAAAGACCCGGGAGCAACCACCCTCTCGCTCACCAGGCCCCCACCATGGAGACGGAGACGGAGGCCGGCAGCCCCCCGGCCGAGGACTAGGAGGAACGGAAAACGAGCAGAGCCGGAGCCCCCACCACACCAAGGCGCTCTGGGCCCACACCCAATGCCCCGACCACTCGAGACCTATACCAGCGCCTAGACGAGGGGGACGCCACCGCCCAGGAGTCCTGAGACCCTACCCGTCCCCATCCCCAGAGGCAGGCCGGGACAACCCATGGTCTTCCACACTGCACACCTGTGCAACCTGCCCGCCAGCCCTAATGAGGACAAAATGGTGGAAAGAGCAGAAACCGACTGCCCAACTGGGAAGGCGGACACAGGCAACCAGCAGAGGCCCCAGACAGGGGGCCCGGCCCCAGACAGAGCAAGGGACGGTGAGCCTGAAGACTAGGTTTTAGTTGCTCCAAGCAACGATGGAAAAATTGAAGAACCTTTTTATAATACTTATTTTCACAGCTCATTTTCCTACCTAGTAGTAGGACGACTCGATCTCTGAGGCTCCGCCTTTCGCTTCTTGCGGGTGCCGCCCATTTCTTGACGTCACTCCAGAGTCGGCCTCTGCAGCGTGTCTGCTTTTTGCCCACAAAAAAGCTTTTGCAAAGATGGACATGCACATTGTGCATATGAAAGGAAAGCGTTAAGCCGATCACCACTATCTCCACTGAGAAAGTGGGTGTGTCTGTTGGTCTGGGGGCGGAGCTGGCTGCGCAGACTCTTCCTGGAAGGGGCTGTTCTTCACTTTATGATGTCACAATGTGAGAACCTGCTTGTTTTCATTAATTGGGAGGGGCTGATTCTCAGAGCTCTGGTTTTTAGAGGAATACTCAGAAATGTGTGAATTGATCAAAATTTGGGGTTGTTTACAGTGAGGAATTAACATTATAATACACTCAAAAGCTCAAAAAAGCAGTTTTTTCACGATATAGACCCTCTAAATGGTTGCCTCTCTGCTTTCAGGTCACACAAAGGTCGGCTACGCGCTGTACTTCTATTCCTACAGCTCGTGGGCTGGCAGAGCCATTTATATGGAGGACTTGTACGTGATGCCAGAATTTCGAGGTAGACGGTAAAAAACAGCCGCACGCATTTGGATTCAGCAGATTCTGAAAAAATTTCATATTGTTTGTCTTTCAGGTAAGGGCATCGGGAAAGCGCTCATGAGCAAAGTAGCCCAGGTCAGTACCAATCAGGTTTTTTTTTTTTTTTAGCCCCGATTGGATTACGAGTCATTTCATTTCCCGATCCAATACTTTTGAAACACCTCTAAAAAATGAACAAATTTTTTATTTTATCAACCTTCTTTTATCGTTTAACATTTGAACAGCTCACATTTGGGAAGTCGCTTCAAGTGAGTAAAAGTAGTGCAACTATCAACTAGATGAAATAGTTAACTGTTAACTTAGGTAATAATTAGTTATGTGAGAAAGTTTGGTGACTGTAGCTTTAGTATCTTCTACATTTTTGAACATGTGTGATCCCTAACTACAAATTGACGAGTTTACATGACTAGATCATATCCGTGGAACCATTTCTTCTTTTTGTTTTTGGAACATTCTGGATTTCTTTTTTCTTATGTTGATCACCTTTTCCTAGAGTTTGCACTTTGCAGACAGTCCCTTGTTTCATTCTTATAAATAATAATGCATGAAATAAAAACAAAACAGTCTTTTCCCGTTGAAAAGCCTTTGTTTGCGTCAAGACAAACCGAAAGAGACGTTTGCTGTCAGTTAAAAATGTTAGCAGTTCTTGAGCCCAGAAGTCCGAATCTGTGAAAATCTGAACTGCTTTTGTGCGCCTCCTGCTCAGCCTGGCGCCATATTCCGCTGCGCTTTAACGCCAACCAAATGTAGCAATCCGTTCAGGATACGCAGGCTTTTATTTGACATAGAAAGCTTGAAATATACAGCGCTGATCAAAGTAATAGAGTAAAATAAATATCCGGTCGGGACGCAAAATCTGATTCCATTGGAGTCTAAAACGACCCGATTCGGCCTGATTTCCGATCACATGATCAGATCATGATCAGATCACATGATCAGATACCCTCGGGACTTTTTGAAACCTTTTAAGCAAACTTTGGGAACGTCAGTATGTGATAATGACGTTTATGTAACTATTTACTCATTTTTGCACGTTTGTTTTAAGCTGGGCCTCGCTGCCGGCTGCAACCAGCTCAACTTCACCGTCCTGGATTGGAACAAATCGTCTCGGGACTTCTACATGAGCCAAGGCTGCTGTGACGTCACCACTAGCATGGGCTATCACTGCATGCGCTGCGAGGGTGAGGCGCTGCAGCACCTGGCGCAGCCCTAATCCAACATGCCGCCTTTTTACACACAGTCTCCATAAGTTATTAACTGTAAGGCAAAATAGCCATCCTGAAACCTGTGACAGATTTTGTTCTATTTGACCAGACTGAATTCCTCTGTACTGTCACTTTTGTTCACTTTAACCTTGTTGACCTCACTGGGTGTTGAACTTTTGTCTTCCCTTGTGGACAAACGAGTGATCTGCACAAACACAAACGTCACCAATTAAAGACAGCAAGCACCATCGTGGCACAACGTTTTACACTAATCTTTAACCGCTTTCTACTTTGCAGAAACACAAACAGGAAAAAACCCATGGACTGTATATGAGACCTGGACTGAGTGAGTGTGTCGTCGCCCATAGAAAGGACTTGCCTCTAGTTCTAACCAAATAAAGTCAATTCAGTGGCTATTTTGTGACAATACAGATGCCACCATGTTGGAGTGAGGTGTTGTCAGTAAGCAGTGATTGATCCAAGTCAGTCTGAGTCATTGTTTCTATGGCAACCACTCTCCCCATCAATCAGAAGGGAGCTAGTTGAAAGCTGGTTCAAGAGAATCTGTCAAATATTTTGAACTTAAATAACGTAAAATAAAGAAAAATAATTCATGAATAAAAATAAAAATGATCAAGAAAATGTAAAGGAATTTACAGAGATATTATTCTGACAAATATAATGTCTGAGTAACAGCTGGAGCCAGCGGGTACTTCCTGTTTGGAACACAACAGGGAAGGGGACACTCAGTCCAGTTCTTATATACAGTCTTATACACAATGGTGTTTTATTTTGAAAATCCTGCTTAGTAAGCAGCTTCCTGTCTTCAGATTTGTGGATAGAGTCCCCAGGCTATGTCCAAATTCCCACCATAACCTCTAACTACTAAAAACTATATAATGCTGCACTATGTAGTGCCCTGGATTTTAAAAACAATTCAAACACCATGCTCACTGTTTTTTTCTTTTTCTTTTTTTAAACAGCAGATATGACGTCATCCATTTCACGAAGTTAAAATCTAATTAATATGAGCATTTTGTGATGATCATTTATAAGTCCACTGTCTTCTGAAGATGAAAAACGTTGATGGTTTATCAAAAAATTACATTTAAATACATATTTTTGGTAAAAAATGTTCTGACACAATGCATTGTGGTCTATATTCACCGATCTAGTAAGCATCAATGCACACTGGTTTTTCGCAGAGACTTCTGGGAAATGTCTAGGGCACTCCATTTTGGAATTGTAGATTGGGACAGCACTACAAAGTGGCGGACCAACTATATAGTGCACTATGTAGGGGTTAGGGTGGGAATTCGGACCCAACCCCCAACAATCATTAGCATAGCCGTGCTGCCCACCTCGGGGATGTTCGCCACGCGTCTGGAAGAACAGACAAACGGCGTCCTACCACTGTCTTTTCTTTTGCTGACATCCTCACCCAATCAACTGTTGATCACCTGGATCAGGTGTGTTCAGCCAATCAAAAGCTGCAGAGGTGCTGGGATGAAGAAAACATGTCCTGTGTCCCCAAACCTTCAAGGCTGCCTGTTTACATTCACTCCCATATTACTGGAGATTGTTTTGTTGTTCATGGCCATCTGATATTATGCAATAGTGCAGAAATACTGTTTCAGTTTGGTGAGTACATTTCTCGACTGTTAAGCACATATTTAAAAAAAACAAAAATGACGTTAGTTTAGTTGTGCTGCAGCTTAAACTCTGTTGGGACCTCCGTTGTAGGTTTAAAACAGAAAATAATAAAGCAATAGAGAAAAAAGCCACTGTTGAAAAATTTAGTTTTTATATTTTTATATTTAGCTGTTATTTTTATTTAGTTAATTAAACAGTTAAAATGTTAAAGACCAGATAAAAGTTGTGTTTTGGTGTTTTTATTGCAGTTTTTCAATAATGGGGGACATATTTTAAGAAAATTAAGCTCAAAATTGCATTTCTGAGTATGTTTGGATTCAAATTGTGGTAAATCAGGAACAGACAGAAAAACAAAGATCGTATTTGTTACATAGAAAACACGCTGGGCGGAGCCACAAGCCCCCTGCGCCGCTCCAGAAATGCATGGATGGGACCTGCAGTTCAAATGTACAGAGACACATCATATTTAAACATTTTATTCATGTAAAAAAGGCAATAAAGTGACAGATTACTTTCTAAATTTCAAATAAAGGCAGATGGAAGGAGGATGGGGAACAGATGTGGCCCCCCCCAGGTGATTGAAGGCGTGCTTTCCCTTTAAATATGCTGCAGAGCCAAAGAGACACTCTTTAAGGGACAATCAAGGAGTGAAAAGCTCCAGTCGCTCAGTCTTTGCACTTTTTGTCATCCCATTGAGCAACAATTTGACACTGCAAAGCATATTCAGGATTTGGAGCTTAAATTAAAATATTTGAAGAAAATTAGAAAAATCTTCACTTGAAGGAGAACAGGGTTGTTTCTTTTCCTCGGCCAGATGAAAAAAGAAAACTACAGGAAAAACTTCCAAACTTCTGCTTTGTTTCTCTAGTTGGCATCCATGCTTTGAATGAGTTTACAAAAGAATTTCATTTCTGTAATTGCTTTATTGTTTCAAACTGCAAAGAAGTGCACTTTTGTTCTTCCTTGTTTTAAATGTTAAAAAAAAGGAACAAAAATCAACACATGGAGACATTTTGATGTGTTTTCTTTTTTTTTTTTTGCATCAGAAAGTTTTTAAATTACACAACTTTCGAAAGCTTTTCTTCTAAATCAAAGTTGGGCTCTGGTTCCTGTCAAAGAGCTGGCTGTGTGAGGTACGACTGGCGACAGCTTTGACTCAGATTAGTGTTTGTGTGCCGAGTCGGCGTATTGTTCTTTTCTAATGTGGACGTATTAAGGTTTTATGGTGATCCAAAGACTTCAGGAGCTCTGGAATGCTGATTATCTCTTGCATACAAAAAGCTTTTCCGACTCTTCGGGGGGCAAAAGCGCTCAGCATCTCCGCCAATGTTGAAAATCAAATTCCGATTTTTTTCTCTGGTTTTGCACATAAAAGCGTTGCTGCTGTGATTGAGTTCACTTTAATTTGTGTTGACAAAGAATAAAAACAAGAAAACTGTTTGACATTAAGCCTCGGGTTTACTGATGGATTTTTTGGCTCTACTGTTGTTTTAAAAGTCTGTTTATTGGATGTCTGCAAACACTAATAAAAACTGTTGCAGAGCAGCTCTCACTTCTGCAGTTTTTTTTATAGTTCCTTCAGTATAAAAGTCTGAAAATGTGAAGTTCTACATTTGTCATATTTAGTCTTTTCACAGTCATTTTCCAGAAAAGCCTTTAATTCATTTTTTTCCATAAAAATTTAACACAAGACTTCAATTCTGACCATTTTACAAACTTTGTGACAGGAATAAAAGTCGACCCCTTTGAGGCAAATGAAGTCTTCAAAGATCCACTCTGATGAAAACTGTATTTTGGGTGTTTTTAATGTGTTCTTTTAGCATGTTTCTGACAACAGAGGACATAGAAAAAGAAAATTAAGCTTAGAACTGTCTTTCTAAGTATTTATTTTCTGTGTTTTTCTCATTTGAGCTGCATCTGGTTCTAAACGGTACCACCGCATAGCTCCAATATTGCTACACTTTCCTGTTGCACCGCTAATGTTAGGTTTGGGCTGTAAGCTAGCAGGAGAGTGTGTCAATATATGGGTGATGGGAAGGGGGGGTGGCGTTGCTCCACGCCAAAATTCCCGACAACTCAGAGGAGAATTTCTTATAAGCTCCTGCTGCTCTGTAGAAATTATGTCCTAGAAAGGTTTTTTGATTTTGGCAAAAAGCGGCATAATCATTTTTAAAAGTCCACCGGAACAATTAGAAAATAGATTAAAGGATGATCGGAGTTTTGAAGTGTGATGTTTCAGTCTCGGCACAAAACTTCTCTGTACCTCTTGTTGGGAGATCAAGAGTTCTTCATCAAGTTGGACCAAACAACCTTTTTTTCTGATTCTCAGAGCCGTTCATCCAGATGGACATTTGGGCTCAAACTGGGTCAGTCAGGGACGTACATGCACAACGGTTCTGAGGCCTCTCCTTTTGCTGGAAGAAAAACTTTCAGCCCAGTCCAAAGTCTGTTTTGGATCAGAACATCATCAGCAGTGTCAGTGTTCATTTCTGGATCTACCCTCACAGATCTGCTAGTATCTGCTGCAAAAATAAAATACACTTCCCACATGATACTGCCACCACCATGCCTGGCTGTTTAAACGAAACGATTCAGTTTCTTGTGGAATGAAAGTGTCTTACTTTAGCTTACATGACCAACTTGATTCATCTGGAAGAAATGACTTTTCTTCTGGAAAATTCTCTGCCCAAAAGTAACGCTGGAGTCCTGTCAGCGGAAACACTTTGCTTTGGTCACCTCTGACACAAAGACCCTGGAACCCTGATTACTTTGATCTTAGGATGAGCTCTTTGGAATCTTTACCCAAATGTGTTCTTTGATTCAGTACTGTCTCAGAGCAGTGGAGGACCTTCACAGGAGGTGGCGAAACAGTCCATACCCTCTTGTATCTCCACCCCGTCTGGTAACAACTTGGTTTGTTCCATCAATCAATAAAATGGGTCCCAGATGGACACCAGTCACTGTAACACATCTAAAGGTGAACTGAGGGGTCATGTGATACCTGGAGCTAGGTCCACATTTCCATTCAAACCGCATGTTTAAATGGAGACTTTACATTGAAAGCAGCGATCTTCTGCGTTCAAAACATTCACCCGTAGCAACGCAAGTTTCTTTGACTGTTTTTGGGCTTTTCGCACAAAACGCGTGGCCATTGAACCTGCATTGAAGGGTTGATTTTTGACCAATCAGAGACTTGGATTACGCAGTGATGAGTGGATGTTGAAATGCAGAAATGTTTTTGATCATGAAGGAGAAATTAATAATTGCGGTTTGTGGCTGGCTGGAATTCTTTTTTATGCCGGAAGAGAGCTTTGAAAGAAAAAAAAGATTTGCATCACTTCAATGTTTCGCACCAAGCCTCTTCCTATTGGTGGACGTCCGCTAGTAAACAGTAGAAAAAGAAGAAGTCCCTCCATGCTCGTCCAGCGTGAACACCATTCACTAAATGTACGTTCAAGAACATGTTTAGCGCCTTCCTGAACACGCTTCACAATCCCGGTGTGTCCGTAGTTTTAAAAAAACAAGAAAGTTTTGAGCAAATTCTGTTTACTCTATAATAATTGTTGACCAAAAAGCATCAGAAGGGCTTTAAAAACTTTAATTTGAATAAAGTGAAGAAACCAAAAAGGGTGACGGAGCAGCCGATAATCTGACCAGGCGTTACTGAAATGAACTTAAATGAAGGCAGCTGTGGAAATTCACCAGTGTGGGTCTCCATGACTGTGACAGAAAGAAGAAAACATCAATGGAAGCAAAGCAAACAGCAGAATCATCTCAATAATCAGATATCAGGTCGAATTTTATGCCTACAAGATGATTACATTTAGGAATAGTGTAAAATATTTTCCCTCTGACTTGGTATGTACTGATATGAGGCTGCAGAGGTGGCCCAGTTTGACTTTTCCTAATCAGAACCACAGGAATGGATTGTCTCGGTTCTGCATAATTGGCAATTTTTGAGCGTCGACCACAGAGAGCACAAACTTCCAGAAACACGCTGAGAGAAAAACCAACCGATAAACCGTCAACACACAAGACAAAGGAAGCTTAAATACATATAAACATATAAAGTTAAAGTCCCACTGTCTGTCACACACCTAGGTGTGCGACATTTGTTCTTCGCATTCGACCCATCCCCTGGGGGGCTTTACATTTGGTGGTTTAACCCCCCAATCCAACCCCTTAAAGCTGAACGTCAAGCAGGGAGGCATTGGGTTCCATTTTTAAAGTCTTTGGTATGACTCTCTCTCTCTCTCTCTCTCTCTCTCTCTCTCTCTCTCTCTCTCTCTCTCTCTCTCTCTCTATGTATATATATATGTATATATATATACATACACACATACATACACATATACATATAACCAATATTCTATGGACCAGATAGGCCGATTTTAAAGGCAACCCCTGGAAAGATTTTTTATGTAGTTATTCTATGGGTTATTGAAAATGAAAACAGGCAAAACCGCCTCAGATCCTTTTTGGGTTTGCTTCACGCAAATGTTCTTCCAATTTGAGCCTGCAGAACGTTCTGTGAAACTCTTTGATGCAGTTCTTTGGGCTGTCAGAATCGTTTTTAGATGGACATGTTTCAAATCCCTCATCATGTCTTCCAGAGATTCCCAGCAGTGCTTTAACTCTTTCCATAAACCCTATTTCTTTCCTTCTGAGGCATCAGCAGATGGTTTTGCTTGAGGAACGATGGTGACTTTTTAGGGAGGACATGTCAAAAGTGGAATTCTCCTTCCTCAAACATGCTTCTTTTGTAAAAGGTCTAAAGAAAACCTTAAAAAAGTAAAACAAACCAAAGCAGAGTCTCGTTTTGGGTCAAAGACTTGGTTCTTCTGGGGGTTAAGAACATGTTTTGACTGCAGAAAGGACGGCATGTCTCTCAAACAAGCGCTAGAAAAGAGGTTTTACAGCACTTGTTCTCCCCAAGACAACTCTCTGTTTTCCAGATGGAATCCCAAAACAGGAGTGAAAAAGAAAGCGTCAACCCCAAAACTCAGCAGCCCTGAGGAACTCCAAAAGTGACAGATTTATGATCAGATTTAAAACTAAACAGTAGCACAAATCCCCACCGAGTTAGAAATATAAGCCCCTGCATCAGTGGAACCACATCAGGACTGAGGTTTGGAGATGTTCCTAAAGATGGCAGACAGTCACAGAGAAACAATCCTAAAATGTTTTTATGGCCTGAATTTTGAGTCAGTGATCATAACCATGTTTTTGAGTTTTTTAAGGAAGAAGTCTTGACCATTAATATTTTGTTTTTTCTTTACAAAACCTATGAGGTGAACAGTCTGCCAGGATTACAGAATACGTACACGTTCAGGGGCGAACTAAGCAATTTGATGGCCCGAGGTTTAGGCCCCCTCAACATTTGTCTTAATAAACATTTACATTTATTGTTTTTAATTTATCAACACATAGGGTTGATTTCTAAATATTTCACATCATCCACACTTTTAGTTTTTCAGCACATTTCTGTAGTCAACTTCGTGCTGATATTTTCAGCTCAGTCACAAACTTTGCAGTTTTTATTTTTAATAAATAAACTTTAAAAACTGTGAGCCTTCAGTCACTTTAATCAAATTACAGGCATTTTTATTACTACTTTTTAGGGTACTTTTAATTTTCTCTTATTCAATAGATGTCAATTGTCTCAAAAAACAATAATAATTCATTTAAAATACCACTGAATAGTAAAGTCTTTAGATCATAATTTTCACTTAATTCTGGCACGCATCTGTCCTTGATGCTCTAAATCTTACCAAAGTTTTCAAACAATTAGTACCTGCTGAAAAGGAATTTGGGCATGGTGACCCCCCCCCCCCCCAAAAAAAAATGGACACAAAATGTTTCAAAATCCACTATGGAAGCCAAAACTTTTCCGATTTTCCCATTTCCTCACTTTTGTTTGAGTGAAATTTTACACGTATGTCATCAGGTTAGGTCTGTAACTACAACCAAAGTTTTGTTGACCTCTGACCTCAAAAAGAGGCCGCCGTCTTGAGTTTAAAAAAAATTGGAATTAGAAGTTGTAGATTTGAACAACGATTCTGTAGCGAGCTTGCAAAAAGTGATGTTTACTTGTTGCTCTCACCTTTTTTTACTGGAATATTGTCTCAAGTATTTTGGCCCTTTCTTCCATGCAGATCTCCTCTAGAGCAGAGATGTTTTGGGGCTGTCGCTCGGTAACACAGACTCCCACCAAAGATTTTCTAACAGGTTGAGATCTGGAGACTGGCTAGGCCACTCCTGGTCCTTGAAATGCTTCTTGTGAAGCCCCTCCCTCTTTAGCCCGGCTGTGTTTTTGGGATTGCTGTCATGCTGAAAGACCCAGACACGGCTCATCTTCAGTGCCGTTGCTGATGGAAGGAGGTTTTCACTCATCATCTAATGATAAGTGGCTCCATTCATTCTTTCCTTTACACGGATCAGTCGTCCTGGTCTCTTTAGTTGAAAAGCAACCCCAGAGCATGATGTTTCCACCCCCATGCTTTACAGTAGGTGTGGTGTTTATGTCCAGGAGACACTTTATAAGCTCAAAGAAAAGCATGGCTAATGTAAATAAAAACATAATAAAAATATCAGGTAAATGAGCTTTATGGAGAACATGTATTTCACTGACAGAACAGTCTGCTTCGTTTGTGCGGTTGGGATTTTGCACACACAGTGGCTAAGGGAGGGATCAGAGTTCAGGAGCTGGATCTCAGCCGGGACGAATGTGGCTCCAAGGAGCACGACGCATTTTTCCCAGACGGCAGCCGTTCAAACACAGCATGCAGAGTGTGTGGGAATCCTGCAGATTCCTGTGAGCTAATTTTGTCCACTGTCAGTCCACTGAGAGGTTTTTAACAGAAACACCACAAATACTGAGTAGCTAAGATCAACCCTGGAGGCTGAAAAAGAAAAAAAAATTGCATTTTTATTGGATCAGATGGAGATTATGAAAAAATGCTCCAGATTGTTTGGAAACATCATCCGCTTTGGTGAGTGCTTCTGCACAGTGCTTCATCCTGTCATGTAAGCTTATTTACCTGCTTCTGCAAAGGAAGTCTGGCACATATTACAGTCTTAATGTACGAATAAAAAGCTATACATTTGAATAATTTAAATGCAACATCAATTGTTCGAAATGTTGGAGCCTTTTAAAAACAACTTCAGACAGATCCACTCTTCATCTATGTCAAATGGTAAAGAATTTAGCATCTAACTATATTATATTTCTAAACTGTTTGGATTTATTTCATTTTTTTTAACATTACAACATTTTTTAAATGTTTTTGTTTTATTATGTATTTTATTTTTTATTTTATTGCATTATGTTTTATGATGTTTTAATTGATGTATTGAAGTCTGTTTAACTATTACATTAAGTTTGTGTAGTTCTATTTTAATTTAAGAAGGGATTTTTAGTCCATCACTTTCTGCTCCTGTGACTTTTCTCCTACTTATATATATTTTTATAATAATAATAATAATGTACTTGTAATAACACATATTTTTATTTTCATTTTTTTATGCATTTGAAGGATTTTAAAGATTTTTTTCTTTTCCATAATACAGTTTTGTTCCATTGTGGGTACCGGATGTTCTCGGGTTGCCGTATGTTCTCGGGGTCCTTCGGGGTCCTTCGACCAATGATGACGTCACACTATTTGATTGGCTGTAATTTGCCACGACCAATGAGTTAACGTCGCTACGTTTTTTTAAAAAAAACTTTATTGATAATTGCGGTATCATACATTAACAATGACATTAACGTTAACAACGAACAATAACAATCAATATTGCCTCGAAGATCAGTCACCATTGCCAAACATAACATATTAACATAGAAAATAAAGAATAGAGGGGAAAAAAAGAAACAATGAACATAACACAAAAATAAATAAAAACATAAGTAAAATAAAATAAAGGAACATAGAAAAAATCTAAATAGTCTAATACTAGTTAAGTTAGGGGTACTCGTGAAGTTTGTATTTCTGAACAAAACTAAGCAATTTCAAGCCATTCTTCTTTTTCATATAATGAAGTGATTGAAAGTAAAAACAGAGCTCTTTATTGAATGTTATAAAAAGTAATTTGGTCTTCAAAACTTGACCTCACCAAGATGGCGGTGCTCTCCTCGTGATGTCTCCTCTAGTGATATAACTCATTGGAAGGACCCCGAAGGACCCGAGAACATACGGCAACCCGAGAACATCCGGTACCCACACCATTATGAATCAATACATAATTGTGGCCCATCGTTTGGATTTATTTATTATTGTTCCCTTTACTGCCACCTTGTGGCTACAGAGCGTATTGCCGATCACACACGCGCAGATCGAAGTCACTCCAGTGGATCTGAGCGATCTGACAGCTCGCGCTGCGCTCGTGCGTGGTCCTCGCGCGCACCTTGATTGTTGTCAGTGAGGGTTAGTCCCCGACATTCGGGGCTTTCTTTCTTTGCACCAGCAAACTTTTCCCTCAGCTGTGCGCGCGCGTGATGTCACTGGTCGGTGTTTCTCGGTCTCGTCTGCCTAATAGTCTGACCCCCCGGCGCGCCGCTTTAAAGGGAAGACAAGAGCGCTGAGTCAACGGATCGCGGGGGCAGCCGGATGCAACAGTTGATGTGTGGTAGTAGTCGGGGACCTGCTCTCGGAGTAGGATGGTGCTCGTCACTCGCTCGGATTCCCTCCCGCTCTTCTAAGTTTTAATAAATAAACAACAAGCTTTTGTCGGGATCCAGCGCGCGCGTGCAGCCCGCGCTGCCATGGACTGAAACGCTCCGCTGGGCGATGGAGTCGAACCCTTGACTGGTGAGCAGTCGTGCGCCAACATGCATAGGATTCTGCAGCGGAGGCGAGTGCGCAAGCTGCGCGTCGTCTGGGCGTCCCTGGCTGTGGTGGCCGTGTCCCTGGCGGCGTGCAGCGCGCTGTTCACGGCGTGGACCTGGCGGCAGACGCGGGACCTGTCCCAGTCCTTCCAGATCCTGCAGGATCGCCTCGAGCAGGTCAGAGCGCATCAACAGACATATCTGCAACTTTTGACAGACGTTCAAGAGTTATGCAACATTTTGTGTGTGTGCGTGTGTGTGCGTGTGTGGTTACGGGAATCGTTGCAGGGGGTGTGTGGTCAAACACTTTTGCCCCATTACTCTGCAAAGGAAATGTAATTTATTTAACAATCCACCTTTTTCAGTCAGTCACTTGGCAGGTTTAAGCGCCACGGTGTTTTAATCTTAATAATCTCATAATTTAATGGAAAGGAGGTTCAGGTATTTGCCTCCGGAGCGCTGTGCCCCCACAGGCTGCACCGAGGCGCAACAAGTGTAAATCTTTAACAGAGAGAGGGAGGATTTTACTCATTGATCCGTGCGTAAAAATCCAGTTAGATTGCAAAAAAGAGGAATCTGCAGAACCAGGTGCATGGGTTTCACATCATGGGGACAGGTTGGTTGTGTGGGATGTTGGCAAACCTGCACACATACCCCCCCCCCCCCACACACACACACACATAGATAGATAGATAGATAGATAGATAGATAGATAGATAGATGTCAGACACATGAAGTGTTGATGTTGGAGCCTTTCCCGTGGGGGCCCCATTCTGTCCATTTGACCATTTGCCAACTCTCCTGATGAGAGCCAGCGAGCGCGTCTGGAGAGTGAAGTGCACGTCTCTGTTTCTCATTTTCACAGTAGCAATCACGCTTTTTTCCTTAGGCAACCTCTCTCCATACTCCAAGATCTCCTCCAGTCCTCTATTGGGGCCCCTTGCCAAAGACTCGAAACTTTGCTGGCTTGACAAAAAAAAAAGAAGAGAAAAAAAAATTCTTGGAGACACACTAGAGAGGAACGTGAAACGGCTGAAAACATGCGTTAGATGTCGCAAGCGCCCTTTGAGGAAGTGGGGAATGTGAAGCCAGGCTGGCAGCAGAAGATACTGGAGGAGGGAGAGGGTGCTTATGTGGCTGCCTGGCTGGCTGGACTGTGGCCCCCCCTGTGGCAATGTGGGTTCTACGCCAGAGAAGCCATAATAAACGAAGTGTTTTTCTTTTTTTTTCTCTCTTTTCCAACAGGTCAATACGCAAAGAAAGGCCATCATTCAGCTCATTCTGGAGAAAAGGGAGCTGCTGCTGGACAGAGTAAAGAGAGATGGTACGGAGGGGTCAAAACTGGGGTCGTTTTAGCTCCACAGGTCACCAAAAACACTACATACCCACTGAAGATTTTTTTTTTTTTTGGGCAAAGGATGTCAGATTCTGGCCAGTCTTGGCCCACATGCCACTTTGGTCACATCCAGCGAGCCACAGACGCTACCCGCTGCTAAAAGTTGACACAGGAAAAAGTAGGCAGCTGGAGGACGGGCTCAGAAATTACAGGTCTGACCAGGAGGCCCAAGAATCCAGCTGGTAGGAGGGGGGGGGGAGCAAAGCCTCGCTGTGCTCTTTTTTTTTGGCAGGGAAATAGATATTTTTGTCCAACCCAGAGCACACGACTGACACAACTGTGATTTGTTGTGAAAGCAGGGATATTTGATGAGCTATCACCGCAGTATTTATAGCCTCTGCTTGTGTCACCATCACGGGATCACTGTCTAAGCCTACATGTTGGATTTCAACACAAATGAGTATCTAAAGAGAAGAATCTATAGAACACCCCTCCCCCTTAAGTAACTGATATTTAATTTTGGCCACCGTGTACAGAAATTCTTGGATATTTCTTTTTTTTTACTGATTTTTGGACGGTGTTTCAGCAGGACACTGCTGTAATGTTCTTAGTCGTGACAGACAGCTCTCCCGTGAGGAAAATGGAACCAGCCTGAGGGCTTAAAGCGTATTTCTTGCAAATCCAAAGTCTACACAGACACTCACCTGTGACTGATTTAGCAAGGACTTGAAATTTCTGAATGAATTGCAGTTGGCTTCTCCATCCTAAACGTTTAGGTTGTATCCCTTCTGATGGCTAAAATAAACCTTCAGAGCTCCAGCTTTTCTACATTGTGCTTTATTTATTGTATTTTTCCTAGAAGAGGTCACAGAATTTGCTTTACTCTGCTCTAAATTGACCCTTTTTGGGGGTCACAAAGCAACAACAAGGACCTTTTTATTTCCCCCCAGAATGCAATTTTTCTTATTTAGCCCTTCAGCCCCTCAGTGGCATTTGCGAAAGCCGGAGTTTGACATTTTCTTGCTGTCTTTTGTCCATCTTTGGTGTTTTATTTCCTTCTGCTGACCTCTCCACTCACACAAACTTTCATCATGGGGAAAAAATCTGATGGAGCAGCAAATACCCGCACAAGGAAACATTTTTGGAAGGAAAATCCATCTGCGGAAATAGTTTAACTTGGTTGAATCTAACATCGGTAAATCAACTCAACACGTTTGATACAGATGGAAATGGTTTTGTTATCAATAAGGAAAAAGAAGACATTGTTTCCATGGGTTCTCACTCATATTCTGTCTGTCCTTGCATTTTAAAGGTGAAACAGCACGAGGGAGACATGGAAGTGGAAGGAAAGCGGCGTCTCAGTTTGAGAGTAAGTGGCTTGGCAGACCTCTTATAGCCATCTCATGTAGCATCTGCTGAAGTGTTTTCAATATTGTTCTCCTATATGACTCCTCGCATAAAATCCCTAATTGACTTTCCTCTTTTTCTGATTCCTCCATTGTGTCCGACGTTCCAACAGTAACCAAAGTTTCTTCTCAGCAAGGTAAGAGTCGTAAAATTAGGGGGCACATTTTTTTTTCTCTTTTTTTGCCCAGAGCTTGTCTAAGTGTGATGAATTTTCAGGGATATGCATTATTGTGTTTCACAGTGGGAGAAGGTGGAGTGATAAAGGGCTGGGAGGAGAGGACTCTGAATATGAGCAAAGCAGTGAGGTACAGCAAAGAGCAAGGCACCTTCATTGTGGAGAGAGCAGGTGTCTATTTCCTGTACTGCCAGGTGAGTTTTAGATAACTTGTAATAAAAATTCAAATTGAGATGTTTTTACTACTTTGCTATCAGCTTCTACACAGAAACTATAATATACGCACATATAGCTCAAATAATTTCTAAAACTTCATTGAAACTTCCGTTTAATTCTCATTACAATTTTTTTTGTTTGGACTGATACTAGGTTTTTTTTTTTAAATTAGCTAAAAAGTACTATATCAAGCAGTTTTATGGTTAATCTTAACTAATAAGGTTATGCCTTTACACCAGCATTGATCTTTGGATTGGTTCAAAAAGCTCTTACCTGTTGGAAACGCATACGATTTGCATTTCTACCAAAAACTACTGTTCAGTGTTTGCTGATGACATCCCTCTTATTGCGGTGATGTGTCTGCTTATAAGTGCATCATAGTCTCCCAATCATGCAGGCTGTCGTCTAGGTCAGTGGTCCCCAACCACCGGGCCGCGGCTCGGTACCGGTCCGCGGGAAATTTTGGCACCGGGACACACAGAAAGAAAAAATTATTTCCATTTTATTGTTTTTTTTCTCTCGAAAAAAAAATGTTTTATTTTGAAAAGTGACCGGATTCTCTCTGTTACATCTGTCACACTTAACGGTCCGCGGTAAACGTGCCTTGAGTTGTACTGGTCCGCGGTGACAAAAAGGTTGGGGACCACTGGTCTAGGTGACCTAATTTTTTCAGGTGGGGGCTAAACATGTATCCCAGCACTAAAACACAAACAAGAAAAATAAACTGCATCCACTGCAGTCTGGTAAAAAAAAAAATTTATGAAATGAGAAACAACTGAGATGTCTTTCATAGTCAAAAAAAGTATTTATTTCCACCCAATAGCTTTTGAACAGGTAAGTGTTAGTGGCTGATAAAGTGTGCATTATCATAAATCAACGCATACCGTGGAAGCTGGAACCGTCCGACACAAAGCAAAGGTTATTATCCCGCTTATAACAAGGTCACTTACAAAAGAAATAAATATTCAACCAGTTTTTTTTTACAAAAAGCAGACTATTTGTTGGTTGGTACGGAGCGCACCATGCTCTGTAGCCCCAACCTCCGATCTTGAGTGCAGCGGGAAAGGAAAGCAATATCTATACCAAACTTCATGATGGGTTACATAAAGCATCAGTTCAGGAGAAAGTTCTTACCACTTGTTTTTTTCCAGATAACGAAGCAAGAGTTTGTTTTAAAGCATCCAGCGCAGTGATATAGAACAGATATGTGAACTTCTTTTTTAGGCGTGCGGTTATCCCTTTTTAATGCACACCCAGCAGCCAAGCATAATCAAGGATTCACCCAGACCATGGCATAAGCTTTTTTAACTGTTTGTGGTTGAGATTTATTTGCACTAGTCACTTATTTATTTTTATATTGTTTTGTTAATTCTCTTATTTTTAAGTCCTTTTTTCTAAAGTGTTTTAAACAAAAATGAAAATGAATAAATAAACATTTCGATAAATACAAGAAGATGTTATGTTGCTACTCCCAAGAAGTACAGCCCTCACACTTGTGAATTTCACCAGGTTAGAGCTAAGACTACCCAAAACGAGTCCATTATCTACGTCACATGGTCTGCTTGTTTTTATCACTCTTTGACATCAGGAGTTCAGAACAATAAAACAATTAAGAATTAATAAATGATTTTATTATTCTAACAAGGACATTCTGTTGAGACAGTCAACTGTTATAAACACTAGTACATTAAAAAAAACAATATTTTATCTTTATTTGTGTTTATTATACAAAAATTTACAGTAGCCTACACTGACACATTTTGCTGGGGGAAAAAAGAACTAGTCTGCCCTTTTTTGCTCATAACTCTCTTATGTTTTCCATAAGAATTTGTATCAATGTTATGTAACTACATAACATGTATTTAAAAAGATGAGCTGTTGCTATTTGCCTATTGTTATCGGTATTTCCGGTCTGGAAATTAGCATGCTAACTCCTCAACCTAAACAAAAAGGCTAAGGCTAGCTAGTTTTTTGGATTGTAACTGTTTAGCCTTCATGTGGGTTGTTAAAAATGTGGGGGTTGGTGTTAGTTTATATTTCTAAAATACTTTTTTTTTCACAAATAATGGACATTTTAGTAAAATAGCAAACAGAGAAAAGTCATACTGAAAAACTGGTTATCTGTCTGATATTTTTTAAGAAAAATATAGTGAAAGCAGCTAAACCTACCACTGCAGTCAGCGCTTATACAACCCGGCTGGTATTAAAACTGAAGCTAAAGATCTAGAAATTTGTTTATTGAAGTGCTAAAATCAATGCTAGCTTAGTTGATCAATACTTAGTTAGGAACTCAATATTTCTACGCTGCTATCACTTTTATTTTTAAAATATGCACCAAAATTGGACTTTGTAGAATTATTAAAACAGTTTTTTTTACAACCTTACATAAACTGAGGGTGCATTCATACTGGACACATTTGGTTTGCTTTAAGTGAACCAGAGTTTGTTTCCATTGATAATCCAGAACAAATTTTCAGCCTGAATGCACCCAAGCAGACCCTGGTCCGGGACCCGGAACCGCTCTCAGACACATCTTTCAAAGTAGTCTTGGTTTGTTTCCAAATGGACTGAGCTTTGGTTTATTCAGAGATTTCTCAGTCTGAATACAACCCGTGCCTGGAGCAGAACAACTGAACCAAATTGGCCAGCGTAGCCAGACATTATGGGATGAAAACAGAGATCCGTGGACAACTGTGGAGCAACGATGAGTCATAACAACTCATTAACATTTGGTTGGATGCATGCATGCTCATTTAACCCTTGTGCCATCTTGTGTGAAGGGGCAGTGGGGTAACCACACAAGACGCTGAACCTTTTTTCTTCAATGATTTGTGATCTTCACTAGTGTCCATGGATTATATGAAATCCTCCACATTTATCCACCTTTGTCATGGTAGGGATAACACGTCAATGTAATGGGGAGGTCATCTGCAACCCACAAGATAGCACAAGTTTTATACAACTTTTAACGTGATACTTATTGTTTGTCAAACAGTTTGCCATATATATTTCATAAACATGTATCAGAGTACCTTCTTAGACATTGCGTCCTCAGTAACCACCTAGTAACATGCCTCCGCAGTACGAAGGTAAAAAGTGTCGTACCCGACGTTGATACAGACATTCACAGTTAGTCAGCAGAGTATAAAGCTTGACTAACTGAACTATCCTGACAAGGATTGCAAAGCGTACAACATACATGTTTTCTACCTGTCACTGCTTTGCGTTGTCATTCCTGGCCAATGGCTTAAGAGATCTTTAGTCACTTGTTTTGTTTACAAGTTTTGATTCAAAACAGAAATGTCTGGTTGAAGGTAGTCTGAATAAAGACCAAACGCAAGGTTCTGGACTCAATCTGGAACCAATTAAGACGACTCAGTCCAGACTGACTGACTTTTCCTGTTTCCAGTCTGAATACACCCTAAAAAGAGACTTTGAGAGAATCAATCTTGAAATTACAAAGAAATAATTTCCTACTTGGCACCTGCTTTGATAGATCTAGAGTTTTTTATTTGAAACCCTTGTGCTATCCTTGGCACTTTAACGTTGGGAGTTGGGTCATCTAGACCCACTAGACAGTGCTCTGAACCTTTTTTCTTCAATGATTTGTGATCTTCACTGGTGTCCATGGATTACTTGAAATCCTCTCCATCTTTATCCACCTTTGTCATGGTAGGGAGAACACGTCAATGCAAGGGCGGGGTCATCTAAGATAGCACAAGGGTTAAGCGGTGGTACCTAGAATTACCAAGGATTTCAAATTGTGATTAAGAACATCTCACTTTTTTCTTCTTCAGGTTTTGTTCAACGAGCGACAGTCTCAGTACGTTAAGCTCGACGTAGTGACCAATGGCCTCAGGCCACAGAAGCTTCAGTGTATGGAGGGCTACGGGACGACCCCCTCCGCCGGTCCGCACTCCTTCCACTTTGTGAAGCCCTGCCAGGTGTCTGGGCTGCTGCGACTGGACAAAGGCACGGAGCTGCGTGCTGTGACCGGCCCCTCCTTCAGTCTTCACCCTGCAGCCAATCATGTCTTCAGCATCTTCAAAGTCAACTGAACCTCAGAGCTCAAATGCTCCTTGTTGCAAACTACTCTCCAAGTACACAAACTGTTTAAAGGTGCTGGAGGAATATACATATTTTTTCTATGGACGATTGACATATCGAGGATTTTTGCTTTCTGTCTTCCTTTCTTTTATACAGAAATTCATTCATTCTTCCCATATATTTGCATTTAAAAGAAAAACTTGTTCTTGTGGATTTTTGTTTGTTGGATTGTTTTGGAACAGACTTTCGGATAAAATTACGGTCTACGGTAAACAAAATGCCTTAATAAACATTCTCCAACTTCACGGATTCCTCAGAAATCAATGTCAGTCTAGAAACTATGGGCTTGTACAGACTTCCACGGCTGAAGTACCCTAAGGGCGTCCCTCTTAACTGCACCGATGCCTTTCTGTGTATGTTTTCTACCAAATCAGAAAGATTTTAGTACAGTCTTGTCAATGTGATTACATACTTGTGAATATGTATTTTGTACATTTATATTTGTTAGAATGGGTTATGGTAGCAGGCTAAGAGGAAAGCATTTGTAAACAATGCGATGGGAATTCTCTGCCTGAAGGTCGGATGATTGTAAAGTAAAAAAAAAGAGGAAAAACATTATTGTATAGAAAGCAAACAGCTTTTGATGTAGCTTCTTTTTTCTATCCCGGCTGGTCCTCATGTATCTGATGATGCAATGAACTTCACCTCCACTGTAAAGGATCTGATTGGTGCGCCCGAGTCAAAGCAGTAGCTGGGTATGTTGACTTTTGGAGTGAATGTTTTTTGCTTTTTATTTTTTCTAAAAACTAAATTTTTTATAAGTGGCTGACAATAACAATTATAATATAAGAAAAAAGGCTACACACGTTGGACGATCCTTGTTTTATTTGCAATTGTGTATCATGAACAAATCCTTTTGTGTACACATAGAAGTGGTGCAGTATATTCTGTAAAAAAAAGCATAACTGTATTATTAGAGTCATATTTCTGCTTTAATGGTACATTTATCATAGACATTGACATGTCTGACTGCAATACCAATGAAGCAAATGGGTGAATGGCAAATGTTTCACAGCAGCCTAAATAAAAAGTTCTTAGCAGAAGTGTTCGCTTGCACAAACTTAAGTCACCTCTTTCCCGTGCTTTTTTGTTGTTGTTGTTTTGCTACGGTTTTATTGAACCGGGCTAAAGTAGCTACACTTCATTTTGACATCGTAGCTTTAGCTCCAAAGATGATCTTTTTTCTACTACCATAACTCTTCAACCGTTTACGTAACTAACTTAAAAACAGCCAACAATAGACAATTCAGACAACGTCAAGGATTGGAGCTTAAGCTGTGGTGTGTAACCCTATTCTATCCTAGACACTTTAACGTTGGGAGTGGGGTCATCTGGACCCCACTAGACAGTGCGCTGAACCTTTTTTCTTCAATGATTTGTGATCTTCACTGGTGTCCATGGATTACATGAAATCTTCCACCTTAGGGAGAACACGTCAATTGTGTGTGAATGTGTGTGTGACTGGGTGAATGTGTCTGTGACTGTAAAGCGCTTTGGGCCTTGTAGGTAGAAAAGCGCTGCATAAGTATACGCCATTTACCATTTACCAATGTAAATAAGATAGCACAAGGATTAAGGGGCAAATATCTTTAAGAAGTTGTTGGAAGATGGTTCAGAAAGTGAGACTACTGTGTGAAGAAATGCTAACCCTCTAAACCTTATTGACCAACATTTGAATGCGACCGTTCAAGAATGCTAAAGTCTTTTAGTGACCAATACGCAGTTGTGTGATGTTCTTGTAAAACCAAAGTAAATCCCAAATTGAGCCAGGAGTTTGTCGAAGATTTGTTACATTTCAAGCGAAATATATTATATCATATTCCCTCAGAATTGTGTCTTTACTTCATTTAATACAACCCTAGCTAACAACATTAGCATGCTAACTCTCTACACAAAGCCATTAGTACTTTTTTTCTCTCAAAGTGTTCAGGTGCCCAATTTTCAGAACTTCTTTCTTTTTTCCTCCACGAAGTTCTACAAAAAGGAAATATGTCATAATTGCAGCATAAATGCAGTTTTTCTCTTATTTTGTGACTTATTGTGGAAATGTTTTACCTCTAACAGGATGTGCTTTTTTTTACTTTTGTTGGTTCCAAAACTTAACAGTATTCCATTTAATTCAAGTCAAGAGACTTTAGAAAACAATAATAAGGTGAGAGATTGTTAACAATTGTCTTTTAAAAAGGCTAAAATAGATCAAATTACTATCATTTACTTACTAACCTCTTGAGCACTTAAAAAAAATAAAGTGTTTTATGTCCCAATAATGCAGTGTGTATTTTTGTCAGTGGGATTCAGTCCTCCATCTCTTGTTTATAAGTAGTTTTTGTGGCTGGACCGCAATGGTTTCTCCTCAGCACTTTGCTATGGCAATCATTGTGTTCCTAATTAGAGTCAAATGTCCACGTTCTGAATGGAAACATTTGAATGTTTTGGTAAATTTTTTGAATTCCTCTCCTTTTTGTGTTTAGTAACCTTCCACGTGTCTTTTTTGTTTTTTTTCCACTCAGTACCAGTCAAAATTTTCTCTTTATGCACACATTTCATCCCCACCTCAATTTTCAGTTCCTAAATTCTAACGTGAACAGCATAGTTAAGGAAAAACACATCGTTTCCGTCCCGATTACAAAACGAACATGCACACAAATAATGCAACACACTTCCCTTCCTCCTAATTCCTTTTTTTTTATTTAAATGTCAAAGTTTGCCACCCACTTTGGAAAATAATGTCTTCTTAATAATTTATCATTACAGTAATCATACATCGGACGCCTAAATTCACTAAAAAACTCTTCAAACCTTTAATAAAAAGTTGATTTATTGGTGTTTTTTTTGTGAAAAATCCAACAAAAACTGAAGATAACGCGAGCAGGAAATGTAAAACTTTAACTAGAGAAAAGGGTATAATTTAAAAAATATGAAAAAAAAATCCAAGTCCACATTGGTAAATGATTATCAGTCTATTTTATGGCCGTTCTTTCTTTTTATTTGAAAAAAAAAGACAAATCAAAACTACTCATGAGTAGTTTAATAACAGCAGCAGCTAAATTCCATCCCCTTCCTGCTTTTACAGTAAACCTCATGCTTTTCATAATTTCATGTCATAAAACAAAAATATTGGATGTTGAGGTTAATGTAGTCAGTAAGTAATGATGTAAACATGTGTAAAAGTCATTATAATAGCGCTCTCGGTTTAATTCTCAGTGACCCTGATTTCTTTTACTACCTTTTCTGGCTGATGGTAATGATTTTAAAACACATGGAGGATTTTCTATTTTTCCTCCCACAAGAAAAGCATATCCAGAAAGTGTGGATAAAGCAGTTCAGCACTGATCGACATGCTTAAAGAGTTTCAGAGGCCAAAGGAGGCTTGAACAGAAAAGCATTTCCATAAAACAATATTTCAAATAAGATGGAACAGGTAATAATTTAATATTTGGCTGCATTCAATCATGGAGACTTAATTACCTTTTTATATTTAATCCTATATAAACACTTGTATCAAATTTGATACATATATTTTCCAGACCCCTGTTAGAATGATCAAAACACTCCCATAAAACCCCATTTAAATATAACTTATAAAATGTAGATCATCATCGTTCCTATAGGGGCAGTAGAAGAGCTATATCTGCTCATTTCAAAATGGCTGCTTCCATAAAACTTTTGGCGGGAAACAAAGTTTGCTAATTTTACAAAACATTGTGGTGAGAAAAACGTATCTATTGTTATTCGTCTCTTTAAATGACCACTTGCTGTTTTGAAACATGCAACATTTGTTGATAATGAAGTCTTTTAAAAACAGTTACACCATGTTAAAAATGCATGGACCAAATTTGAGTCAGTGGGTAAATTATGAGATTTTTTTCCTGAACATTTATGTCAAAATTTTTGCACCTTGAACTAACATTACTGAGAGAAAAAATGTACCAAACCACGTAAAGGCATCATAACTGATATACCTCATAAAAAAAAAATGACATCACATTTTTTTGCAGATTTCATCAAAGGGTTATTATAAAATTTCATCAAATTTCATCAAACAACATCATTAAAAAAAGACTATTCTGTCTATCTTTCCTGTAGTGGGCTTCACAGGGTCAAGGCCATATAACACAGCCAACACTTACAGTTTGTGCATATTGCACGTATTAAATGTGGTCATACGTGAATACAAGTAGACTTTAAGCGATAAAAGTTGTGGTCTTTATGTGAAACTTTCACAGTTTTATTACAAATTAACCACGTAAAACCAGGGAGGAAGTACGAATAAACCACACAAAGAACAAGTAAATTGACGTAGAACATGAACCGTGCTTTGTTGGGCTGGTTATATACAATTCATTAAAGAGTCATGCGTCGTATGCAAGATAAAAAGGTTATACATTAGTGGTAGATGAGTGAAAAGTCTGTTAGAAATATGTGGACATTCGTGGAATGGTCGTGGAAAGCCACAAATTTGCGCGTTCATCTCACAAAATGACGCACAATTGCACAAGATTTACGTAATAAGCTCAAAGCTGAATTCATATAAATACCCGTCAGCCGAGACCCTCGAACGACATCTGCTCCGAACATTTATGAATGACGTTTATCATGCACGTATCACGAAAGAGAAATTTCATGTGTGGAAAATGCTCAAAATGTACATAGTGGCTGTGTGACACGGCCTTTAGGTTTGCATTCAAGTTTTCAGTCTTAAGCTTTCACCCCCCAAACAACACAAATTTTTGTATTTTATGTTAAATATGTATGTAAACAAAAATTTACGTTGAAGGAGCAAGAACAAAGTCAAAACTGCCATCTCTGAGAGTTTCAGTGTCTCGGTGACAGCTGATCAAAGCAGTGAAACCTCCTGACTTGTGAAACTGAAAATTGGCTGAAAAGTCAACAAAAAAGCACAGAAGCTGCAGAGGATTGTTTCCTGAAGTGACTTTCTCCTGCATTCTGTGTGTCATGGTAATGTGCATTTAGGGTTAACTTAACCCTCTAAACACCACTACATCAAAAAACTGACCAAAAAGGCTAATTAATTAATTAATTAATACTATATTGTATTAATGTTTATATTCTAAAAATGTAGATTTTCTATTATTGTCATTATTATTCCCATCCGCTATAAGTATCATAGTGCATGCAACTTACTATTAGCATGTTTGTGTTAAATTTATTAACAAAAGCAATTAGTTGTTAGTAAGCTGCTAGAGGTTAGAAGCTGGGGAAAGTAGGGTTCACAGTGGTTCTGTCCTCTATTCTCATCTTCTTCTCTCCTCTATTCCTGGTCATTCATTCATCATTTAGTTCTCCAACAACAACTTCCTGTTTCTCCTCACACAGCGACCCAAGCTGAAGAAACCTCCGAAAATGAAAGATTATACTTCAAAATCTGAATTATTCAATTGATTTTTTAGACCAAATAATATGTAGAGCGCACAACATTTTGCTTGATGGGTACGATGTTGAATAGAATAGAATAGAATAGAATAGAATAGAATAGAATAGAATAGAATAGAATAGAATAGAATAGAATAGAATAGAATTTATTAATCCTACAAGGGGGAATTCACCTTGTTACCATAGCTCTATTAACAACAGCAGATAGATCATAGATAATACTAAAATACACCTAGAAAATAATAACAATTATGTTGCAAGTTCTAGTTTTCAAACAGTGTATGTTTTACATTGAGGGGTTAAAAAATAAAGAATAAACTGTGTCTCACCGTTATATTCAGTCGAGAACATTTGACATTTTTTTCGTCTAAGATAATTGGGTTATACCAAAGACTCCAACAATGGGACCCAAAATCAACATCAAGGGGTTGAAACAAATGGTTCCCAAAAGCAGCTGTGATTGAAACTCACTGCTGCCCCTCGGGGTATCTGGTGATTAATGGGGGCTTTTTCATTTTTGAAGGGTGAAAGTGAAATCTCAAACTCCGTGCTTGAACTCCATTAGTGGTTTATTACTGCTCTTTGTGAAGCACACTGTTCTCAGTCCAACTTTTTAAACCGTGTGTGAACTTAACATGGAGAGCTGATAATCACATTAAATTAGCACAAATCTAATAGCAGTTGTCTCAAACCCATCTCAAACTTGTCCCAAACATGTCTTAATTTAGTTTATTTTAGTCAATATTAGAAATTTCTGATGAGTGTGATGAGCTGAGGACCTCTGATACTTAATCGTGACTGATTGGAGACAAAAAAAAATGTTTTAGGAGCATTGACTGAACGTGGGAACTGGACTAAGTGACCCCTCCCCCCTCCCTTTCCAAACAGGAAGTACGTGCTGGTCCCAAGGTACAGAAATCCCACAGACTTCTATAGAGAAATAAACTGCTATTACTGTGGGTGTGTCTGGATTAATTTACTACTTACTACATAGTGCACCATAGTAGTAGTCCCCAACCTTTTTTAACGCCACGGACCGGTATGACGTCACAATAATTTATGACGATGTAGCGGATGATTATTGTAGCAATGCAACGATGGAGAAGGAACAGAAATGTCACAATGTGAACTCTGAGCTTTTATTTTGACACGCATTACATTGTCCATTGCACAGGTCTCATCCTCCTCTCCCCTTCCCACACTCATGGTGCGAAAAGAAGTACTGTCTATTAAATGTAACTTTCTTTTTTTTGGAAGTGGAAGGCTCATCTTCTGTGTCCTGGCTGGGCCTTTTCCCCTTGGGAAAGAAACTGTCCAAATACGTTTTTTTATTTTGCTAGCTCCTGGGTTTTGTTTTAGCCGTAACCTATCACGTGACTGAGAAGAGCGCCTTGTCAAGAGTTACATAGAGGGATGTAACAGAGAATCAGGCAATTTTTCAAAATAAAACATCTTTCAGATTCCGAAATAAATAAAACGGTCATATAAGTTATTTATTCCTTCTGTGTGGCCCGGTACCAATTGACCCACGGACCGGTACCAGTCCGTGGCCCGGGGGTTGGGGACCGCTGCACTATATAGTACGTTTGCCAATTTCTAGTGCTGTCCAAATCTACATTTCCAAAATGGAGTGGCCCGGAAATTTCCCAGAAGTCCGTCCGAAAAACCAGTGCGCAGCGATACTGATTAGTTTGGCGAATATAGACCACAATACATTGTGTTTGAACAATGTTTTTGGGGGGGAAAAAAAGTAATTCAATGTGTTTTGTTAAATAAATCATCAATGTTTTCATCATCAGAACTCGGTGGATTCATAAATAGTCGTTGTAAAACGTTGACATCGATTCGATTTTCACTTTATGAATTCAGTGACGTCATATCCGCCATATAAAAATAAAATTGCTTTTAAAATCTAGGGCAGTATACAGCGCTGCACTAAATAGTTTTTAGTAGTTAGGGGTTAGGATGGGAATTCGGACACAGCCTCAGTCATAATCCTTGTCAGAATCTGGGGCGGACTTACCATTAAGCAACGGTAGAAGATCTCCTGCAGCCCAGAGCTAAACACTTAATAAAACTGTCTAAAATAAATTTTACGTCCATCATTATAATAACTCTGTCAATAAAACCCGCCCCAAATGACTAAACTGGCATAAGGTTGATCATGTAAAAGCATTTGGTCCTCCCTTGTCCTTCTGCAGCAATGGTATATTCCAGTCAGCAGTTACAGCAGGTACAGAGACTCCAAGCAGAGGCAGCATTGCCAGAATGGGCGGTTTTCTGCTCAATATGGTAGTGTTTATTCTGACTTTGCCGGTAAAAATTGCTTTAGGTGGATGGACATAATTTGGGCGGGTTTGGGATCGGTTCTCGAGTTTTTGTTTCAAGCAGGGAAGTGCAGTCTGGGAATTGGCCGGTGACATACAGTGCTTCACCTGTCGTCTTCCTCGACTGTCGACATGGGATGTAAAGCCTACTGATAATAAAATAAATGTGTGTTCACACTAACCTGTTCCATAAATGCAATTTATAGGTTTGATTCTAATCATTTAAATCATTTTTATCCTCAAAATCTTTTGCCGCACAAGAGATTACGCAATCCAGAGTGGATTGTTCCTTTAGTTTACTCAGCATATACTAATAATGTAAAGCTTGTTATTTATTATTTTATTTATCCCATGCTCTCCCTTTTTTATATTTGAAAATCAAACTCTTTTTATGTTTCACAAGAACTTTTGCTTTTATTTTACCTCAACTAAATTCATGAAAACTAAAAATACAAGAACAATTTCAACTTTTGTTGAAACTACAACTCCTATAGTGTTTAATAATTTGTGTTTGTTTTTAATATTTGAGCAAGATTATCAATAGGAGTCCATCATTACTCTGTTTTTCTGTGACTGACTGCAAAACTGGTGGTTGTACTTTGTAACTTGTACTTTCATTAAAATGTGTTAAACTTGGACTTTCAATCAAATCAGAAAGTAATAAATAATGGATGATTAATTCACTGCTAAATAATCACTGTTGTTTTGTTGGGTCTGGTGATCTTTAGATGACTTTTAGGCTGGAAAATCATGACTATGTGGCAACACTGGCGGAGATTATATGATGAATCAAAGCATTTTTTAAAAAGTGGTCAAGTGAAGCAGAGCGATTCGAGAGGCTATGAAAAGAAGAAAAGGCAGAGAGAAAGCAAAACATTTGTTGTTAAACTTCCAAAAGTGCTGGAAGACAGATAAACAGGAAAAACAAGAACAGAATAAAAAACTGTTTCTTTTGTCCTCTTTAGTAAAACCTGCAAATTAAAGAAAAGACAGAAAATTTCGTTTTTTTTCTTTCTAGGAAGAGAAGGATTAACAAATTAGTGTATTTAATAGAGTCATGTTTTTCAAACTAAAAACAATATGTTTATATATATATTAAAAAGTACATTTCTTTAACATTTAAATGTAATTTCAATTTTTAAAAATTCTTACAAAAAGTTGATGTTGTCTGAAAGTGGACCAGTAAGGAACTTATTTGACATTTTACACTATAGGTCAGGATTACAAATACATAAATAAATAAAATCACTCCAGAGAGCCCCATGTTATTGCCCCCCTGGGGCCCCTAAACTTTTAAATCCACTGCTGGTCAGGAGAACTATTCTGGCTCTGCTACTTTTTTTTTTTTAACATGCTCTTGCTAATTATGATTTTCTTTCATGAAACATGAGCAATCAGACGCCACAATAAAAGTAGGAGGTAGATTCTCCCGAGCCGACTTTCAAGTGGTGGGGGTGTAGACTTCCTCCTGATTGGTCAAAGTAGTTGTTATAGCAACGTTGACTCTAACCAATCACGTCCATATCACTGAAAAAATGGCGACTGAATGGACTTCATTTTATTGAAGCCGGAGGGAAACCATTTTCTAGGAATGACATTACATTCAACCACAATAAGATGTATATTTTGTCCTGCACACTTCAGAAGGATTTACAGCCCAAACATCTGAAATAAAAACATAACTCCAATTTTTTCTTCATTCGATTTATTTTATTACAAACAAAACAAAAAAACAAAAAAAAGTTTTGGTGTCTTCTTTCACAAGTTTTTATCGTCACTCATCTTTTGATCGGCACCACTACATTACACAGTGACACAAGATATCCCAAAATCAACAACAACGGAAAAAAAACTCTTTGAAAGAGGACAAAGTGTATGGACAAAATAAGTGCTTTTACTTTGATAATCATTTTTTTATTCCTTTTTAGGCTTTTTGTTTAAAACAAAAACACCAAAGTAAAAGGATTTCAAACTATGTCGGAACAGAAGAGAAACATTTTGCGATTAGTTAGCTTATAGCTAGCGTTACTTACACAAACATCAGTTTACGGGTTTTCCTTTGTTGTTCTGCGATCTTTCTTAAGGCGTTTGTAAATGATCGCAACTTATAAAAAGTCCCAGCAACTTTAACCGTGTTTTTTTTAACAAACTATGACGCTTATAGAAGCATTTTGGGTTAAATATGGCCTATTGTCTGTTTATGCTTGTTACTGGAAAATCGCATAAAAGTAGGCGGGAACAACTAGCATTTCTGAAGTTATTCCAACTTCTTCGTTATCAGAAAGGACGAGGATAGCGAAAGGGGTTGCCTCACCTGCTGTGGGGTGCATTTTATTTTCTTCTTTTTTTTACTTTTTCTTCATAGTTTCTTCTTACAAAAAGAACTTTTTTTGTTTTTGGTAAAAGCTCTGTTCAAATAGCAACAAGTGAGAACAACAGCAACATTGACGACAACGATATTTAGAAGTAAAAGTACAAGACAAACGCAGACGAGCTGCGTAAATCTGTAAATTATATCGCACCGATTTTGTGATCAAAACCTGGAAAAAAAAAAAAAGCCAAAAAAAGTAAAAAAGGCAAAGGGGAGCATATGATTCAGACGAGGAGGTGTGGTCGGTAGACTTTTGATAACACTGGCTTGCTTTATGAAACATTCATAAGGAGGGTTTCTGAAAAATAGCGTTATCTGTAGACCTTTTCTGGAACTTAAACCCCTCAAAATACCCCAAAGCTCTGTTCCCAGACGAGACGAGCCGTGGAGAAATACTTACGCGGTCGAAGAACTCCTGAAGATTGTTTACTGTATGCCTTACTGCATATGTTTATCCAAACTAGTACCGCTGATAAAAATGAATTACATAAGAAAAGAAAACACTAGCTGTGCTTGGAGCTGCTTGGACTGAGAAAACCGGTTCATCTTCTCGGTGAGAGTCTGTGTTTAAATGACTGTAGGCACAGCTTGATGGGCTATATATATATTTTTTTTCCACGAGACAGCATGGTAGTGATAGGAGCATGCTTCGGGGGGGGGGGGCGGAGCATGATGAGACGAGCGAGTTTCCATTCACATGAAGCTTCCTGCTGATACTTTCAGGAGCAGGGGAGGGAAAAGGACGCCATGTTGTGGAGTCTACTCGGGGAGCTAAAGGGGTTTTGGGGGACTGAGGAGGTGGCTGTAGTGTTACGTGAGGTTAGAAGCATCTCTAGTGGAGGAGGAGGAGGCCTTTGAAAGGAGGCCGTTTATGAGGAGTATAATGGTTTGAGGCAGATGAGTAAAAGGTCACACTTCGGGAGAGACAGGTTGTGGGGATGTGTGAACATGTTTTCAGTCTCAAACGAGGGAACTACAATCATGGTGGGTCACTTGGTTCACCCGCAGTCAGTCTATATAGGCTGCTCAGACAGACGTTGTAGTCCATCGCCGGGAATCTTTTCCACCTAAATGTCAGTTTTTGGAGAAACAAGGGGGGAGGCTTTGCAGGAAACTGGTTTGCTTTGTTGTCTAGTCGTCGATGCAGATGACTTCCCCGCTGCGCTGCTCCCGCCTGTTGATCAGCTCCGCCTCCCGTTCCTTCTTTACAGACATGGGAGGCCCGTTTAAAACTGCAAGAGAACACAGTTCAGCCGGTTCAACATGTGCAGCTCTGCGCCTCCTCTCCTTCACAGGCACAGGATAGAAGTTGGCCTAACAGGAATCGACCCATTACCTTTGTAACACCGGAGATGTCGCCGGCGACACCCAAATACAAATACAATGTATTACAAATACAACACACGCAGCTCTTTGACACACCGCAACTCTTTGACCGTTTGCAGGATCAACGCCGCTGAGAAAAGTGACTTTTCTATCAACTTTGCAGCGATATTCAATCAAAGCTGCTTTTCTCTGGAACACAATTAGCTGATTTACGCTGATTACTTAAACTGTCCAAGAGTTACGGTGGGCGAAAGAATATCAACACTTGCGCTAAAACTCCGGTGTTAAAGGGTTAAACCTGTTTTCGAACCATCACAACTCATTTGACAAACAAAAAATATAGTTCAGATATAAAAGACCCATCTGGCTGCTTCAGCTTTGGATAAGACCTGTAAAATAACTGAGGTCATTTTACAGGTTTGTTCAAAGTACCGCAATTTCCTCACAATAAGGCCCACTTAAAACCTTACATCTTTTTCAAACAACGGCAGAGCACCTTATAACCCGGAGCTTCGTCTTTATGGGTTCATTTTGGATGCGTTTACTGATGATGAAGTGATTTGGAGAGGAACACGGTGCTCCGTCAAAATGTTTGGTTGGATGTTATTGTAAATATGCTAACAAGGCTAACGTGTAGCGGTGTCGCTTGCTAGTGACCTTTTTACTAGCAAGGTTGGGTGTTAACATTGTCACAGTATTGCTTGTTTTAGTGATGTCAGCCTGCTTTTTTAATGTGTCCAGGTCAGGAGTTACATTTTAGCAAATAAGCTAACGGGGCTAACGTGAACTGGTGTCGAACTGTGTTTTTTCATTTGTTAATAAAAAGTTTGGGGACTAGCATAGCTGGGTGTTTATTGTGAATACACTAACTATGCTAACGTGTAGCAGCGCGGACTGTGTTTCTTTTACGCATTACTGAGATTGGGAGTTATAGTCACAGTAAATTTTATTTTAGCATTATCAGTCTTTCTTGACGTGTCGCAAACAAAGTTAGGAGTTACTTCTCCCTTCTTCAATGGGCTTGTTTTGATTCCACAAATATTTAACACTATACGAGAACAAGAACAGACAAATATTTAGATAAAGCATAAAGAACATGCTAACTAATCGACTAAACTCTTTCTATCACTTCAAATCACTAAATTCGTTTTCAAAATATATCACATGTAAGTCGCACCTGAGCATACAGTACAGACCAAAAGTTTGGACACACCTTCTCATTCAAATGAATGGGAAATGAATAGCCAAACTATGCAAACAACTACAAGTTATACTCCAAAAAAACACAGTAATCAGATTTGCATGAATGAAAAGTAAAAACAAAATAACTTGCTTTTTCTAAGGTTCGCTAAATGTAAAACCTCTGTGGTTAAAACTAGAAACCATAGAATCCTTTTACAGTCATCTTGTTTACCAGGCAAAGGAAATCAGGAAGTCTGATTTCAACCTTATCCTTTTGAGGTTGGAATTTAAAAAAAACAAACAAACAAAGGAAGTACTTTAGGTATGGCTCGCATTAGCCGAGATCTTTGTTTTAACGCTTTAGTAGCTTGATTTACTCATGAATGCAAGTGAATCGACAACGTGGAGATTTTGAGAGTCAGAAACAACAAAACATAAACAAACAGAGCTACTCCAGAAAGACTATTTATTAGCAAATAAACAATTTTAAATCCCGCACCGATTATCTTTCGATCTACTTTAGCAGTGTTCCCAGTGGTCTTTCCATGACAATCATGCCATCGTCCATCTGTTTACACGCCCTCCCGCTAACTTGCAGCCCCTCTCAACCCGAACCTAACATTATGTTGCATTAACATGCAACAACAATGGAAATAGCACTATTGGAGCTATCCAGCCGTACAGTTTTGATCCAGATTCCAGCTCAGACGAGGAAAACAAAGACGTACACGGATCTATTTGTCAGCAAGCGGATGCATCAGAATGGAGCAGAGCATGAAGCTTGTTTATTGTCTGTCATAAATGCATTCCTTTTTAAAGGGTGTTTTATGTCTCCTCCTGATGTAAAACCATCCGAGTGAAAGAAATACTCAGAAATGCAAATTTGAGCTAAATGTTTTTTGCATAGTCCTCCATCATCAGAAAAATGCAACAAGAAGATGTTAAAAATACTATTTTTAGCAGAGAAGGCCTTTAAGGATGGATGATGACTGACAGTGTGTGGAGATGCATTCGAACGCATCGTTCCCATCGCCCTCGGCAACGCGTGGTCAAGCTCTCATAACTATGCACGATTTTAAGACTTTTTGAGCTCTATGTACAAAACGCACAACCATTGAATGTGCATTGACAGGTAAACCAGGTTGAACTTTGACCAATCAAGGACTTGGATTTGATAGTGACGTATAGATGGCGTCCCTTTTAATTAAATGAAGTGAATGAATGAAAAGTGAACATAAAGGAGAAATGAATAATTGTGGTTTGTGAATTCTGTGACACCAAGTCTTTCATTTATCGGAATGGAGCTGCGAGAGAAAAAGATTCACGAGATTTGCTCCGCTTTGACATTTAGCACCAAACCTCTTCCAACTCTAGGAAGCGGACATGCACAGTAGAAAAAAGAAAAAGAAGAAGACTTTTCCTGCTTGTTCAGTGTCACTTTCAGAGCATGGCACAAAAACGGATCTTATTAAAGATCCAAACATCACGTGTGTCGGTTAACCCAGCTTTGCTGACCTTGTTTTTGTTTTTTCCCCACAATTAATGGTTGTGCATTAAGAGGTTTTGTCTCTTTAGTAAACTTTCACTAACAGGCACATGAGGAAACACACACACACAAATATAAACTCCTCAAACCTTCTCTCTGCACGGCTGCACTGCTGGCCGGCACAGGAATCTGTGCTTCCCACATTGGTGTGCTATCATAAATGGACTCTGCAGAGGAATGGCGAGCCGAGCGCTCATTTCAAAACAAAGCCCAGAATAGTCTGAGTGTGCAGCGCTTGCACTGGCGCTGCAAGGAGAAGACAAACTGTCATAACACTCGCAGGCAGATCAAAGACGTGATAAGGAGAGGACTGGAGAAGCTAAACCTGTGTGTGTGCGCGCCCGAGCGTCCAAAAGTAAGAGAGGGGGGCCACGTTTGGGAGAACTTCTGGATTTTTGCCAGTAGAGGCCAACAGAGGAAAGTGGAGAGAAAGACACACACACAGTTCTGTGTGTGCTCAGACTAAATCTGATAAGAGGCAAAACAAATCAAGGTAAGGACTGGGAGAGAGACACACAACGTGGGAGTGGAGGGCAGAGAAAATGCTGTCGGTACGAAAAAAGAAAGAAAAAAAAGGATTTGGCCAAATCGAGAAAGCAGAGAAACAAGAACGAAAAATGAAGAAAAAGTCTCTTTGTGGAGCTGCAGTCCGTGTGTGATAGCCAATCTTTGTCTTTGATCAATAAAAAGACAAGAGTTCACAAAATAAGACCACTGCAGGAGCTCTTAAACCCTCAAATGTAATCCTTTCCTAGCCCTGGAACTGTAAAGTTCACTGGAAGGACCATAGAAAGTCCAGAAATACTCTATAAAAGAGAGAAAGAAAAAAAGAAATCTGGCCACCATGTTGGTCTGCTTCAACAAATTTTGCCTCCTATCTGACAGAAAACTTGGCCAGAATGTTGTTGCTCCCTGAAAAGCTTTATGGGAGCACAAATGTGCCAAAACTGCTCATAAAGAACTATGTTGTGAGTCTGACCTGTCGGTTTTTTCTATTTTTAGGGATTTAAGAAGCACAGACCTGCTGTCAGAATGAAGAATCTGCCCGAAAGTTTCTTTATTTTTTTTTAATAAGAGCTTGGATGAGGCTAAAAAAGAGAGTTGAAAGCTCTGACAAACATTTTCTATGCACATCTGTTTTTGCACATTTATAATTGTTCCCCAATTATTCATATCAAATGTCACATGATTAAAATGGTCAGTACAAAATGATTGCTTTTGTGTGAAATAACTTACATAAAACCTGGTCTTAAAGCTTTTATTTTCAAAAAGCCTACACTTTTGGCGTAGTCTGGGTTGACCCTGAGTCATGATTCACATTTCTGTTTTTTTTTTTAATAAATATTTAATCCTTACTCTCCGTTTAAGTCCAGTCACTGAACCTTGCGTCACATTAGATGTTTTTCTGGGTTGTAACAGATTAGCTTGAAGAAATGTATTAAGAGTCTCTGGTTTTTGAATGAAAAACAAAATCGTACCAAATTAAGGTTTAAAGGTTAGATTGTCTATAGTTCCTTTTCCTTCTCCCTTTTTGAATGATTCCATTTGATTCCACAAGTTTGTTTCAAAGCCCATTTTACTCCAAAAGTGTCAGGAAATCTCAAATTGTGCTTGGCCGAGCTAGCCACATGGTGGCGGTACAGTAGTTTTCTTTTCACCAGCAGCAGTGGATGCAGTTTATTCGTACTAGATAGAAATGCGATGGAGAATTTTTTCTGTTGAACTAGAATCTTTACAACCATAACGCGCTGAATTTCCACAAATTAGCTTCTTAATTGGGATTTTTGTTTTGACTGGCCAGGAGCCTCCTGAAAAAAAAAAGTTTAATTGTGTTTTGTTTGTAAACAATAGTGTAAACATACATACATCTATCTATCTATACACACATCTATCTATCTATCTATCTATCTATCTATCTATCTATCTATCTATCTATCTATCTATCTATCTATCTATCTATCTATCTATCTATCTATCTATCTATCTATCTATCTATCTATGGTGTGTCCAAAAGTGTGTTCTTAAACCTGAAACCTCTGATGTAAACGTAAGTGTGGGAGGGGCTACTGCTAACCTGGTTCATTGGCGCACTTTGGAAGACATGGGTGATGCTAAGAGAGTAGCTTTTTAGCTTTAGGCTTGTTTTTATTTTTATTATGGAGATCTCTACATAGGCGTTGTAAAGCACGTTGACATGTCTGGGTTCATGGGATCTTTCAGAGAATCTTCCAGTACAGGAGAGGAAAGGAAAAATAATAACAAGTTAGAGGAGAAACCTTTTTTTTTTCGTGTTTTGACATGAATATAAGAAGGTTTGAGAGGAGAACAAATAACAACAATCAGCTGAATGTTGACTTTGGACTCCAGCTGTTGTTCACAGCATAAACATGTTACTAAGAAAGCCCAGTTCCTCATTGGTTGACACCACATGAATATGCATCAAAGTTCACATATTTCAACTCTGGAAACATCTCAACACAACAATCTTGACGCTCTGTGTTGTCCAAAACACAGAGCTGCTATGGCGGCATGCCTCTCGCTGCATGCCGCCATGCCAGTAATGAGTTAGCGTTGAAAATCCCACTCAGTATGAACGTAGCTTAACAGGACAGGAGGCAGATTTTTGGCCCAGGCTTTTGTCCTATTCTCCCTGCTAATCTGTGATCCGAGTTCGAAAAGAGAAAGTGGGTCCCACCATCGAACAATAAACCAATAAGAAGACCGCCGACATCAAGTAAGAGCTCAGGTTTTCCTGTGATTGGATTGGTCAAGTTAAATGATCAGAAAAGTCATGGCAGCGACTATTAAACAAGATAGGATGTAAAAGAAAAAAGAGCAAGCAGGAAGAGTTTAGAATATATTTCAACTTCAGGAAGATAAAATGACTGATGGTAACTAGGTTGATTAAAATCAACGTTTTGAGCTTTTAAGTGTATTATAATGTTCATTCCTCACTATAAACAACCCCAAAACCTCTAAAACCTCTAAAAACCTGATCTCTGAGCACCAGCCCCTCCCAATCCACGAAAATGAGCGGGTTCTCACATTGTGACTTAGATGAGCGAATTGTTTTTGAGCGCGAAACATAGACACGCTGCCGAGGCCGGCCTCTAGGTTATGAAATGGGCGGCACCCACAAAACGAAAGGCGGAGCTTCAGAGATCGAGTTGTCTTACTTCTGGGTAGGAAAACTTGCTGCAAAAATAACTCATGTTTCATAAATAAAGTGTGTTAAATGTAATTTATGATCATAAAAACTCGGAAAAGCTTAAAAAACATGATATTAAATCAATATTGTGAGATAAAACAAATACAGTTCATCAGGCCTCTTTGAGCTAAACCCTTTAACCACACAGATGTCACTGGCAACACCTAAATAGCAGAAGCTCTTTAAACTACCGCAACTCTTCGACCGCTTAAGCAATCAGCTGATTCTGACGCTTTCCCAGCTACAGAAGCTGCTGGAATTAGGAGTTACAGTAGTCAAAAGAATGTCAACACTGGAGCTTGAGTGTTACAAGGTGACATATCCCACACATCAAGAGAGAAAGATCATTTTTTTTCTCCTCACATTTGTTTCTATGAAAAGGTAAACAATCCTCACCATGCATTTCAAAAACAAGCAAAAAGAAAGTTGTAGTTTTTTTTTACCTGCATTGTTCTTGAAGGCTATTTTTAGTAACACTTAATGGGAAACATCCAGTCAGACAAAAGCTGTGGAAAAATGTGTTTTAGTTCAGATTGATCTCCTCCTTTCACGCTCTCCCACTAAACTGTAAACCACAACACTCCCCTTAAGAAAACATGGTGTCTGCTTTTGTTCTGAGTTATTTAGTCTGTTTCTTCAACACCATGTGGCCTCAAATAGATCATCTTTTTTTTTTTACAAATGGAATAGTCCTGGAGCTTCTATTATGGGCTGTGAGAAGCATCTGATGAAGCTTTGACGACAGTCTTCCTCGTGTCCTCGTAGCGTTTAAAAGAGGAGCATCACTTTGAGTTCAGCAGTCATGAGAGGAAGTTGTTTACAGTAAACAGAAATGTTACACTTCTAGACATTACAATGCTAACAGAGGATTTTATTCTGAAAATCATCTTTAAAACCAGAACAGGAAAGTATTGCACTTTTACATTTTTCTTTTTAAACTAATAACGTCTGTCATTTTGACAAGTTAACAAGTTATGTGGAAATTCTGACTGTGAGTTTAGGGCTTTATTTTTAAAAGGATTTTTTCTTTGAAAGTGCACCGTGCAACCGGAGCAGCCTTATGCATAATGCAGTTTTGCTGACTCAGCAATATTCAAACTAAATTAAAAAAGGGGCCCAGAGATTTGTTAGGATAAGCAACTTTAAAAATGGTTTGGCAGGTTTGAGAGGAAACAAGCATCACTCCTAGCAACAAAAAAAAGGGTGTTCCTCAGGGATCAACCTCGGGACAACTACGCTTTACCTAATCCTATCAAAAAATTCTTTAGAAATGCGCGTTCATTGAGGAAAATTTTTTATCAAAAAATTAAAACACAACTTAATGTAGTGAATATATCTACATACTTTTTTTTTAAACATTTTGTTTCGACCATTTTATATTCACAAACTGCTAAACAGTCTAGAAGCAAAAGCTGCTGTTTGCCCTCTTGTCTCAAGAGATTCCTTAGTTTTTAGAGCATACATTTTCATTTTTGACATTTTTAGAAAATCTTTCTTTTTATTCTTAATTCACTTTACACACACACACATCAGCGAGGAAAACAAATCTATTCCTCCAAACAGCCGTTAGACATTTGGTTGATGGCTCACAAACGTGGAATCAAACCAGTCGCAAACACTTTGAAGGAATGTTTCAAACTCTGAAGTGACTTGAAATCATGACCAAAAGCCAAAAGAAACAGGTTTTTATTACATTTTTATTAAACCAATGTAACAGCATGAGTCATCTGAGGAAACTTTGTAAACATTTCATCCTTTTTCTGGCTTTAATGTTGCGATTTCTTGTTCTAGTTGCTGCTTCTCCATGATGGTCACCAGTGGATTTAATTTAACGGCTAAAGTAACCGGGTTCAGTTGCAGGAAAAACTTTGTTTATACTTTTTTTTTCATAGATAACTGTTGTCATGCCAACGTTCTCTTATACAAGAAGATTTCTCACAATTTTGTTATAAAAATAATTTTGTGGTTAAGAACATTCAGCGACAGCCTTACTTATTTATTTATTTATCTATTTTAAAAAAGCAAAAGATAAATAATTTGTTTGAAAAAAAACAACAACATAAAGGGCATTCTCACATTTCCTACACATGCACACAAATACAAAAATCCCTGACTGTCGCACTTGTTGCAAGAATCTCCAAGCTGGATGGCGGCGGCGCTCGTGGATGAACCTCTGATGTATAACACAGAGGTGGAAAACCTCCGTGTTTTATTTTCTCTGGGACGTTTTCCACCGCGTGGAATCCATCACGCTGTCACAATAAAGAAGCTCCAGGAACAGAAGTGTCTCGGCGAGCTTCAAAGAGTTTCCCTTTGTGTTTAGTTTGTAGCGGCTCTGTAATACATCACAGCTTTCATGACTTGAGGAAGAGCAGCTCATAAATACTGTTTTGCAAACAGGAAATGTCGCTATTTTCAGTGAGCTCAGTCGCTCCTGTGAGCGGGTTAAAGCAACGTAGTGTTTATTTAGGTTCCTTCTCTTTTGTTTGGTTGGACGTAGGAATGCGGGGCGGCCCTGCGGGGATCCGGGTTTTAAACGCAGAAAACCTTTTCTTTCCGTTCATGTTTTTAGGGGGGTTTTCATCATTTTCGTGAGCTTGGATTTCATGTCATGAGTGAGGTTGGTGGAGTGTGTGAATGCGTGTGTGTGTGTGTGTGTGTTTGTGAGGCTCTGAATTAGAGCAGGTCTGGGGAGGAATGAGGGAGGACGGGGTCAGACGGAGGGGACCGGCTTGTTCAGTCAGCCTGCAGATGAAGAATTGAACTGAAGGGAAATCTTTTTGGCTCAGAAGTAACTGAAGTCTTCAAAAAACAAAAAAAAAAAATCAGTCTGAAGAAGTATAAAAAAAATAAAAATTACAAAAAATAAAAACAATATCCTGCTGGCCTTTTCTTCCGTTCAGCCCTCATTCCTGAATTTCGAGGTGATTGAATAAACATCTTCCACTTCTCTTTTCTCTTGAGGGCAGTCAGACTTTTTGGGCTTTTTTCCTCCATAGCACCTTTTAACCTCTCCTTTTATATTTTATTTTGCAGTTCTGCAGTTGATTGCTTGCTTTTCTTTTGGGGGGGGGTCAAATAGCCGCCGCTGCATTTTATTTCAGGTTTCCTGTCCTCTTGTTTTTTTTTTTTTTAATTGTGCCTCCCATCGTTTCTTTTTCTCCTCCTCACATTCCAGCAGTGTCAGAGTTCTCCTTGGAGCTCCTTTTGCTTGTATTTTGGGATTTCTTCTTGCTTGCAGCACCCCCCCCCCTTAAGGCTTCTTTGGTCGTCCGTTGCGCGGAAGGTTCTCCACCGTGTTGCTGAGTCGGTACTTGACGATGATGCTGTGCACCGTCGATTTTGGCATCCTCAGCTCCTGCCCTATGGCCCCCTCCGATTTGCCGTCCTTCCAGAGGTCAACCACCCGCTGCCGCTGCACCACATCGTGCTCCTTGGTCTTCTGGCAGAACCCGCTGGCGGTCGGCCCCCAGGCGGCTCCGCCGGCAGCTCCCCCGGTGGCCCCGGCAGCTGCAGCGGCTTCTGTGGGGGCAGACAAGCGGCAAGACTGTAGTGGAGGCTCGGAGAGGGGGCAGCAGGATAATGTGACACGTTTACTCTTCCCCACAGGGTCAGAGGTCAGAGAGAGCGCTACTGGAGCTGTCGGGGAGGGGGCAGCGGGGCAGGTGAGTGGCGATACGAGGAGTGAATGAGCTCCCCTCCATCTCAACGACGTTTTCCCCCAAAAAACAAGAAACTCGAGATTTACTAAGACAGAGATAACAAAGCAGTCCTTCGGAGCAAAAACCGGTGAAGAACTGAGGCGTGTTTCTTCAGAGAGCAGACCAGCGTTCCCCTCATTACAGTTCTTGAAGGTTGATCCTCTCTAAACCATTATTCTGGAGTCTGACCTCCATCGACTTCATAAGTGCGGGTTCGTTCTCCGTCCCGCCGGAGTCCACAGGCTGCACAGCGACGTGCTCAAACCCACGGAGCAGCGCGGCTTATTTGGGAGCAGCTCGACGGCGGCGGGCCCAGCCCTCGTCACAACACGCCGTTTACACAAACCGAGCTGCTGCGGTCTGAGTCCCGCTCAAAATACCTCGCTACAAAGTGGGAATGTTTTCTTGGCGCGGAGAGACTCAGCCGGGCTGAGCGTAATGACATTTTCAGAGATAGGCCCTGGCTCTCTGCAGTGCAATGCCTTTGACAGATGTCTCTGGCTACAATTACCACAAAAAAAATCCAGATATACAGTGGATGAGAGATCTGAGAGGGTGTTGTGGGTAATTTTCTTTTTGTTTTGTTTTTTGAGGGCAAAGCTACTGGGGGAGTATCAGGTTTTGCCAGTTATCTCTGCTATCCAAACATCTCCCAGCACATTCAGAGCAGGAGGTGTGTGCAGAGAGTTGGGAGACAAATCTTATGAGGAAATTAAATTCACAAACAGACCGTAGGCGAGAACAAAGGCACACACTTTTTTTTACAAATCTTTTAGCTTTGCGATTTTAATCCAAAGGTCTGACGTCCCATAAGACATTTCCATTCGTACCAAGCAGCCAGGGGTTTAAAGACCCACTCCGATTAAATTCGTTTTTTTTTTTTTGTATGTATATTTAGAGTAAAGTCTCAGTTTTTTCAATAGTTTGTCCAGAATTGCGACTCATGCTACATTCACACTGGGCTCGGAAACACTTGTTGAAGCGACCACTTCCGATGAATAGTCTATGGAAATTTTCAGTTGTTGGCGCTCAAAACCTGCACTCACGCCTCCTAACAGGGGTTTTTTAGTCCGTTTTCAGGCTATATATACAAAAAGCACCGCCATTAAACGCACGTCAAAGGCTAAACCGGTAGAACTTTTGAGGAATAGAAGCTGTGGGAAAAAAAAGCTTGGAGCAAGATTTGCACCTCTTTGTCATTTTTCACCAAGCCTCTTCCAACTGAGAGAACATGTGCTAGCAATCAAATCCAATCAAACATTTTCCAACTTTAAAAACCAAAAGTAAGACTAAGTATCGGGTGTGACAGTCCAGGGTGAATATGGTATGCTAAAAGCGCGTTCTTAAAAAGCGCATCACATGCAAGGTGTAAACGTAGCGTTCTACTCAACTGCGACTTCTACGAGATGTTTTGAAAATAAATAGCAACAACCACTAGAGGGCGTTTCTGTGGGTGTGTGTCGGTATTTACTACCGACAGCAATGCAGAAGAAGAAGCGCCGAAGCTGTTCAATAGCAACACAGAGGATGAAGAATTCAATGTATTTAGGGATTTAAAGTGAAATAAAGAGTTTGGTTGACTTGTTAGCATGTTGTGCAACGGTGGTGAGCCGCGCAGATATTCAGTCTATCGCTATCGATTCCCTTATTAAGAATAGACTTTCTAGATGAAATGTCCGTTCTCTGCGACTTATCCTCCAGTGGGACTTTGAGTCGAAAAATAGGGTATACAAAAAAATTTGAGTTTAAAATTGCATTTCTGAGTATTTTTTTATTCAAATTATTGTGAATCAGGAGCGGACAAAAAAATGCAGTTGAAAAAATATCGTATTTGTTAAGCAGAAAACATCCCTGTTCCGCTCCATTTCGATGCATCCACTTGTATACCAACAGATCGATAAACGTCTGTGTTTTCCTCCTCCAAGCTGGCATCTGGATCAAAACTGTACGGCTGGATAGCTCTGATATTGCAATATTGCAACTGTAATGTTGGTTTGGGGCGTGTGAGGGGCTGTAAGATAGCAATGAGCTCTCAGAAGTGGTTGACGGGAAGAGGGGGCAGGTTACGTCGCACTGATGGTTCTCGCCAACAGCTTGACGGTTAATTTTGAATGAACTACAGCAGAAACTGTTCTAGAAAATGACAGGTTTTTGATTAAGGCTAAAACGCGATTAAACAAAAGTTTAATAGATAAGTGGAGTGGGTGTTTTATGCGAAACAATATATCATAAGGGCAAATGAGTTCATAAGCAAGCATGAAGTTTTGGAGTCTGATCATGTTAGGAGATGAAAATTCCTTAGTATAGCAGAGCGGCACATTTGTGTTTGATTTTTGATAATGTCTATTTCAGGTGTCTGTCTGGTAGCCGCGTCAGAAACCCTTTTTCCCCTCTCCGCTCCATATGTATTGTAGATTTACACTATTAAAGCTGCTGAATGGGAGAAGCCATCAGGTACTTCTTCTGGCCACACAGTTTAAGATAATAATGAAACTTGAGACCCCAGTGGTGCTGCTCTAATGAAAGTAAGTGGATGGAGAAAAATGACCTTTCACATAGAATGTCTTTTTTGGGATGTCTGAAAAGCCGTTTTTTTGTTGTTGTTTATGTGGACTTTTGGACCAAAACTTTCCAAACGAAGACGAGATTTGCTGCATACTTTATTTAAGAATAGGAGCGGAACTGTGTTCTGTTTTTGCCAGCTACAGCTCCCGTTGCCAAGAATTCAGGCCCTAATCTCTGGCCAGTTTAGTTTATCAGTGCTTTGGGACGCTCTGCAATGAAAACATGGATGCAGAGAGCCGTACTGGATCAGATTATGGTTTGTGATTAAACAGTAAGTGCAAGAAAAAACCTCTGATGAAACTATGACAGCTAATCCTAGATCAGTGCTGCAACCTAAAGTTGAACTCCTTTGGAGGTTTATGTCCTTTAAACACCTTCATGCCATCTTTCTTATATGGAAACACTTAGAGGTGAGGAACAAAACGTTAGGCATTTAATACAATGCACTGGCATGAAACGCTATATGTGTTTATATATTTTTGCTGGATTTGTTTAACAGGTACAAAGGCCTATAGCAGCAAAACTAACTTAAGTGCCAAAAAGCTAAAGTGTTACATTAGGCTGTAAAACAAGCAATGGTGCTCAACAAACTACCGTAGAGGTGTTTAGAGGGTATAGATGAACGGTGGGCAAACCAAGGCCCGGGGGCCATATGCGGCCCGTCAAGCTCTTTAATATGGCCCGCCAAACTGGAATAAATGATATTGATCATTCTCATCCATTTTTTTTATTTTCCCTGTAATGGTAATTACAGGAAATTGGTAATTGGTGTCTACCCATAGATCCTTTCTCTTTCGGCTTTTCCCATCAGGGGTCGCCACAGCGAACAAGTCGCATGGTAAACTTGGCAAATGTTTCACACCGGATGCCCTTCCTGACGCAACCTTCTCAAAGCAACCGGGCTTGGGACCGGCACAGAAATAGAGAAGGGAACAGGGAGCAGCCTGGATTCGAACCCTGGTTTCACGGACGGAGGCGTCGCAAACCAGCACGAGCTAAACCGGCTCCCTGTCTACCCATAGATGGTGTACTGAAAAAAAAAATTGACCTTTGTGTTGGTGGAGAAAGATATTCTACGTTCATGTGGTGTTGGAAGATTTGTTGTTTTTGATGTTTATGTCCGTATTTCTAGTTGGACAATCAGTTTTCCCATCATTCCATACTACATGAACGCAGCGCTTCTCTAAGTTTGCTCTTTTTTTCTGACGGACACAGACATATCGGTGCAATGGGCAATAAAATGAGAACAAAAGCCACAGTTTTGAAATAAAAACTCCAAAATGCGTGGTTCGGCCATTGTGATAAATTTTAGAATCCTTTGTGGCCGACGAGTTGAAAAGTTTGCCCACCCCTGGTATAGATCATTAACTGTATATACGAACTGCACTAAACATCCCCCTCACATCCCAAACAGGAAGTACCCACTGGTCCCAAGAAGCCAAAGTCCCATAGACTTCTATTGTGAAATAAACAGAAATTACTCAGTCAGAATAACTATTCTCTCTCTACTACACTTTATTAACATGTTCTTGCTAATGCTATTTTTTTACATGATATTTTTGCTGTAGCGCAGTTATTCAAATTATAAACTGTCCAATCAGATGTCTCGATAAAGGTTTGTAGCCTTGCGTCAAATGTGAGTGGGTGCCATGGAAACGTAGACATGGCTTACTGAGGACGTCAAGATCCAAACCTGTGACTTCCATTTTGTGGAAAAACGGTGACTGAATTGGCTTCATTTGGTTGAAAACCGGAAGCCGGGCATTTTCTATGGGTGACGTCACACTAACTCAGTCCAGTAATCATATTCAGTCAATGGTATGGATGCAAATGGTCATAGGGTTGAAATGCTAAACAAGCTAAAGTGCTCAAAACAAATAGACAGATCAATTATTGCTTGATGTTCAGGCTAAACTAGTTGAATGGATGCTCTGGTTTCCTTCCAAACTTTTACCTAAAGGTTTCAGAGCATAACAGCAAAGCAAAACCACAACAGTTAAAATCATTTCAATAGTTATAAAGATGTGCAAGAATTCTAAAATAAAATGCTTTAAAACTTAATACACTTTAAGCTGTTGTTTTAGATATACAAAAATGCAGACAAGCTTAAAGAGCAACCTGCCACTTTATCATCAATTGGTTATAAACAGAAAATTGTATTTTTGTCAACTTGACCATAAAAATGTAGATTTTCTGCCAGAGGCTGGAATTTTTGGGAAGAAAAAACATAAAGCTTGGGATTTGCAGGTTTTTGTTTGTTAAGCATTATAATTATAGTTTTAGACATTTGTTTATACTATGTAAAACAGGTTTTTTGCATTCTCAACATGAAAGCACTTAAAAAACAAGGTAAAGACATTTTTTTTAAAACTAGGCAAGATAAATTAGATAAATAAAACACAACTGGTCAAACAACGACTTAATTGATGGTTTTACACAACTGAAAGTCCCACTCCAGTGAAATTGGTGTTTCTGGTGTGTTCAACCAGTATTGTTGTATTTCCCCGATGATAGAGGTTCTCCCACTTATAAAAATGAGAGAGAGCATTAAGTTACATCATCGGTGTACCTCAACTATGAGAGACAAGATGAGGAGGAAATTCCAGGAAATCTCATTTTCTGATTTTTAAAGAATTTTTATTTGTAATTATGGTAGAAAAGAAGTATCTGGTCAACAATAAAAGTTCAACTCATTACTTTGTTATATATCCTTTGTTGACAATGACAGCAGTCAAACATTTTTTGTAAGTCCTCACAAGGTTTCCTCAAACTGTTGCTGGTATTTTGGCCCATTCCTCCATGCAGATCTCCTCTGGAGCAGTGATGTTTTGGGGCTGTCGCTCTGTAACACAGACTCCCACCAAAGATTTTCTATAGGGTTGAGATCTGGAGACTGGCTAGGCCACTCCTGGTCCTTGAAATGCTTCTTGTGAAGCCACTCCTTCTTTAGCCCGGCTGTGTTTAATGGGATCGCTGTCACGCTCAAAGACCCAGACACGTCTCATCTTCAGTGCCGTTGCTGATGGAAGGAGGCTTTCACTCAAAATCTGATGATACACTACCCCATTCATTCTTTCCTTTACACAGATCAGTCGGCCTGGTCCCTTTGCTGAAAAACAGGCCCAAAGCATGATGCTTCCACCTCCATGCTCTACAGTAGGTATGGTGTTCTTTGGATGCAACTCAGCATTCTTTCTCCTCCAAACACGATGAGTAGAGTTCTTACCAAAAAGTTCTATTTTGGTTTCATCTGACCATAGGACATTCTCCCAATCCTCTTCTGGATCATCCAAATGCTCTCCATCAAACTTTAGACGGGCCTGCATTTGTACTGGCTTTAGCAGGGGGACACGTCTGGTACTGCAGGATTTGAGTTCCTTGCTCATTGTTCTTGTGATAATTCTGACCCCACGGGGTGAGATCAGATGGAGGGAGATTATCAGTGATCTTATATGTTATCCATTTCCTAATATTTGCTCCCACAGTTGATTTCTTCACACCAAGCTGTTTACTTATTGCAGATTCAGTCTTTCCAGACTGGTGCAGGTCAATAATTTGGTTACTGGTGTCCTTAGACAGCTCTTTGGTCTTGTCCATAGTGGAGTTTGCAGTGTGACTGTTTGAGGTTATGGACAGGTGTCTTTTCTATAGATAACAAGTTTAAACAGATGCAATATTACAGGTAATGAGTGGATGACAGAAGATCCTCTTAAAGAAGAGGTTACAGGTCTGTGAGAGCCAGAAATCATGCAATAACAGACCACTGCAAGCAAGAAAACCATGTCATGGACTGGGAAAAGGCTAAAGTCCTCCACACTGAAGAAAACAGACACAGCAGATGGACCATGGAGAAACCCACACTTCCATGAACCGGGATGAAGGCGGCCTTCCTGCTCTCTCATACCTGGAGCAACAACCTCCAACAGCGAACAGACACCAAGGGGCGGAGTCACCTGTCAAAGTTTGACAGGTGACTCCGCCTTAGTCACAATCAACTGTTTTTATGTACGTCACACGCAACCATCTGATGACGACTCTGACGAAGACGGAAAACGTCTGTCGAGACATGTCAGGTGTGTGAGAAACACAACCACGTGTGATAATAGAAGAACCAATCAGTCAGAAATCTAGCTTGTTTGTAGGTGACCAAATACTTAATTTCCACCATCATTTACAAATAAATTCTTTAAAAAAATCACAAAATGTGATTTCTCTGGATTTTTTTTTCTCATTTCGTCTCTCATAGTTGATGAAAATGATGACAATTACAGGCCTCTCTCATCTTTTTACGTGGGAAAATTTGCACAGTTGATGGCTGACTGAAGACTTTTTGCCCCACTGTGGCTCCACGTGCATCTGTGTTTTCCTCGTTTGAGCTCAAAACTGTTCGGCTGGATAGCTCCAATGTTGGTCACCTTTTTTTTTTTTTCACTGGTAATGTTAGGATGGGAACGTGAGGGGCTGTAAGCTAGCGGGACAGTGTGTAAACAGAGAGCTCTCAGAAATGGAAAAGGGGGCGGCGTTGCTTCGTACCAATAGTCCCGCCAACAACTTAGAGCCCAATTTTGAATGAACTCCTGCCGCTCTGCAGAAACTAGAGGAACTCCTGATTTGGCTAAAAATGACATAATCATAACTAAAACAAAAAAACAAACATGGGAACGCTTTTAGAATGATCAAAACGTGATCGGAGTGGGTCTTTTAAGCTCTCACAAGCTAATTTCCAACAGTCTTTTTTACACTTTATGATAAAGCAAATGAAGAAAAAAACAAAACATAACCTCTAAAGATCTTGAAATGAAGAGCACACAAGTTCACCTAAATAAACCAAATCTGCTGAGGCAGCGATAATCTCCCAATCACGGTGGGATACGATTAGATTCTCTGCCTTAGGCGGCGACCGAAACAGCAAAGACACATCCATTTGTTTGAAGGCCTCAGCTTGCCAAGCGTCAAACATATCAAACAAAGGTGGCTTTTCTTTCAGTCAATGATGGTGAGGTCAATGGCTACGTTCACACTGCAGGGCTTAATGCTCAATTCAGATTTTTTGAAAAAATCGGAATTGTTTGCTAGACCTTTCACATTTCCAAGTAAATCCGAACTTTTGTGATCTCCAGTGTGACCGTGACACGACCCAAACGAGACCCGCATGCGCAGAAGCCAGAAGAATACTCAACGGTGAACGACTTCACTTGTTTGCGGAGCAAACGTTAACAATGGATGTCAACAACAGTGTTGTCAAAAGCTGAGCTCTTTTTGTAATATTAAATTTATTTTCACGAAGGAGCAGCACAATTACAATCTTCTCATTTTAAGAAAGCAATGGAGTCGGGATCGTCTGAACCCACTGTAGTGGAAGAGGAATGTGTTTGTGTTGGGGCCGCAGCCCCGCGTGTGTGTGTGTGCGCGCGCGTGCCGCGATAGAGAATTCTCTATCGCGGCACGCGCGCGCATTCATGTTGTGTGTTACGGAGGAAGGGTGACGGTACTAAAAGAAGGCTCCCCCAGATTAAATGCTATGGACTCTTTATTAACCCGTTCTGGAGAATCTAAGGATCAGAACAGGGAGGAGGAGGAGGATCGCCTGGGTCCCCCGCGCTTGAGCACGGTCGGAAAGGGGAGAAAGAAAAAAAGTTATCGCAGAAAAGGTTCAACACCACGCTCTGCCATTTAGCTGGAATCTTTTTCAAAAACCGTCCAGTTGCGATAAGAGCCCTGGAGTTTGGCCTGAATAGAGCGATCACCCCAAATATGAATCCAATCAGTGACCTCCCTTCCCTTCCACTGACTGGTCTCAGCAGCATCGTCCACCATGGTTGATGTTTACGTTCTCGTTCCCGCTTACTTCAACGCAAAATGATGACGTTTGTTGCGTGTCGATGACGTACAGTTCGGAATCAAGTCGCCTGGCCGGTCAGACGGCGGTCGCAATTGAAAAGAACGGCTACAATTCGGAATCAGGACGGCAAACCCACGGGGCCTGGGTCGCAATTGAAAAGATCGGATCTGTGTCATTCAGACTGTCATGAAAAGATCGGAATTGGGCCACTTAGGGGCAAAAAATTCGGAATTGGGTTGTTTCAGCCTGCAGTGTGAACGTAGCCAATGACCATCAGAACCCTCGTGCCTTCTGCTGTTTTTCCACGCCTGACTGAACAGTCACACTTTGTCTGGAGTGTGCCCTCCCTCCATCTTTAAACCCTCAGCCCGTGGGGTCACCAGCAAAGAGGCACTGACCTGATATAAAGGATCCCGGCGGCATTTGACTGTAGTTGGCCCCACCCATGTGAAGCGCACTTGGTGGTGCAGGTGTGTAGGGTGTTCCGTAGGCCTGAGGGGTTGCGTAGGGTCCTGGAGGTATGGGCTAAATATGGAAAGAGAGGTAGTTTTTGTTTTTTTGAAGGAGAAAGAATAGGATAAAAAAAATGGAAAACTACTTCTCAGTTACGCAAAGTTCACAAAAAAGGAGAGAAGCTGCTGACTTAGCAGGAGTGAAGAAAAGCAAATGGGTGATCGTATAAAAAGGCTCAGTGTTTTCACTGGAAGCTCTTCATCTATTATTTTGCCAGTGGCAGCTGGAGCAGGTTCCAGCATGGCGGCGTGCGTGAGGGGGCTGCCGCTTACAGGGGGCGTGTGCGTCTCGGTGCCTTTGCTGGCGAGCCGGCTGAGAATGCTCCTCTCTGACATTTGGAGGCGAGCGGCGATTGGTGGCACTCTAGATAACGTGGCTGGAAGCCGGGTCACATCGGCCTTCATGTCACTCAACAGCTCCTCCAACTGGTTCAGCACTGCAACGACAAACAGCGCTTAGATAAATAAAAGTCATTAAAAAACTCATGATATTTTCTTATCTAAAGTTAATTTAAGTGCAGCAAATCATCTAAAAATAATCTGTAATGCCCCACTTTTACCGTCTTAGCAGATTGGACAGAGATTGCAGTCCTTGCTTTTCTTTCAACTAACCTATTTTCCACTGACGTAAAATAGATCTCTAACCAGAGGCGGTCGCTTGCAGCTAGATAAAATATCATGAACAGAAGTGTGAGCCAAGAACATGAACAGCGGGGTGGTGTTATTCTTTCAGTACTGCGGTGTAAACATGGAAAGAGCTGTCAGGAAGCCAGTGAGGAACTGTGTGGAGCTGTCATCGAACACTGAAAGCTTATCTGGTGGAGCCACAGCAGAGCGATGGGATCAGGAAGAAACAAAGACTTCACATCATGTGACTTGATATTTATGGCCCGCAGCACTCACAGAGTGCAAGGACCATATTGTAACTGCTACGAGGGTCGAACACTCAAAAAGGTCCAAAATGTAAAAAAAACGCGTCAAAACGCCAAAAAATGGGGTCAAAGGTCGCCCAAAGCACACAACGACACGACAATTGTGTAACGCAACAAAAATACACACACACACGCACAACACCAACGCAAAAACGACAAAATTGTAGTCGCAAAAAAGACGACAAAAACACGAAAAAGCAAAAAAAAGCCCCAAAAAGCCCTCAAAGAACGAGTATAAAGCCAAAAAGACATGCCCAGCCTATAGTAAAAGACAGGCCGCATTGAAATACATAGGAAATCCTAACCGCAAAAACTTCTATATTGTTTCTGCTTTGTTTCATTTTTATGGCCCGCAGCACTCACAGAGTGCAAGGACCATATTGTAACTGCTACGAGGGTCGAACACTCAAAAAGGGCCAAAACGTCAAAAAAACGCGTCAAAACGCCAAAAAATTGGGTCAAAAGTCGCCCAAAGCACACAACGACACGACAATTGTGTAACGCAACAAAAATACACACACACACGCACAACACCAACGCAAAAACGTAAAAATTGTAGTCGCAAAAATGACGACAAAAACACGAAAAAGCCCAAAAAAGCCCTCAAAACACGGGTTTAAAGCCAAAAAGACCTGCCCAGCCTATAGTAAAAGACAGGCCGCATTGAAATACATAGGCCACCTGACTGCAAAAACTTCTATATTGTTTTTCGAATGTTTTTTTATTATTCTTCTCGTTTCTAACGGATCCGTTGATCGCAAATTTGACCCCCGCCACATACCCGAAAACTCACCAAAATTGGCACACATCTGGGATAAATTGAAAATGAATTTTCGGCAAAGAGAACGTCATCCCCCCCACAACGATGACATCACGGCGAGCATTCCCGTAAAAAAAATGAATGGGCCGAAAATTGCTTATGGGGCCAAAAAAAAATATTTTAAAATACAGTTACGAAACCAAAACACGCGTGTTGGATACATCCCAGAGAAGTTATGAAATCATTATGGGATGGCCACACGACCTACGGCTTGGCGGCCATTTTGTGGCGAACACAGAGAAATGGCGATTTTCGTGTTTTTAGACAATATGGGAAAACGACACTTTTGTTTAAGCGATTTTCACGAAATTGCACACACATGCCAAGACCATGATTCTACAATAACCAATGAAGTTTCGTTGACCTTTGACCTTGGGAAGGGGCGGCCATCTTGAATTTTCATAAAAAAGCACCTTTAGTAACGTATACAAACGAAAACTCGTCGTAGGGATTTTTATCGATCTTTTTGAAACTTCTCGTGCATCGATGGCAAGCTACTGTGGACAAAATGTTGGAATTAGAAGTTGTAGAATTTGAAACGCGTGCGCGTGGCGAATTCGCAACCGTCGCCATTTTAGCTAGCTTGCACATATTTTATCGGAATAGCCTGAAACTGAAATATGCGATACCCTGGCCCACACTGAACAAAACGATGTCACATACGACAAAATCGATAAAGGAATGTGGCCGTGGTAAACAAAAAACGATCGCAAAAAGAAGTGCTGACTCTGCAAAAAAAAATTTTTTTCGGATTTTATTTTTAAGAATCGGCTAACGAAACCCAGATAACTTTGTCGGGTATATCCAAAGAAAGTTTTGAAATCATTACGTGATGGCGACACGACCTACGGTTTGGCGGCCATTTTGTGCCAAAATCTGCCATTTTGAGTTTTTCGCGTTTTTACACAATATGGAAAAATGAACTTTTTTTCGAGCGATTTTCACGAAATTTGACGCGCATGTCCCTAGCGTTAGTCTACAATCACTTCTGGAGTTTCGTCGACCTTTGACCTTGGGAAAAGGCGGCCAACTTGAATTTTCTATAAAAAACACCTTTACCACCGGATTCAAACGTAAACTTGTCGTTGGAATTTTCATCGATTCTCTCGAAACTTTTTGGGCATCAATCGGAAGCTACTGTGGATAAAATGTTGGAATTAGAAGTTGTAGATTTTGAATGGCGTGCGCGTGGCAAGCTAGCAAAGTGGCGCAGTGTTATAACTCCCATGTATTTCAATAAAATACTGTGAAATTTGAATGCATGCATTAATGCCTGAAACAGAATACATTGAAAAACACTGGATATGGACATATAAGGAATGTGGGCGTGGTTAGCATAAAACCACTGTTGCTAAGGACAACAAAAAGTTTACTTTTACCGATTTGTCCGAAACTGACGTCAATCTGTTCGTCCTCCAGAGCGGACCAAAACATAAAATGGTTGCTATGGAGATAAAATCAACAGAAAAGCCGCCATTTTGGAAAAAGTGGGTTTGTTATCAACTTATGACATATAGCTCTCACCAATGGAGGAATGTGTTTTTCTGAGTCAGTTGATGATGCTGATCGCTATGTTAGCACTTTTAGCTATGTTAGCATAACTAGCATAGTTAGCATAATTAGCATTTTAGGTAATGTGTTTTTCTGAGTCAGTTGATGATGCTGTTGCTCGCTATGCTAGCACTTTTAGCCACATTAGCATAGCTAGCATAGTTAGCATAATTAGCATTTTAGGTTATGTGTTTTTCAGAGTCAGCTGATGATGCTAATTGCTATGCTAGCACTTTTAGCCACATTAGCATAGCTAGCATAGTTAGCATAATTAGCATTTTTGGTAATGTGTTTTTCTGAGTCAGTTGATAATGCTGATCGCAATGCTAGCCCTTTTAGCCACATTAGCATAGTTAGCATTGTTAGCATAATTAGCATATCCAGCCTTGACTAGCTTTTAATTTGCGGGCTGTGAGGGCGGTGAGGTCAGCGGTGGTGCGTAGAGTTGGGCGTGGAAGGCGGGTTGCGTCTGCGGGCCATACAACGCCGCTTGCGGCTTTAATTGTTTCTTTGTTTTCTACTAATATCTGTTTTGTTTTTCCACAACTATGTGTCAAAGTGCACTATATTTTATGCACTATAGGGCGCACGAGCTATAAATAATTATCAACGAATGGTCAATTTTCAAATATGTCATATTTAAGACGAACCGAACTATCAGGCGCATCCGTCAGTCAGTCAAACTTTATAACTGGGTTCACAGTAATTCCAGAACTTGTTTGTAACACGCTACACGTTAGCCGCGTTAGCCACATTAGCGTATTTACAATTCCTCTAACACTCATCCTTGTTCGCAACCGTTAAAAAAAGCAGACTTGAAATAAAATGTTTGTAAAACAAAAGTTACTCTGACCATGCTAACTCACGACCTTGTTAGTAACACGTAAGAAAAACAGTTCGACCCGGCTACACATTAGCTGCATTCGTGCATTCACAATTCCACTAAACCTTGTTTGCCACACATAAAAAACACAGACTGATGGCAACAAAACAAACGTTACTGGGACTACGCTAGCTCCCAACGTTGTTAGTAACAAAAAGAAAAACAGTCGGACACGCTATATGTTAGCGGCTTTAGCCTATTCACAGTAACGTAAAAATATATGTATTTGTATATCTTCCAAAGGGGGGTGCACAGGTGTGTCTTGCAGTTTCCCTGAGGCTCGTTGAAAATGGAATGTACCATTGTGGTCTGTGCGGGATTGTGCGTAATGTAAAGTATCTGTAAGGCTAATAGAAGTGCCTCGCACATATTGGTGAGGCTGTGGTACGGTTCCATTTCGTCACACTAAATGATAGTAAAGTGTAATTACTTTACTAGTACTTGCTAAGTACTTACTGACCACGCCGTAATGCCGCACGCACAGGGTGTGCAACTAATACGCAAGTGCTGGCAGGGCGGCCGTAGGATGTCCACACAAACTACGCTCTGGTTGTCTAGTTTCCTCATTTCCCCATCGCTCTGCGGAGACTACGGAGAAATCCACGACTTGAATATTTCCTGCTGGGCCACTTGTGTGCCCCCTACAGGTCTGACCAACTTTGTATCCCCAGACAGCCCGTATCCACCTGTGAGGGCAGCGGTGACTAAGGCTTCATGTTCCAATCGATGTTCACCTTTATGCAGAACGGCGTTGGCGGGCTTGTTGCCGGCCAGCGACTCCTTGCTGAGGTGCTGGTGCGACTCCGCCAGGCACTCCACCTCAGCGAAGCGTGCGTTGAGCGCCATGGCCGGGTGGCTGGGGTCCTGCGTCATGTTCAGGTACGCCGCCCGCCGCAGCTGCTCTTCTATCACCAGAGCCTGCTCCAAAAGCTGGAGGACAAGGTCAAACGGAGGTGAGGCAGGAACTCTTTAAAGAAAACATCTTTACGACATTCAAACAAAAAAACACTGCATTGAATTGTAAAGGAGACAGCTATGGTGCAGAGGTTTTGGATTGGAAGCTCGCACCTTTGGTTCCCACTTATCCCTCCCATGTAACAAAGTGCCATCTAGCAAGACGCTGAACCTATTATTGCTCCTGCTGGTTATAATCTGCCACCATCAGTGTGTGAACATGCTAGAAAAGATAACTTTTCCCCTCTTTTCATTTTTTTTGCTTCATAAAAATTATATCTTAGTTTTGTTATATTTTAATTTATTCATTCATTCATGAAAAATGAACATATTTTAATATGCCCAATAAAAAATAATAATAGTTTTTGTACTTACATTTTTTGCCCTATTTAAAGAAATAATAAATCTAACAATGTTGTCAGATTTATTTATCCTTTTTACCTAAAGTGGTTTATATTTTTAAAAGTTAAAGCTAAACCTTTTTTTGTGTATAAACATCCCAAAAAGTACCCAACGAAATAAATACATTTGTGAAGTTTCTTTTTGAAATATTCTGTAAAAAAAGCAAATAAAAAACAAAAAAACCCTCATATTTCTATGAATCAGCTTTTCCAAAGCATTTCTTAAACTATGATTTCTGCTGTGAGTCAGGCAGGAGTCTGGGAAAAAGTCATCGATGTGTCGTTTCAAAATGTTTGATTCTGTAACGCCACCAGTGACAAACCAGTGAGAAGAATCATCGTGTCTTGTGGGTCGCTGATGTCATGCTTCTAAAAACCTTAAGTCATTTAGCTGAGGGGATGAAAAAAAAAAACAAAGAGGGAAAGATGCAGCGAATGAGGATGTTGTGGAGAGGATCTGCAACATGTGAGCTGCTTAAAAACAGGATGAGAGCCTTTTCAGAAACGCTGCTGTCAGCAAAACCTTTCAGCTAAAATGTGGGTCCAGGGGGATCCAAGAGGTCAGGTGACTGAAACGCCAAAGCTGAACAAATGAAACCACTCGATCCTTTGTGTTAAGTATTGGAGTTTCATCCATCATTGAACACGTTAAAAAATGTCAATAAAATATCTGGAATTCAGGGGTTCTGTTATAAAGTAAAAGTATATTTTTTTGTGTGGGGGAAAAAAAAAGGTTCTCTTCCGTTAAACGTGGAAGTGAAAGTGTGTCGCCGTCTCCTGTCCTACCTTGAAGCGACGGGCCAGGAACTTGTTCTTCATCTCCAGGAAGTTGCCTTTGTTCGCCTGTGATTTGAACGGCTCGTTGACGATGGCGAACTGAGGATCGTTCTGGATGTCCTGCCACCGGGCGTAGCCGTGACTGACACAAGGGGTCAAGGGTCATCTAATGCTTTGAATCCGAATAATGGAGGAGTACCAGAGACTATATAGTGCGAGACTATCCATTCATCTGGATGCTGATGCAGTTCAGACACCATTCTCACTATTTTGTTTCTTTTTTAAATGGCAATTATGACATCACTCTCTACAAAACTTTCAAACACAATGCATTGTGGTCTATATTGACCAATCTAGTGAGCAACAATGCATCCACATTTTTCATAGACACCTTTGGGAGAAGTTTCCAGGGTAATGGACTTTGGGATTGTAGATTGAGACACCAGGGGAAAATGGCAAATGCCCCAACCGTGCACTAACCAGAAGGTAGTGATCCCACCCACCATCATTCCATTCCAGAGAACTTCCAAATTGGAAATTTTGGAAATTCCCCCTTATTTTTTATCAAATCAAAACACATTAAACCGAAGTCATAACTTTTTTTTTAAACATTTAGCTAGTTCTACTAGTTAATACACACAAAGTAGGCTTCAATCTCTTTCAGGTTAACAAAATTGACCAACTATGTCCACCAACACAAAATAATGAGCAGTTAAAATATAAATCCCTAAACATAAAGAGACCATTATGCTGTTTTTAAATCTCTTTATCAACTTTAAAAGGGACAGTTGATATTTTTCCAAAGTGCTAATCAAACGAGGAGGACCTGGCTGAATACAAGATGGCTTCAATACATTGTTAGCCAGACGTTTTCAGAATTGTAGCACCTTAATAAAACTTTTTAATTTGAATAAATATTTGAATGTGCAAAATGAGCTTAGAATTGGGCAAAAAACAGTCATCGTTATTTTCCTTTCAGAAATTAACGGAAGTGTTCAGATTTGTAAACTGTTTCCATGTTTACATTCCTTCCACTATCGAATCTTTGGAACCCCTTAACGCGATCAACTGGAATCGGCTAATTCTTATTCTTAGTAGTGTGTTGCATGTCGGTGAAAAGCCGCTTTTCTCAGCAAATCCGTAGATTCCCGTCGATCACGTAAGAAGTCAAAGAGCATAGAAGGTTTGAAGTTTAAAACAGCAAAAAATAACCATAACTGTCAGGATCCCCAGATAAATGTGTCTTTCTTTTGACAAAAAAATGAGTATTTTTCAACCAAAATGGGGGGAGAGGGGTGAACATTTGGTTCTGGTCGTGGACTTCCGGTTCTGGCTAATGTCTGGGCGCCATCTTGATGTTGCAGCCAGGTCCTCTGATGGGAAAAATCAGTTTGTTGGTAAAACACAAATTTTTCCTTTTTCATCTATAAAACTGTTTCCTGTTTGTTTTTTCTTTGTTTTCTCTCAAGTTTTAATTCGTTTCTGCAGTAGCCTGCAAAGAGGGAACAACATGAACCAAATGACCCCAATCCTTCAGTCTCCACCGCTGCAGTTTGCTGTTTACAGACCTCCGGTTGGCGTGCCCACTTCTTACTCTGCCGCGCTTCTGCTGGCCTGATAGAAAAATAAACAAGAGCAGGGTCATCGCCCGGGCAACGGCGGTTAAGGATACATTACGATTCCCGCCAGCAGCCAGTAGTCGTGTCGGCGGTGCCAGATCTCGTTCATCTTCCCCGAGGAGATGGCAGCCCGCTCCTCGTTCTGCCAGAGAGTGTGCAGCTCTGCGGGTTGAAGCCAGCACACAGTAACGCTGAGGTGTGTCTCCAAAGGAACTTTCTGGCTAAGAAAACATGGCTGCAGGTGTTTTCCACAAGACACCCCCAGCTTTTCTGGGTTTGTGATTAAGCTGCAGATAAATTTGGCTCACTGCTGCTTTTGTGCAAGAGCTCAGAAAGCAAACGGAGAGTTGATTTAGGAAGTGTTGTGCAGTTCAGACTGCTTAGCGACCTTTAAGGTCAGCACATAGGGTTATTTTCATGGAACCTTTCTCTGACGACCAACCAAGTTTTATTTTAGTAATAAAATATGTTAGGAATTTTTACGTCTTTACATAGAAACAAAAAAGCAGATTATGGTTTTGTATGCCGTATTTTCTGCACTAAAGGAGCAAGTAGAAGCCTTAATTCTTTTCCATGAACGACAGACGGAGCACTTTAAATACAAATGAATTCTGGTTGTGTTTACTGATGTTGAAGTGATTTTGAGAGATACATCTGTCATAATCTTTGATTGGGTGTTTTATTTTGGATATAATACCAATCAGATATCTAGGCTGGAGCTGCTATGCCAGCTTGTTGGGTACACAGAGTTGGACGCCATATTGCATAGGTTGAGGTGCCAGCTCACTGCTGTGCTCCAATTGTACAAACAGAGCTGGAAAAACAAGGATGTGACTTTCCACGAGTAAATTATTACCATCAGCTCAAAAGGAGAACTTATAGACAACATTTTTTAGGCAAAACTTTTTTTTGGGCAAACTCTCAGTGAGTTTACTCTCAATAGTGAACGTTTAGGCTGATTTGGTAGTCTCTTCAAAGTCAATGGTAACTATGAGGTGGTGTCGGCTTCCCAATGACTGGTTTTGTACCACAGATCACGGAGTCCAACAGTTTGTGTAGATCTTAGTATGTGTGCAGATTTGAATAAGATTCCCACCATTTATCAGACATGTATTACAATTATTATATAATGAACTATTTATTTTTTTAGAAAGGTTTAAAATGTCCTTCATCTGTTGCAGCTTGTCTGAAAACATTAATACCAATACATGGGTCTTATTTTTGTGATAAACAGAGGTTTTTTTCTTTTTAAAATCAGACCAAAATTAAGCATTTTATGGTCATTTGACTGTTTCTGCTAAGCCATGTCTCCTTGTTTACAAACCTTACCAATATGGCGTCACTCTTCAATATGGTAGCAGGCTAGCATAGCGTCTCTAGTGATACAACTCATTGATGCTTACACTCATCTGCTCATGAAAACGATAAGAACAGATGAGTTCTTATCGTTTTTCATAGAAACCAATGAACTTATTTGGCTTTTAATTGGAAATTCACGCCATAGGCACGATCCGTCCTGTTTGTGTGTTGGTTGGGATATCATCAGTCTGTTTTCTTCTTCCCTTTAGGCACAAACATTCCAGAGCAAAGATTGGGGAAATATTAAATATTGATGAGTATGAAATGATTATTTTTGTTTGTGAGTTAATCCCGATGACAAAGCAGCGAAGTCCGTAGGTGACCAGGATGCTCTAGTTGTGGTCAACTTTGTGTTTTCCAAGATTTTATTTTTTAACGTTTAAATATTTGTTCTGCTTTTCCGAGATATGTATTTTTCAAACTTTAAAATATAATTTTTTTCCTTTTTTCGAGACATTTTTTCATTTTTAAATATTTTTGGAGAACCACGCCAACAAGTCAACTAAGCTTTTTTTTATATCTTTATATCACTTAAAGTCACTAAAACCGTTCAATTCTTCAGTGAGGCTTTGGAACAATTCGAAGCAGAGGCGGTGCTTCCTCTTTTGCATTGATATCAGTAGCAAATGCTGATACACACACCTACAGCGCCCTCTAGTGGTTGTGAGCGGGAAAATAACAAACACATGAGCATATTTTTTTTTTTTTAAATCACATATAAGTCATTTAAGTAGGGGTGTAAGAAAAAATCGATTCGGCAATATATCGCAATAGTTCATTTGGCAATACTTGTATCGATTCAAAGTGCTGCCAGGACGATATTTATTTAATTATTTCTGAGCGCCCTGCAGGAGAGCTCTACTCTGCACAAAACAACAGGAAGACTGCAGCCAGAGGCAGCTTGGTCTGTTATGAGACTTGAACTACTTCGTTTTTACTTGGAATGGATACCAAACAGAAACTTTGTGCCACGTTGCTGCCAGTAAGATATAAAAACGTGGATTGCTGTGCTTTTTAGCGGCTCAGATAAATATGAGTGAAGCACGGCAGCGGCTAATGCGCTTAGCATCTGCTAAAATGCTATCGGCAAAGCGGGCCAAAGTTCTGCAGAACCTCCCAGCAACAGATTTTTGTTTAGCAACCTGTTTGATCAAAGGGATGTGTACGTAAACAAAGCCCCTTTTTTGTCATATTAAAGCAACTTTCCTTCGTTCTGTCATGCTGCCTCATCATCACAGTTTATTGTTTCTGGAAATAATCAGTGTGTCCCCCACCCCACCCTTTATTTGTGAAGCACCATTCAGGCTCCTGAACTGTTTAAAAGCACTAGAGAAGCTACATTAAGCAATTCTGAAAATAAACAGCATTTTTTCCCCCCAAAAGAAACTTATTGGTTAAGGAACATTCATTATTTGTTTTTTCTTACACGGAAAAATATGGTGACTGTTCCCTTTCTATATTTTAACTTATCAAAATAAAAGCACTATGAATTTGCTTTGGTAAACGCAACTTATATATGAGATACAATTGCAGTGCTTAACATTGTGATCATTAAATAAACTGAATTTGACCATTTTATTACAGTGGAAGACATTAAAATTCTAGTTGAGTTTTTTCAAAGTCATATTTAAAAACAGGAAATATGTTTCGGTAAAATATTGGGATATGTATCGTATCGCGGGGCGGGTATCGGGATACGTTTAAGTCCCGGCTACTTACACTCTGAAAAATACAGTGATTATTGTTTGTTTTATACATAGTAGATACAGTTAAAAACATAGGCGTATTTATAGTGACATATCACTCTCAAGCTCACCTGCAGGTTCTTCTAACTCACCTGTGAAGCCACCGTCCGCGATGTTGAACATGAAGCGCGGCCGCTCGCTTGCAGGCTTTCCATTACCCCTTGGCGCCTCCTCTTTGGGTGCTCTGAGCTCCTTCCCAGCCTCCCTTTCCCCTTTCACGTCTTCTGTTATCAGTACAAATGAGGCTCTGATAAGCAAAGACTTCTAAACTTTGTGGTTTTTTTTAGTCCAGTGGTAAGCAGCCATACTTACTTCAATGCGACGATACACACCTTTCTTGACTTCAGCCGCCTCGGCCTTGTCTTTGCCCTCTGCTGTCTCCATTTTGGAACGAGACTCCCTCTCCTCCCGAACCTTCTCTCCTACAGATGTCAAGGTCATGAACTCGCCTCCAAACTCCCCTTAGATCAATCCGTTTGACAGCGATTTACCTGGTTTCTCTTTTGTTTCGTGCTTTGACTCCAGTTTAGTCTCCTCTTTACTCTCCTCTTGCTCTGTTTTCTCCGCCGCCGTGGCGGCTGGAGCGTCCGCCGATTCGTCCTTCGCCTCATCTTCTTCTGTCTTCTCGTTTTTTTGACCCGCCGAAGCGTTTCGATGCGTTTCTTTTGTGGCAGAGGACATCTGAGGGAAGTACAAAACAAAACTGTCGAGTTTAATTTAACAGTTTGAGCTTTTAAATTACCAGGAGATATGAAAACCTCAACTGACAGTTCGCTGTCTTTTATTGGAAGAAATTGGGTTTTTTGTATATTCTGGAAATATGAATTCATATTTCTGGGATTTAGTTGACAGTCTTGACAGTGTTGTGGCAGCAGGTTTGAGCTCTTCCGTCTGCCAAGCAGCAGATTTATTTTTATACAGCATGACAATAACAGTGTAATTACACTCAAAGCTTGCCACGCAATTATAGTGTCATGTTTGATTTTTCCAGAATGCCTGAAGAAGCCAAACTGTTGCCCAACAAGATTAGAATTTAAAAAAGAAGATTTCTAAAAAAAAAAAAAAGACAAAACCATCTAGGGAAGGGTGTCTATAGCTTTACAGAAGTTACATTTAAGGATTTTTATAGCTTTTTAAGAACACTTCATATCTAATTTAAGATTATACGTCCAAAGAAAATAAAACAAACAGACGGATTCTGTTGTTTCTAGCTCTAAGCATGCGATTGGACCTCTATAGTTCTCATTGTCCCAGGTTCAGATGGGTTTTGTTTCAAAAGGATTTCCACCAACCGGCTTTAACCACAGCGAGTGATCCCTATTTTCACTTTCCCATTTACCCGCACCCACAAGCTAATGAGCTAGCTGAGGTTAAAGGATTTACAACCTGATCACGACCTTCTGACACAGCACATCCTGCAAATGTTTTTAGGTAACACAAAATCACATTGTGTTGACGGGGAAAAAAATGTAACGCCCATTTACCAGAAAGACAATTTAATGCTTTCAGAGGACTTATTTTAGTTCAACATAATAAAGGACTTTTTTAAGAATCTGTGGCCACCCTGAAGTTAAGACACACACAAAAAAAAAACCCCATAAAAGATCCACTCTAAAAACTCAACTTGGTGTCTTTAACATATTTTTCTGATGATGGAGGACATATATGAAGAAAATTAAGCTCAAAAATGCCTTTCTAAATATTTCTTTATCCAAATTGTTGGGAATCAGTCGAAAAAATACTGTTTGAAAAAGATCGTATTTGTTAGGTAGACAATACGCTGGGCGGGGCACAAGCTTCCTGCTCCGCTCCATTTTGATGAGTCCACTTGTAGAGGATTAGATCCACGAACGTCTTTGTTTTCCTCGCCTGAGCTGGAATCTGGATTTAAACTATACTGCTGGATAGCTTCAACGTTGCTCTAAGGGGCTGTAAGCTAGACGGGGTGCATGTAAACAGATGGGTGATGGGGATTGGGGCGGTGTTGCTCTGCGCCCACATCTCACAGGTGACTTTCTACTGAACTCCTGCCGCTCTGCAGAAACTACGTTTTGGCATCGTCATTAAGAGAAGATCATTAAGAGATGATCAGAGTGGATCTCCTAGATCTACAGTTAATCTTGAGGACCATGTCTGACCTCCTGAGATTCTCCAATCTTGTTGCTGTCTGCCTCTTTCCGTTCATCCTTCACTTTCTCTTTCTCCTCCACTTCCGCCTTTTCCTCCTCTTTGCCATTTTTTTCTGTCTTCTCTGAAGGAGCGGGGGTTGCTGCAAAAATTGGAACAAAAAAAAAAGACACAGATTAGTTCACTTTTAATTGTAGGATCTGAGGAGCGCCCCCTGCCGACTGTAAAGGGTGTAGCACAGGTCACCTGGTTTGGAGGGGCACGGCGTGCTGTTGTAGCTAGCGTCAGTTGTGGGTGTGGCTGTCTTGACAGTGGGGGAGGAGGCCCTGGAGGAGGCTTTGTCTATGCTGATCTCCGGCTTGAGTTCTGGTAGACTCCAGCGGCCGTTGATGTGCTCAAACTCATGAACCTGGACACCAAACATCCAGAAAAACAGAAAAATCGAGTCGACTTCCACTTTATGTTTTCTCTGCCAAAGAACTGGAACTCAAACAAATTTGCATCAATGAACTGCAGCCAAAAAAGTGAATATAAAAACTTGAAAATTAAAAAAATATTAAAAAATTACATTAAAAAAAGAGGGCCAAATTAGACCCTGTGGGTTCTGCGGGGTTAAAACCAAAGAAAACAGTTTAAAAACCTTAAAATGAGAAAAACAAAGGAGACATCAGCATTTGTAAAGCCTATACAGAACAGTGACGTGCGGTCAGATGAGGCAAGTGAGGCTCTGCCTCACCTGTCATTGTGATAAAGTGTTATTTTCCAGATACACTTTCAGTTGACTCGACAAGTTTTCCACAGTTTCTGAGGTTAAAATCGCAGAATTTGAGTGTTGCAAATGGAAACTGCGGGTCAGGCTCCCAAGCTTTCTTCATTGAGAGGGAGAAACTAAAGGAAAATTAGGAAGGCTTTTTTGTGGACTCAAAAAGTAAGGCCAAACATGGTCTTTAATTTTTGTTTTTTTTTAAACCATGGAAGTAAGTAGAAAAAATGGAAGTATTTGAAAACTAAATTTTAGGCCTAAAAGTTATGATCATTTTCACAGATAACATTTGAAAACACTGATTAAAGCACCAGAATTTGAAGTCGGAAAAATACCAGAAATAGTAACCGAGGGTCAAAACGAAACGTGTGCTGAACACATCTGTATACTTTCATTTGTTTACAGAACATATAAATAATTTATACACAAGAAGAGTGTTCTATCCATGTCTATGACAGAAATATTCTCTGTAGGACAAATATGTTTTTTGTGTATCTTCTATGCTGTTCCCTGCTGTTGGATGAACAGGGAAATATTCAGTTCTTGCAATTGTAAATCCGAGTCCAGAGGAGTCGGTGCCTCACCAGCCATCAACCTCACCGCACGTCACTGGTCCAGGACATTTATGACGTGGATTTTTGCTAAATGTCTAACTAAGGCCTTATAAATGTTATCATTCTGGTTATGAGAACATCTATTAGCATTTTAAATGCCTTACAAATGCCTTACACGTGTTTTTTAAATTCCTCATAAGCCATTAATTAATGTAACAACTGTATCTTCTTTAGTAGTTTATTGATCGTTTTGCAGCCCCTTAATCTAAAGCGTGACTAATGGGTTTATTTACACACCGAATGCCTGGATAAACACATTTGGCAAAAGGGTCTTTTTTTTTTTTTATTTAACCTTTATTTACCCAGGAAATGTTCCATTGAGATTAATAATCTCCTTTTCAAGGGAGTCCTGGCTAGAGTGTTTTCCTACGTGGATCATTCTTACCAAAAACTAAGATAACTGTGAATTGTTGACTTTCATTTGTAAATTGACTCAAATTGCCACCTCAAAATATTTGTTCCCCGTGTCCTTGAATGCAGCGCCTCACTCTCAGACTCAAGATCCAAACAGGTTCAAGGTTTTGCCAAAAGAAAAAAAAAATCTTCCAAATGTTGCAAATCATTAAAGTAAACGATTGCTAAAAGTGTTTTCACTCTGAGATAAACAAGCGGGAAAGGATCCAAAAATAACTGTCTTTGCCTTCCCTCTAAAAACGCTCTACCCAAAAGTTTCCATAAAGGGGGGGGGCAAAGATTTAATCAGTGATATATTTTATTATCTGGGCCAAGTTTTTGTCAAATTAACCCGTCAAGTATGACAAGTTTGTTTGAAAACTGAGATTCCCGCTTAAGAGTCTCCAAATATTTTCCACTCACTTTCAGATTATTCTCTTCCTCGTTCCCTGTTTTTTCTGCTTTTATCAGTTTTTCGCAGCAGCTAAATCGGTACATGTTGAGCCTTTTCGCACTAAAATAAGAAACAAGAGAAAATTTGGCACAAACGGCAGCTAGAATAAACACAACACCCACACGTCCCTGTTTGCCTGGCAGCAGATGACCCTGGAAGATGTCAGATGAAGATCTTCTGCAGGTTTGAACAAGTCAAAGTGAAAACTCTGTTTGGATGAAGCAAAACGATTTCACTCGGATTGTTCCACAGATTCAAACAGGAAGGGGAGCTAACGTTGGATTTGATTTTGAAAGAACTGAAAGTCCTGTGTCTCTACAATCTGTATTGAGAATGAAAACTATAAAGTCTACATCCTGTTTGCCTCGTTCCTGATTGCTGGAGTTCTGCTCATAACAGTTACAGGGACGATAGCGGAGCAGCTCATAACGATGTGCATTCAATGCCTTTTTGAGAGTCTACTCAGAAATTGTCTGCTGTGTGTGGGATTATTCACGTTTGAACATCTTTGTTTTTGCATTTAGTTTAAACCATTCTCAGATTCTGCAGGCCTGAGTTTACATAAAAAAGTCAAACCTGTGAACCTTTTCAGAAGAACTAGGCAGCGCTTGAAGACCCAAACCTTGGTAGGAATTTGGATGCCTTGGACATGAAACTTAAACTCTAGATATTTTGGTTTAAATGTAATTATTGCCTTTTGTTTTGCAGATCTTTTCCACAAATCAGCAGATTTTAACACTAAAAAAAAAGAGCCCTACAACTCAGACTCAGCATTTTCAATTCTTTGCATTTGGTATTTTTCCTTTAATGTTTGACATTTAACCCATCAGTGAACTCTGTGTTTATAGCCTCAAAAACCCAAAGCGGCATAAAGCAACAGCGCTGTGTTCTGATGCTCTACATACTGCTGCTAATTTCAGTTTCCATTCAACGTTTTTCTCTCCTAAATGTAAGCGAAGTAGATAGGTAGTAGTAGATTTAATGCATCAAGGCCATTTAAAGACCTCCTTTTTTGAAGATACAAGAAACATCTTCTCATGCTTTTTAGTAGCCAACAGAAAAGATGATGAAAATACATTACAGTAGTGGTCAAGCATGGTGGAGGTAAGGCGATGATTTGGGCTTGTTTTGAAGCCACAGAAGTGAAAGGAGTCTGCATTAACCTCTGTGACCTCAGTTAAGGGAGGATAATAAACTCAGTGTGCACTCACACCAGGTAGCCTGTGGGGCCTCACATGGAGAGGGAAGGACTAATGTGTGCTAATTAGAACTCATCTGTAGCATAGATCAGTATAGTTTAGTATGGGTTAGTTCGGATTAAAATCGATCAGTAAGTATGGATCAGCTAGGATCAGTATGGATATGTACAGATCAGTTAGTAATAGTTTGGATTAGTTAGGAACAGTATGGATCAGCTAGGATCAGTTAGAAATAGTATGGGTCAGCTATAGACCAGTATGGATTAGTTAGGGTCAAAATGGGTCTGTTAGGATAAGCATGGATCAATATGGATCAGGTAGGAGCAGTATAGTTTAGTATGGGTTAGTTCAGATTAGAATGGATCAGTTAGGATCAGTACTGATCATTAGGAATAGTATGGATCTGTATGGATCAGTTAGGAATAATATGGATCAAGCAGGAGCAGTAGCAGGAGTAGTTTCGTGTTGGTTAGTTTGGATTACAATGGATCAGTTAGGGTAAGTATGGATCAGAATGGATCAGTTAGGATTGTTAAATACCCTGGAGGGGTGTACCTCAGAGCTTTGACACCAGACACCTTCAGCTCATCGTAAACAAAGAAAAAGTGTGTTTTTGGAGCTCTGTGACCTAAACTCTCTAAACATTTGTGGTTCTATGATGGACAACATGGTTTCTTCTGACAAAAATCTCTTCAGATGAACTAAATCCTCCAAAAATAAAAGATAATCAAACTGGAAATGTAAAGTGTCTGTCATCCCCCTCACCACCCAGATGACAGTGAGGACACGCAGGCTTTGTTCTGACCTTTTTCTTGACGAGCGACATGACGCCGATGCGAGTGAGCACCGGCTGGCGGCACAGTCCCTCCCTCGGGACGCCGTCGGCGAAGGTTTCCGCCCCGTCAGCGACCGGCTCGCACAAGTGCCGCATAAACAGAGAAACGTACGCTCTGACGGAGGAAAGAGAAAAGGCATCAGGGAAGACGCCGAAGAACAGCCGGCGTCCGGTTTTCCCGTTGGAAGCTCACTTGAATTCCTTCTCGGATTTGCCCTTGAGGTCTCGGACGAGCCACTGCGAGGAGAAGGCATCCTGGGAGGGCATTCCCCAGCGCATCACGGCATTCAGGAAGGCCTTGCGCTGGCGTGTGTTAAAGCCCAGAACCTGTCAGCAGAAATAAAGCAGACTATACATCATCCTGTAACAGAAAAACCTGGCCCCAAGCTTTAAAAACAGCTCCAGCCGTTGATGTATAGCAGCAGATTCTTCTTCGTCTTCCTATCTTCCAGGTACATCTTAAAGAAAACAGCTTTTTGAAGCTTGTGTGTATGTTTCAAACCTGCCAAGGTCATTTCTGAATTTATGTGAAATGTTGGGTAATGCTAAGATAAACAAACTGGATCCTAGAGAGAACAGTGGAGCTATTACCTCCACATTATCAGCGTGATTAACGAGCTTGGAGGGTTTCTAGGTTTTTCAGGCTGTGTTTTTTTTTTTTTTTAAGAAATAAAAACAGATACATGAAAGGGAAAAGGAATCCAGGAATGGACCGACCTCAAGGTTGCCACCAACTCTTGCCAGGAGAGGAGGCAGAGGCTTGTCCTTGTCGTTCCTCAGCTGGCGGCGAGACTGCCGTCGACCTGAGCGTGGAAAGAGAACCCAGAGAGGAGTCAGTCTCACATCAAGACAAGATGAAAAATGTCTGGAAAGCTTCAACTCTTTTCTCTCAAAATGATGGCGGGAGGGGGGGTTTGCATTCTTTTTATTGGCAGGAGATCTGCCTGGAGACACTAACAGCTAAGTTTATCTTCATCTCCTTTTACCTTCTGGCCGATCGTCAAAGTCTTCATCCTCCTCCTCGGAGCCGACTGAATACTCGGACTGGTTGTCTGAAATGTCAGCGTGCCACTCTGAAAGGAAAAGACTTGCAGTCCTGTATTTTTATTCCCCAACACAGGAGAAAGACGGCGTTTTTGGGATAAATCCTCCTCTACCTTGATCTTCTTGCGCTGCGTCGTTGTAGTTGACGGGCTTGCGGTTCCTCTTGCCTTTCCCCAGCTTGCTGGCCAGGTCCTCCTGCTGCTGCTCGTAGTGATGCCGCAGCAGCTTCTCCCAGTAGTCCGGGTCCACGTTCTCCTCCTGTTTGATGATCTCCCGCTCGATCTCCTCGATCTGGAGGTGGAAAAAACTGGGTTGTTTTTGTGACAGGAGCAGAAAGGTTCCGGCATCGGGTTAAAAACAGAGATGAATAAATGTCAGCGTGAAGAAGACAGACAGACAGGAAAACATGTAAAAACATATATAGATAAAATTGAGTTTAAAAATGCATTTCTGAGTCTTTCTTCCTTCAAATTGTTGTGAATCAGGGGCAGACGGAAAAATGCTGTTTGACTTAATTCATCATAAAATTAAAATAAACATTTAACTTACATCCTCTATGCTAATGTTTTTTTTTTCTTTTATCCCAAATCAAATATCAGGACTTTGTCCTGCTGTCTCATTTTTCACCACTAGATGTCACTGAAACAAACTTTTAATAAATGAACAGTTCCAACCATGATGAACTGAAGAAGAAGAGGATTTATTGGTGCTTCTTTGATTCATTTGCAGATTTTTGTTCACTTCTCAGAGCTGGAACTCTACAGTCCAGACAGTCGAGGTCAATTTTACTTTCTTATCCATCATTTTGAGGCCTGAATGTCACTAAAAAAACAATCAATTTTTTTGGAATCAATTTAAAATCTATATTTTTAATATTCTTCATAGTAAACAAAATGTTTAAGTTGTGCAAAACAGTTTAAACATTATCTACTTTAGTTAAAGTGAAGTAATAGTGGACATTTCTTTAGATAAAGAGTAAGTCCTACCAAGTGTGTGTGTGTGTGTGTGTGTGTATATATATATATATATATATATATATATATATATATATATATATATATTCTCTTTTCAACCCACCAGTAAATAGACCTGCTGTACTTATTTTTGCTGTTATCACATACACAACCTCATAAAGACAGCAACTAGGTCACATAAAGGCTTTTACAGTGGAACCAGAATTGGTTATGACATTGCTTATGATGGAGCCGATGGTCTGTAAGGAGTGTGCAGCAAAGGCATAAAACAGTACAGGGAAAATGGATGGAAAATGCAGCAGAATGGTTATGAGGCACATTCTCAGGAATCAGTGGCTGTCATTTTTGCTGTTTATGTCAAGGTTGTGATGTCAGGACTTCAGCTAAAAATAANGAAAAACTCAAATATTTACTTTGAAAAGAAAATACTTTTTTTAGTTTAGGAATCATTGTCAGAAATGTAAACAAAAAAGTCAACTGTTTGTCTAAGAGAAATTAGAGAAGCTTTAGTCTTTGATTTCACAATAGCTCGACATTTTACAGATAGAAATCCAAACCTGAAAAATAGAATAAACAGAATAGGGGAATAAATACAATGGAGGAAATAGATATTTGATCCCTTTCTGAGTTTGTAACTTTGCCCACCTAAAAAGCTCTGACCTCTGCTTGATAACAAGGCTTTTGCCACAAAGTACTAAGTCTTTCCAGCAAGAGGGATCCAATATTTATTTTCCTCAATGACATAAATGCAAATAAATCTATATAAACTGTTTAAAGTTGAATTCTTTGTTTTCTATCCCTCACTATTCAAATGAAACCATCATTCCTTTTTAAGTGGGCAGACCTACAAAATCAGCAGCATTATTTCCTCCACTGTAGAAGCTAAATCCATTTTTGTAAACACAGCAAAAGCTTTAGCAGAACTTTTTGCTTCCCACTTGATTTTGAAATGTTTTTGAACCCCAAACCATATGAACAAAAGTGTCTGTGTGTGTGATCTGTATCTGTGTGACCTTGTCCTCCTCCCGGACCATGTACTGAGCCACTTTGAAGGAGCTCAGGTACTCGTTCATGTTCTGCACGTCCGTGTCGTCGGTGGCGTCCTGACTTCGGTCCAGCAGCCGCTCGATGGCGGTGCTGTCGTAGTGGATGACATTCCCCTCGTCCTCAACTTTATCCCCTGCGTTGTTCTTCATCCCTGCCAACGATGGACTCAACATCAGTCTGTGTTTGGTGTAAATTAAGTCAAGACCTCCTCACCTTCTCCCTCGTCCTTAAAGAGCTCCTCTGTCCCAAACTTGAGGATGTCATCCAGCTCCTGCTTGGTCATGGAGCCTGCTTTCGAACCCAAACCCGGCCTCACCACCAGATGGGTCAGCATCATCTTCCTCTTGGCTACCTGGGTGATGCGCTCCTCCACGCTGGCTCGCGTCACAAACCTGTAGATCATCACCTTGTTGGCCTGTCCGATGCGGTGAGCCCGGCTGAAAGCCTGCGCGCAGAGGAACCCTTTCACCTCTGGTGGAACTCGCCAAGAGGGGCCGATTCTTTTGACAGAAACAAACGGGACGGCACCTGAATGTCGTTGTGCGGGTTCCAGTCGGAGTCAAAGATGATGACGGTGTCTGCTGTGGCCAAGTTGATGCCGAGACCTCCCGCTCTGGTGGAGAGCAGGAAACAAAACTGACAAGCGCCAGGAGCTGAAAGCAGAAAAAAGGATCTGATCAGGAAGGTGCTGAACTCCGGATTTGAATCTTCTGCTAGATAAAGTTTACAAAACCCAAAGTTTAAAGGTCAACCTCTAGAACCCTCGTTTTTCTCAGAACATCTCTCAAACAGTTTCCACTTTTGATTTGAGACATTTCTTTATTAAAATGTGATCCTGATGTGATAACCTGGACTCCCCTCCCCCCCAAAAAAGTTGGTTCAGTCCTCGGTTCCATTTGATTTTCAAGTCATAAAGACTTTCAGTCCTTTTAGATTAATCAAGAGGCCCAAAAGGTTTGCTTCTGGCTGTGAAAGACGGTTCAGACCAAACAGCAGTGGATGCTGTTTGTCTTTTTATCCCGGTTAGAGCTGCTAGCTTTGGGCGTTTTGTTCGCTAGCGAGCGCATGCTCCTCGATGGAGGTCTGCCTCCCCGAAAGGAAAGAGCGCAGTTGGTGCTGAGGGCTCACCGTTGAAGCGGTCGATGGCCTCTTGTCTCAGAGCTCCAGTGATCCCGCCGTCAATTCTCTCGTACTTGTAACCCTCGTGGTCCAAAAAGTCCTCGAGAAGATCCAGCATTTTGGTCATCTGAATGCAGACGCAACACAGGATTTAGCTGCAGTGTTGACAATCTTTCATCTACCGTTTACGCCATTAACGTAATTCCAGCAGATTCTGAAGCGGAGAGAAGCAGCTTAGCAATGATTTGCAACACTTTACAGTAGGGAAGGGTTTATGCAATCAACGTAAATCATCTGATTCTGTCAAAGATATGTCAAACAGCTCGTGTTTTTTAGGTCTAATTTCTGTTGTTAAAGGCGTTAAATCTGTCTGGGTTTACCTGTGGGTGCTATTTGACGCGAGTACGTACTTGTGAGAAGACCAGCACTCGGTGCCCCTGCTCCTTCAGTTTCCTCAGCATTTTCTGCAGCAGCATCAGTTTTCCAGACGCCTTGGTGAGGGCCGACCCCTCGTAAGCACCGCTGGGGGTTTTCTGAGCTTCCTGCAAAGAACAGATGGACACTGGGGGATGAATCTGTGGTCAGCGACAATGGAGACATGACTGGATTACGTTGAGATCTATGAGATCCAAAAAAGTCAGCAAGATCAAAACTGCAAAAAAAAAAGAAACTGGAAACAAAAAGGATGCATCACTAACTACATTTACAAGGACAAAAGTAATTGCGTCATGTAAACACGGCATATTCTGCCCCGATCACACTCAATCGGATCATAATTTCTTTCCGATCGACATAGGTGGGTTATGCCGATTGTTGATCCAATCCTGGTGCATAACAGTTCAATCCGATTCGTGGGTCACTACTGCGGAGGCTTTGTGTCATGCTTGGACTGTGTGGCGCTCCAGCGAAGGTTTTGGAGCGCAAACAGGACCAGCCGGCTGCTCCAAGCGAGTCTCTCAGCAGAGCAGCCGGACTCGTAGCTTCGTGTTTCCGATCCGGAGGAGCATTGGACCGCAGTCCGTCCGGCTGCACTGTGTGAGCGAGCTGCCGTGTCTCCGAGCTAAGGGGCGACTTTGGGGCGGTGTGGGAGCTAACGGAGGCGGCTTTTCAAAGCACAAATGCTGCTTCACGCAGTCCTGAGAAACCGTGTCAACAATCTTTTAAATTCATGTTCCCAGTCGTGTCCAGACAAACTAAAGGCTGAAGTTACAACAACATATTTACATTCAGCCAAGATGCTTCGCCTGCACGGATTTTAGGTGCATCCACGGCTAAATGTTGTTTGGACATGTATTAGCCAAACCCTAACCCTTCTTCCAGCTCTGTTCCGTCAAGAAAAAAAGCCCCGGCTGCACAGACTAAGAAAAATTATGAGCTAACAAGCACCAAATAATCGTAATAAAAATATGTTTTGAGGATCATGTCAGTCTATGCCGCAGCTTTTACAATGGAACTCGCCATTTCTTCTTCTACAATCGTTTCCGGTAGTTTAGATGGTTCTGGGCATGTTAAAACGATTTATTCCGACCAGAAGTGTGGCGTTTGTAAACGTTTGTTATAATCGAATAAAGTTTTTCTGGGCCGGTGTAAACAGTTAAATTCTAATCTGATCTTTGATCCGATCAAAGACACTTTGCACACGTCACCGCAGCTCCTGATGGATCACAAGCAAAATATCTGCATACATGCAGAGTTTTTAAAGAACTGCTCTGATGAAAATGTTGCTAGTAGTGTTTTTAACCTGTTCTTATGACATTTTACTCATATATAAAAAAAAATTCCCCTTAAAATTGAGAATTCTGAGAATATCTTTAGTCAAATTGTTGGGAATCAGGAGCAGATGAAAAAACGCTGTTTGACAAAGTGTATTTGTGAAAATATGTGGGCAGGCCACAAGCTCCCTGCTCTGAGCTCTCAACAACAGGGAGGGGAAGGGGAAGGGGAGGCGAGGTCGCTCCAACGGTCCGGCCCACAACTCAGAGGTGAACGAACTACTGCCGCTCTGCAAAAACTATGTCCTAGAAAACGATAAAGGTTTTTGGATTTTAGCCAAAAACAGCATTATCACTATTAAAAGACCACTTTGAAAAATGATCAAAAGATGATTGGAATTAGTCTTTAAAGAGAGGAAATGACTACAAAATATTATAAGTTTTAAGATCCCAAAGAAAAATGATTAAAAAACAATCACAGGTTTGACATTAAATGAAAACGTCATCTTAAGTTTCTTTCATCTCATCTTACACAAAACAACTGCATTCCGCCATAATGAACCATTTGAACCAATAACCCTGTACAACAACTCACTATGCAAAAGATAACCTTTGCACATTTTTTTCTCCTCTTCTCTATTTTGCACATCTCTTTACCTGCACTGTTTTGTAAATAGCTTTTTAAATTATACCACATTTTCCTTGTTCTTGTTTTTTATTTTTATTTTATATTATTCTTAGTCTTTTTTCCCCTGTCGGTTGTTATGGTAACGAACAAATTTCCCACGTGTGGGATCAATAAAGTATTTTTCTGATTCTGATTAGTTTAAAATCTAATACTGGGGTTCTACCACTCCTGACCACAAGACGGCACTGTTGAGCCAAAAATGATGACTAACTCAAAGCAGATCAAACTTGATCCTCTGATATTTCCTGTGAAAGAACCCCCCCCACCCCCCCACCCTTTATGATATGATCTGTACGAATCCCTCTGCTGGATACTGGATGCTGTCTGCTCACCATGGAGGCGACGGGGAAGAGGTAGGGGTGGTTGCAGCACTTCTTCAGATCCATCATGATGTTGAGGAGGGACACTTGGTTTCCTCCACCTTTGGAGTTCAGAGCCTCAAAGTTCTTGGTTAGAATCAGCTTGTAGTACTTTCTGGATTTCAAGAAGATAAAAACATATATGTGCTTCAACAACTCACTAATTGTGTGTCCCTTGTTCTATCTTGTAGGGTCCAGATGAACCCACTCTAGGGTCATCTGGACCACAAGAGGTGTTGGTCTGCATCTTACTTCTGCATGGGGCTCAGCTCCACTCGGACGATCAGCTCCGTCTTGGCGGGCATGTTCTTGAAGACGTCGGCCTTCAGCCTCCGCAGCATGTGAGGCCCCAGCAGATCGTGGAGCTTTTTGATCTGGTCCTCTTTGGAGATGTCCGCAAACTCTTCCAGGAAGCCTTCAAGGTTACTGCGGAGGAAAGACGTTTGAGGGTCACGACCTGTTCTTGCAAAATACCTCACAAAAATAGAAAAAAAAGGTTAAATATGTGTGCACTTCTCTGGAAGGCATACTTAAAGCGGTTGGGCGTGAGGAAGTTCAGCAGGTGGAAGAGCTCCTCCAGGTTGTTCTGCAGCGGCGTCCCGGTCAGCAGCAGCTTGTAGTCAATCTTGTAGTCATTTAAACGCCTGAAAAACTGTACAAAAAAACCCCAAAACAAACATAAAATGAAAAACAAGAGCAAAAAAAAACATTGCACAGCATTTCTCTTTTGTCACACATGGTTCCTGAGCTTATTTTGTCCTGAAAATAATAGAAAAAATAAAAAACAAGCTTCAATCTCAACAACTCCCAAAGCTCTTTTTCAAAAGTATTTCTTCACAAACAAACTTTCTCACTACTTCTCCAGAAGTAGTGAGAAAAAACAAAACAAAAATAAACATAAAAACATACATATCTTCACAGCAGAACAACAGATGTCAGACAAAAAGAAGGAACCAGAATCATTCGGTGGACTATCTGGATAAAATACCATGATTTGATGCAGTTTCGTATCATTTTAGTGCCGTTTTACTTCATCAAATATAGTACAAAAACATGATTTTACATTAGCTTTTTAGAAATGTAAAATATTTGTAAAAGTTTTAGAAGCAAAATCAAGGAATTAAGTGTTAATGAGTTGTTCTTGCTCACACATGGAGCATCTATCCGTATCTTGCCTGAAGACGATGGCATTTAACTGTAGGAGCTAGGATTTCAATCACAAACCTCAGAGGGGCTTGTTTTTGGAAGGATGCAGCTGAAAATCAACTATTAAAGTGAATGAATAAGAAAAACACAAAGTTGAATAATGGGGTTCAGGTCAAATTAAAAATGAAAATTTTAAGCTGTTCTAAACTACGGTGATTCTTAGCGTAAGTGTCAAACCTGCTGGTCTTTGTTCCTGGGTTAAAGACCGATCCAACCGCTGCGCTGTGCTCTAAAAGCATCGCCTCTGTCTGAGCTCAGTCACACACACTTCAACGCAGAAATGTGACCCATAGTTAACAAAATAAGAACTGAGTTCAGTAAGATCTTAGTCACTGATTGAATACTTATGTCTGTGTTGAAAAAACCTACTGCTCATTTCAACAGCAGTCATTCATTTAAGACTCCTTTAACCCCACACATTCAGCTCCTGACAGTGAAGCCAGCCTGGAGGTACCAAATGCTGCAGTCCCTCAAACGGCCACTAGAGGCTGGTGTCAGAGAGGACAATGCTTTTTTGTTGACTCCCTTGTTAAAAAGGCCACATTTACACCTATACATGTATGTCACCTGGTAGCTATACGCATGTGCATGGCCTGGTACTGTATGTATAGCCAGCTATGAACGTATAGCTAGGTAGCTGGTATGTATAGCAAGATTTTTATGTGTATCTAGGGCGGTCAACCTCTGATTGATTGGAGGATTGCCCTCCCGTGTGTGCCCCTGTGCCCCTCCAAGTGCCCCTGAGCAAGACACTGCACCCCGCCTTGCCTCTGGTGGAAGGTTGGCACCAGTGTTCGGCAGTGGAACCGCCATCTGTGTGTGAATGGGTCTGTGACTTAAAGCGCTTTGGGCCTCTGAGTAACGTAGAAAAACGCTATAAAAGTATACACCATTTATGTATAGCTACCATTGACTGTATATGGTGACCCCCTCCCCCCTCGTATTCCAAACAGGAAGTACTTGCTGGCTGCAAGCAGCTTAAATCCCATAGACTTCTATAGAAAGTCAAGTAACACTTTAACACCAGTGTTTGATATAAAACACCATCAGTACCTTCGATTGGTTATTTTTCAGGCGGTGGGCCTCATCCACAACGAGGCAGGCCCAATCTATGGACTTGAGCGCCGTCTGGTCGATGGTCACCAGCTCGTAGGAGGTTAGCAGCACGTGGAATTTGATCGGAGCCTCTCGCTACAGAAAGAGAGGACATATGAAGCAGACGTTGGTCTATTTCTTCTGCATGGAGCAAAGCTGCGTCCCTACCCTCAGTTTGAAGGCCTTCTTTCCTCCTTTCACCGCCGTGTCGTCAAAGGAGAACTCGTTCTCCCGGATGATGGCTCGGCTGTCCTTGTCTCCCGTGTACGTCACCACATAGAAGTCGGGCGCCCACATCTCAAACTCCCTCTCCCAGTTGATGATGGTGGAAAGGGGAGCGCTGACCAGAAAGGGACCCTTAGTGTGACCCTGGTGAGACCAGATGATGTCACTGTGTGTCCCTCAAAGTCTCCTTGATGTGACAAAGCAGGGAGGGGGGAGTACCTCTTTGAACAGAGAATAGAGGAAGACTATAGTCTGTATGGTTTTGCCCAGGCCCATCTCATCTGCCAGGATGGTGTCAGTGCCCTGCGCCCAGGAGAACCGGAGCCAGTTCAGCCCCTCCAGCTGGTACATGTGCAGCGTGCCGCCCGTCGCCGTCACAAAGTCCGGCTGCTCCTCGTACTTTATGGTGGGCTGGAGGACCAAAGAACAAGAAAATCACTGCCCCGCCGACGGTGTTTGACAGCTTCACAATCAGCAACAAAAACGCTTTTGGAAAAAATAACTTCCTGCTCTTGATTTGGAGCTCAACTTTAAACAGTTTGCAGAGTTCATGCACATTTTTAGCAGTGGTTTTCCATAACTTCTCACTGAATTCACACCTTTCAATGAAAAAGAAAAAAAACCACATTTCAGTCATACCACTATGGGCTGTGCCCCTAATTTAAACCACGGCAAATATTGACACTAGTGCTGTCATGCAAATAATCTTTTTGGGAAATTAATTAATCATGACCTAATCAACCCTGAAATTTGCTGTAAAAAGCCTTACTTTAAAGTATTTTAATTTAACTTTGTGATGTTGTGGCACTAATTAAGATCAAAATACAACAAAAAACTTTTATTACGAACGTTAGAAAAAATTATAGCAAATAATAATAATAATAATAAAATAAAAAAGATAACAAATTATAGCAAAAGTCAGAAAAACCTTTAGAGAAAATCAGAAAACTTTACAGCAAAAAATCAGAAAACATTAGGATGAAAAAGTAAAAAAATTGTACGAAAAATCAGAAAAAACTAACAAAAGAAATATTTATAGCAAAAATCTGATAAAATTATAGCAGAAATCAGAAAAAACAATAGCAGAAATTAAAAAAGAATTAAAGTGAAAATCAGAAGAAATTATAGCAAAAATCAATAAAAATTATAGCGAAAATTTGAAAAACAATTATTGTAAAAATCAGAAAAAAACTTATAGTGAAAATCAGAATTATTATAAAAGAAATCAGAAAAAACAATAGCAAAAATTAGAAAAAAATTATAGGACAAAAATCAGAAAATGTAATAGCTAAGTTGACAAAATTGACCACACCCACAACATGGGCATCCAGAAGTTACCTTCAGACTTTGCTGCTTTGCGCCCGATATTGTTGTCAGGGTCGATTCACAAACAAATAAAAATAAAAATAAACAGTCCATACTGGTCAAAATGTTATACTTTCCCAATATTTCGCTCTGTAATGTTTGCGGACAAAGTAAGTCAGAAGAACAAAATAAACTGGTAATATTTTTGACCTGCTTTACAGTAGCATAAATTCCCATCACCGCTAACGTGAGGTTTAAATTCTGCCACAACTTAAATTGGTATGACACGTTAAACTGTTTTAATTTTTTATGTTCATTATTTCATGACTTTTCCAAAACGTTACAGAAGAGGTTATATTAGACAAACTTTTCACGGACCTAGAAATTGCATATTTTAATATCCAAAACGTTTCCAGGTTTTTTCATGACCAAACCAACCCTGAGTGACTTTAGCAACACAAATGTTGGGATTCTCCTGAGGCAGTAAACTCACATCTGTCAGTGGAGACGGGGGAGACTCCTCCTCCCCCTCGGCGCTCTTGGTCCGCATCTTTCTGGGTTTGTCTGGATCCTCCTTCATGATTGCGTCCCTTTAAAACACCAACAGACGTGAGACTCCACCGATTCACATCGGGCAAGAAATCAAAATCAAACTTTATTTAAAAAGCACAGCGCTCCATCACAAAGTGACGCCATTTAAAATGAAAACAGACAGAAATAACCATAAACTGGAGTTACTGGGCTACTGGATACTGGAGTTTAAAAAAAAAAAAGTTTAAAAAGTAAAAAAGAAAGTGTTATGATAATATTATCGATACTAAATAAATAATGACATTGGAAAAAGGCAAGTTTGAGACAGTAAAATTGATAACCCAACCAAAGTTAAGTTGTGGACAGGACCGACAGTACGGACCAACCCCGCCCCCCCTTCCCATCACCCGTAACTGAGAGCTCTCCATTTGAATGCTCTCCAGCAACAAAAATGGCGAGCAACATCGGAGCTTTCCAGCCGTACAGTTATGGGCCAGATTCCAGCTTGGATGAGGAAAACAAAGACGTACCATTTGTCTGCAACTGGATGCATCAGAATGGAGCCTGTGGCCCGACCAGAACATTTTTGACGTCACAAATTTGATCTTTTTCAATTCAAAATTATTTCAATAAAAAAATGTAAAAAAAAACTCCGAAATGCAATAAGCTTAATATACTTTATGTCCTCCATAATCAGAAAAACGTGGTAAAAACACCTTAAGGGGATCTTAAGAAAATTTGAAAACAGGCTTTAAAAGTTGATCCTAAAGCAGAGTGGGAGTCAGCGCAGAGATCTCAAAACTGCTGTTTATGTCCTCCTTCTGTCTGGTTCTGGTCAAAATTAGCAGAAAGAAAAGAGGAATCTCGATTATCTTGTTACCATCTTTACAAAATCCTACAGGAGAGGTGTGTAGAAACAACCACACAATTTCACCTGTGAGGAATTCTTTGAAACAGTTCTAGAAAAAAAAGACAAAACACCTCAATGTTTTAGCTAAAGCTTACGGTTTGCTCGTTAGAAGCTTCCCCCTTTTCCAGAACACTGCAGTCCTACCTGTGTCTCCAGTAGCTTGCCTTGTAGATCGCAAACTCAGGGATAGTCATGTCATCTCTCTCCCAGGTGCACTGATCGTACGTCAGGTCTCTCCACTTGACCAGGTAGTGATAAACTCCCTTCTTGTCCAAACTGTCAGCAGGACAAAAGCAGCAGAGTCTGAGCAGTAGAGAAGAACCCCAAGGAACACAACAGAGGGCAGAAGATCACCTGTGGTTGATGATCCGGTGAATCATCATCCATTCAGGCTTGATCCCGTATTTGTAGTATTTGTCCTCCAGGATGGCAAACTGGGGGTCTTTGGCCCTCCTCTTCTCGCTCTTTGCCACGCTGTTTTCTTCCTCCCCACCCGAGCCGTAATCCAGGCTGGGAGGCTCGTCCATGTCAGTTTTCCTCTGGTAGTTCCGATACATCACCGAGTGGAAGATCTCCAGCTGAAGAAAGACAAAACTGAATTTGACAAGGGGCGGGGTTCTGCCACCAGAATTCTTTGGCACAGAGAGGAGTTTGTGCACAACTTTGAGACTTTAAGAGTGTGGATGTTTTTGTGGCTAAACTAAAATCTCAAATCATGACTCTTCCACCACCGTGCTTGGCAGTAAGAGTTGCTGGTATGGCCAAATACCTATTTTTTTTTATGATGACTCACGTCTCTAAGTTGAGTCATGGCATCTGGACTCAACTTCAAGGCAATAAATGAGAATATGCACTGACATGATGACTCATGATCAGCCTTAGCCACATACACCCATACAGGGGTTTGACCTGTACGGATGCTGCTGGTTTCTGGGTCGTCATAAAGAGGAGCGGCTGCATCCTTAGAAGACCACAGGTGTGTCTCTTTAGTTTCCCTTAAGGCTCCTACTGTCACCTTAAGGGACGTCATGAAAACAGAAGGTATTATTATTGTGCATGTGCTACGGTGTCTTTATACCACACTCTAGTTTTTAGTAAGGTGCGCAAACTTGCTCCTTATTGACTGTGCGTTTATGCTCCACACACGGGGTGCGCAGGGGATACGCAAGTGCCTGTAGGACCCCCACAAAAACTACGCTCTGTTTGTCTAACTTCCTAATTTTGTAGGAAATTAGACATTCTAGGAAATTAGACTCTTCTTCCACCCTTACTTTTACCCTTAGTTTTTGTGCAAATGTTTGCTACGACGCGTCCCCTGCAGCATACTCGTAGAAAAAGTGTTGCATGAACATTTTTGCTCTACGACCTAACTGAGAGGTCTACGGCCTTGATATTTTGTGCGGGTCACCTGCGTGTCCTGTACAAGTTTGCCCATTTTTTCCTCGCAAGCGGCCCGTATCCACGTGTAAGGGCAGTTGTGACTAAGGCTTTGCGGATATTGACAGGTTTTCTTAAATTAAACATGCAAAGCACAATCAACCTCTAAAGGACACTATAAGGGATACTAGAAAGCCTTAATTTTATTTCTTCAAAAAGTAACAGTGCTGGTGTTTTTGTAAGTACACTAATGTGGCTAACATGTAGAGTTGTCATCCTTTTTTTACATGTTACTAAGTAGGTTGGGAGTTGGCGTAGTCACTGTTTGTTTTAGCGGTATCAGTCTGTTTTTTTACACGTCGCAAACAAGGTTGGGAGTTACAGGTACTGTGAATACTCACAGGATTTAAATGAAAAATGTTGATTTGACATGGACCTTCACATGTTCAGAACACATCTAAGTTCTGTTTTGAGTCTGTAACTTGAGGAATTTTAAAATAATTTACCAAAATAAAAGAATAAAGTGACACTGAAAACTCCCAAACATATACAAAAGTCAAGTATGTCCTAAATCAGACATAAAACTGTATCAGTTCATGGTCATATAAATAATGATGTCTTAGTTGCTCTGTGGCATAGGTTTGGAGATGAAGATGATCTCGGCGCCCCCTGCTGGCTCTCACCTGCAGCTCTGTGATCCACGTGCAGTGCCAGTACGACTGTCCGACCAGCTTGACAAAGAACTCCCTTTCGGGCCGTCCCTTCATGGGTGGAGGTGGAGGGACATCGGGGGGAGCGTCGGGAGGAGGTGGAACGGGAATGGGAGACGGCGGCTCCCCCCACCGCCAGTGCAGGATCTTCTGGACGCGCCCTTTGATCGGCTGAGACTGAAGCCCAACAGAATCGCCACGTCAGACCAAACCGGAGCTTCTTGGGTTCGCACGAGCCCCAGCAAAGACGGAGACTGACCAGGCATCGCGGACACAGCCATTCCCCGTTGGGAATCTCCGGCAGCGGCGGGTTCAGGCAGTGGATGTGGTACGAGGAGGTGCACGTGTCGCAGCACAGCAGCTCGCCGCCGTCTTTGCACACCCGACAGAACTCCATGTGGTCGTCGTCCTCATCGTCCCCGCCGGCCGGCACCCCGCTGCTGACCTCCGATATCACCCTGTCCTCACTGTCCTCCTCGAAGTCCTCGAAGTCGTCATCTTTTGCCTCCCACTGGATCCCCTCTTTCTCCTGGGGGAAGCATACATGTTACATGGCGGGAAATCCCTGAGAGGTGAAACACAGAGACCGCAGGAACTGAAAGGACACCAGCAGAGTGTCTGAAACATCTGGCTAAAACCAACCGCAGAGATGAAGTCGTGTGACTGAGAGATGAGAGGAGGTTTTCAGAGCAGCTGCTGGGCATAAAGACCAGAAAAGAGGCTTCAACAGATCTTTTCCTTTGGTTGATTTTATGTTTAATCTATTTTTATCACACTATAATCAAAGCCCAGCCTCCTGGAGCTGCTGTTGTACCAGAAAGCGTCTGGAATGTGTTGTCTTTGAATGAGTTTAGCCAACATTTGGTTTCTTGAACTTTCGCCACAACTATTATGTTCCTTTTGCGTTTGATAACGCCAAAAAAACCTGTGAAGAAGTCTGACGAAAAAATATTAGAACTCCAGAGGAACAATCACATTCAAAGTTGCGTGAAAAGTAGAGGGCCACCTCTCCAACAACAACCCTCGGCAGGTGTGGCAGGGACTACAACAGCTGACAAACTTCAGGGGACAGACCAGAACCGAGGCACACTCCAGCGCTGCACTAGCGGAAGAGCTGAACGTCCTCACTCTGCTTCCAGCTCCGAACCCCTGACTGCGCAGACACAGGACGTGGCACGGATGTTCAGCAGGGTAAACCCCAGGAAAGCGGCTGGACCTGATGGAGTTCCTGGGAAGGTTCTGCGGGCCTGCGCCGACCAGCTCTCCCAGGTCTTCACAAAAATCTTTAACTGTCACTAGCACAGGCTTTCATCCCTGCTTGCCTGAAGTCATCCATCATCATTCCAATACCCAAAAATTCCTCCACAGCCTGCCTCACAGACCACCAGTCCAGTTGCACTCACTCCTGTCATCACTAAGCGTCTGGAACGGCTGCTCCTAGGACACATCAAAGACTACCTTCCTCCAACCTTCGACCTCCACCAGTTTGCTTACAAAGCAACAGATCAACGGAGGATGCCATATCCATCACTCTCCACACTGCGCTGAGCCACCTGGAACACAGGGCGCTCTTTGTGGACTATAGCTCTGCCTTTAATACGATCATTCCTGACATTCTGGTCAGCAAACTGTCTGACCTAGGACTCCACCCACTCACCTGTACTCGGATCAAGGACTTCCTTACACACAGACCACACCACCATTGTGAAGTTTGCAGGACTACACTACTGTGGTGGGGCTGATCTCTGAGGTGATGAGATTTGCCTACAGAGACAAAGTCCTAAAACTAGTTGGAAGGGGGTGTCAGGTTAATAACCTCATCCTGAACACCACCAAGACCAAGGAGATCATCCTGGACTTCAGGAAGAACAGAGCACCCACCCCACACTACATCAACAGAAACTGTGTGGAGAGGGTCCACAGCTTCACCCTCCTGGGCACCACCATCTCGGCTGATCTCACATGGTCTATCAACACCATGGCTGTCATCAGAAAGGCTCAGCAGCACCTGCACTTCCTGAGAAGGCTCAGGAAGAACGATGTGAGCCAGGAGCTGCTGGTAACCTTCTACCACTCAACCATCCAGAGCATCCTGTCCTATGGCATCACAGTGTGGTCCTCCCACTGCACTGAAGCAGAACGGCAGAGCCTCCATAGAGTGGTAAAGGCAGTGCAGAGGATCATCGGCTGCCCTCTCCCTCACTGAAGGACATCTACCATTTACGCCTGCCTTAGCAGAGTGATCAGCATATTCACTGACTCCACCCATCCTGCTTTCCCTCTGTTTGACCTGCTGCCCTCTGGCAGGAGGTACTGGTCCATCAGAACCAGGACAAACAGACTCAGGAACAGCTTTTTTCCACAGGCTATCACTATACGGAATACACACACTTCCACCAACTACACCCCATTCTGACTTTTTACAAATGCTATTTTACTGACTACTACACATGTGTGCAATATCTTGACTTCTGTGCAATAACCGGCCCCTGTGCAATAACACAAAATATTTATATGCTGCGCTCATAGCAACTCAACTCATTCTATTTGTCCATACATATATACTATTTAACTGTTTCTGTACATATTGTACTTTTTTTTTGTTAGAGATGTGAGTACAGTACTTCTATTTTATTTTATTTTATTCACCACTCTAAGGTTGCTGCAATTTCATTGTATCACCATGTACAATGACAATAAAAGGATTCTGATTCTGAAAAAGTATGTGAATTTTTGAATAACTCTAAAGTTTTAGGTTAGCTTTGTATTAAGATTTGTACATTCTTTCTTTTTAATCGAGTTTTATTCATATCTTGTAGCACTTTGAGGTTTCATTTAATGAAAAGTGCATTATAAATAAAATTTATTATTATTATTATTATGATGATTGTGTCATTTTCTAGGATATAATTTATGGAGCAGCAGAGTTCATTCAAATTACCTTCAGAATTGGGGTAGAGCTTTAAGTACAGAGTAAACACTCGCCACCCATCAGCTTACAACCTTACATTGCTGAGCAACAAATTGGCGTAGCAATATTAGAGTTTGCTATATACGGATTTGAGTCCAGCTCAGACGAGGAAACGAAGACGAGCATGGATCTAGTCGTCTACAAGTGGATGCATCAGAATGAAGCGGAGCGGAAGCTTACTCACGTGAATAAATGCAATCTTTTTCAAACAGCGTTTTTCGCCTTCCTGAATCACAACAATTTGAATAAAGAAATGCTCAGAAATGCAGTTTTAAACGTATTTCTTTCATATGTCCTCCAATATCAGAAAATGACATAAAAAAAGACAAAATACATGATTTTACTCGGCGAGTCTTTACGAAGGCTGGTATTCTATCCCTGTGACTAAGATAAACATCAGCACACAATTTCTGTTCAATTCCGGCTGAAATCCAAGTCATTCCAAAGAGTTTCTGCATTCATTTTAGCTTCTTCTGTTCTTCATTTACCAATCACTGATCCAAACTCATTAATTTATGCTTCTCACCACAAAACAAGCTTCGTGTTGAAAGTAAAGCTTCATGCTTCAATGCTTTAGATTTCAGCTCGATTCCTTTACAGTCTGTTTGAAACCACTGTTGTTTCCAAAATGTGCTTTATTAAGTAGATATACGAGCAGATGCCGCAGAAGGAAACTTCGTCTCACTTCATGCAACTGAACAGGAACCGGTCGCATGTAGCTCGCAAACACACCTGTGCAGAGGTTTCATGTTTAGCAACACAGACCCCGCTCCTCGGTTAGCCTCCATAAATTTGTTCTTCTAAAGCTAAAACTAGACTTGTTCTTGTTTGTGAAAGAAACGTCTGCTGGTTTAAATAAAAAATTGACTTTTTGTTTTTAAGCTCATTAATGTCTAGTATAGATTCTAGACCTAAGAGACCTTTTTTGCACAATATTGACATTTTCATATCTTTTGCCTTTTTTTTATTCTATTTCTTATTATTATAATATTCAATTTCCATCACAGATATGGCCTATTAAAATAAATGTAATTTTGCATTTTTATTTCAATACTTTTAAACAATAAAACCAAATATTACTGAGGATTTTGCACACTTTAAAAAACAACTAAAAAGTTGTGATTACAAAATAAATTCAAAAGAATTCATGATTTGACACCAGTTTTTGGCAAAGTCATTACAGTCAGTGTTAAGTAAAGGATTTTAAAAAGAATTATAGTATATTTTTAGTCAAAAGATTTTGTATAATGCTAATATTTTCTTAACTGTTGTTAATTGGACCTGGTTTTCATAAATATCGATAAATATTTGTATAAATAAAATATTAAATCAATACTTTGAAATAATAAAATGGGGTCCTTACAGGGTTCTGCGTTGGGGACTAATACCAATTATAAATCATCTGTCAAATGATTTATGTTATATTTAAGGAAAAAGCCGCGAATAATCCTTTAGTCAAGAACTAAATGGTAGAAAACTTTTGTACTAGACAAAAAGAAGATTCAGTTTATCCAAATGAGATTAAAAATAAATAAATAACCCTAAATAAATGTTTTAAAAAAAGAAAGAAAGAAAAAGAAATGAGTGAAATCATAGAAAACACACTGAGGACTTGAAACAAAAGCTTCTTATCCTGAGTCTTTTCTGCCAGTTTTTTAAAATATTACACTCCATAGTTTTTGAGATAAAACATGTTTAGTCAAGATTTTAAATGCCGTAAAATTACTTTAAAAAAGTAAGTTAAAAAGTGGTTAAATAAATATTAAAAATCGTCCACCCGATTCTTTTCCTGCTACTTTTTTTGTAAAAGTCTCTTATTTTTGCTCTGGTTAAAATAATAATATCTTTTATTTATTATTTAATCTTAATTAATTGAACAATCATTTCATCTAATGCATTCAATGTGTCATGCATCATGTTTATGCGTATGTTCATGATAAAAGTAATTATAAGGTTAGAGAGATAATATCATTTCATTTTATTGTATTTATTTATTTTCTATTATTTATTTATTAAAATATTTAGTTGATTTGATATATCTATGTATTTTTATTGTCTTCTTTTATTGCTTGAAATAAAATTGAATAAAAAATAAGACTATAAGAGATCATATCTAAGCTCCCCTAAAGCTCTAAAGCAGACAATGCACACCTTATTCTTTGACAGGTCCAACCCATAAACGCCATTTTATCTTTTCCATAACCAGAATTTATGGTTTCTGAATCATCTGAAAGCAAATTTTCTCATTTAAGGGTCCATAATGGTGGTTTGTTCTGCTGTTTTGTTGGGCATCAGTTTCTGTTCACCTTAGGGCGACCTGCCTGTATCTTTCGGCACGCAGAGTTTCTGTTAGTAACAGAAACTGAAATGACATTTATGGCTGGAGATCATTATGCTGCTGAATATATGACCCTTGGGCTCTGCTTCAGGTATCTGTCTGCAGCCAAATCCCCAACTATAAAGCTTCTATTCATCTGGATGAGGTTGTTCTCTCCTTTTTTGGGAAGGAAAAGTAGGGCTAAAGAGGCGATGCGGGGCTCGTGCGAGGATTGGAGGAAGTGACGGCTGCTACTCACACAGTGGGGGCAGCTCCACTTGCCCTCGGGGGCCTTGTCCAGCTCAGGTTCCAAGCAGACGAGGTGGTACGCTCGAGGACAAGTGTCGCACAGGATGATCTCTCCGCCCTGCTGACAGACTTCGCAGTAGTCCCAGATCCACCAGAGCCATCGCCTTCTTCCTCCCCCATAACTACGCACAGAGGGGCAGAAGATGAGCCTGGATGAGAAAATTTGGACATTTTTGTAACAATCATCTTTTCACAACTTAACAACTAAATCTTTAGAGATTTGTAAACAATGTAACATTTCTGAATGGACCCATTGTAAACGCTTTGAGCCTTTGGAAAAGCACAGATAATTCCAATCCAATACTATTATTATTAAAATGAGTTTCATATTGTCCCAAATTTCAATTAAAAATTAGTGTGGATGTGTTACAATATGAATGGATGTGTGAATTAAGGAATGATGAATGGATGGATGGATGAATGGTTGAATAAATAGATGGGTGGATGGATGATAAGTGGATGGATGGATGAACGGATAGGTGGATGGATGGACAGTCGAATGAATGTATGGGTGGATGGATGGATGGATGGTTGAATAAATAGATGGGTGGATGGACGATAAGTGGATGGATGGATGGATGGATGAGTGAATAGATGAGTGGATGGACGATAAGTGGATGGATGGATGGATGGATGGATGGATGGATGGATGGATGGATGATGGATGGATGGATGGATGGATGGGTGGATGGTTGAACAAGATGGGTGGATGGATGATGTCGATTGATGGATGGATGGATGGATGGATGGATGGATGGATGGATGGATGGATGGATGGATGGGTGGATGGTTGAATAACAGATGGTGGATGGATGATATGTCGATTGATGGATGGATGGATGGATGGATGGATGGATGGATGGATGGATGGATGGATGGATGATGGATGGATGAGGAATAGATGAGTGATGGACGATATGGATGGATGGATGGATGGATGGATGGATGGATGGATGGATGGATGGATGGATGGATGGGTGGATGGCTGAATAAATAGATGGTGGATGGATGATATGTCGATTGATGGATGGATGGATGGATGGATGGATGGATGGATGGATGGATGGATGGATGGATGGATGGATGGGTGGATGGTTGAATAAATAGATGGGTGGATGGATGATATGTCGATTGATGGATGGATGGATGGATGGATGGATGGATGGATGGATGGATGGATGGATGGATGGATGGATGGATGGATGGATGGATGGATGGATGGATTATATACAAAGTTCAAACTGCTCTGGCTTGTTCACTGATCTGAGTCCTCTGGGACATTTTGGATCTGCTCTGAACTGCAGTTTAAAGAAGTGGGTCAGCAGGTGAGGGGTTGAAGCATCTTTTTTATCCGAGTCTTGTAGGAAACTTCCACAGATGAGGAGAACCAAGTGGAACCCACTGAACCAACCCATGATTCAGGACTGTGACTGTGGATCCCTCCCCAGATAAAAATGAAAGACGGCCTGTCCAAACATATGTTCCTGCTGCAAGGCCTAGAAATAATGGATTTGCTCGCCATCTTGATCTGATGAACTTCAAAGGGATCCCGCCCCGCCACCGAAACAGAACCAGAGGTGGACGTTTGTGTGTGACGAATAACCGTCATGGTGGAAAAGAGAGAAATTCAAACATGCCTTATGTGTGTGTGCGCATTTAAGGTGAACGTCTGCATAGCCTCGATTTTAGGTTTTATTTCTCTCCTTTATGAAAAGCCTGAGGCCCGTTACCATGGTAACCACTCAACTATGTATCTACAAGCACTGACCTGAGTAAACACTAGTCCAAGACATAAACTGCAGGCACGTTTGTCTTCCCCAAAGGGGGGAATAGATACGTTGCCTTTTTTTTAACCCTTTAACATCATAGCTTTAGCTTAGTGGTGACATTCTTTTAAATACCAAAACTCTTTAACCGTTTATGCAATAACCTAATTCCAGCGTAGTCTGTACTCTGTACATGTCTGAAGCCACTTACTGTATATCTGCCACATACACTTGAAAAAGGCTTGGTGCAAAATGTCAATCTGGTGCAAATCTCCTGATTGTGGCACAAAAACAGTTCAGCTCATTGCTAGCGTCCTTGCGAAGGCGGATATAATATGACATGGTTCATCTTTGTTTGAAAAAGAAAAGCAGACGTCTTTGGGCTCTGCGCTGCCATCTGGGTTCATCGAACAAACCAAATCCATAGGTCACTACCAAATCGGAGTCCCTGCTTGACCAAAGTTTGACTGACAACGCACAGTCAAAAATGGCCTTGAAAACTTGCATAGCTACGCATGAACACGAGAGTTTTATGCGCAAGCCTTATAAAGCGTGTTTAAATAGATTTTTCATTAGAAGTGGCAACTAGAAAGTGTGCAGACGAGGGTGGGCAGTGTGAAAAGCAACCTTGCGCTGAAACATAATCAGTGTGAATCAGCTGCTTCTGTCACAGTGTAAAGTGGATTTGCGCCGTTATGCAAAACTTTGACGGCCGTGGTGCAGTGGTAGGGCAGCCGACCTCTAATTGGAACATTGCAGGTTCCTTTCGAGCCTTGCCAGCCCATGTGTCGAAGTGTCCTTGGGCAGGACATTGAACCCCCTCCTTGCCTCAGGTGGAAGGTTGGCGCCAGTGTTTGGCAGCGGACCCACCATCTGTGTGTGTATGTGTGAATGGGACTGTGACCGTAAAGCGCTTTGGGCCTTTGAGAAAGGTAGAAAAGCGCTATGTAAGTATACGCCATTTACCATAACCTTATAAAGTCTTGCATATTAGTGAAAAGGCTAATATGAAAAGGCGTGTTTTTCCACGTCAGAATCAGTGGATTCTTCTTGACTGCATAAACGACCAAAGCATTATGGTATGTCAAAGACCGTGTGTTATTATGGTGCTGCTGACAACATCTCCGGTGTTAAGGGCTCAATACGCCTAACCTCCACCACTGTAGACTTCAGTGACTCACTCCTCTCTCTCAAAATATGCTGGTTTTCAGTTTAAACCACATCAGGAGCAGCGAGGAAGCCTCATTCTCAAAAACATCCCATCATCCTTCACTCCACACCTCGTAGCACTTTCATGTGAACCAGCAGGACTCAGAAAATGTGAGAGATGTCTTGGACACCCCGTAGAGAGGCTTCTTGTCCGTCTCACGGGGTCAAAATCTCTTCACTTAGAAGAATGGAGCTGGTTTCCCTCCCTAGGGTCCCAGTTGTGTATCGTGCATGCGGGTTTAGAGGCATGTTCTATGATTACAGGAGCTCTCAGAGGACTTGACGCCCAAACTTGTTGAATAGTGAGTGCTTACTTTTCTTCTTTTTCTTGGCGGGTCGTCCCCGCTTGTTCTTTTTCACCCGGCCGGAACTGTCAGAGCGAACCGAGGAGCTGTGAACGCTGGAGTCCTCCTGCTCCGACTCATCATCATCCACGTCGTCGCTCTAACCCAAAACACAGTGGTGGTGAGTCCAAGGGAGGAAAAAAAAAAAAGAGGAGAATCCACCGACAGTTTTCAGGAAAGAGGATATCTGATACTCACAGAGCAGCTCTTCTTCCTTTTTGAACCTATAGGTGACAGTTTAATACGAATGGGGGCCATCTTTTTGGCCTTAGCTGCAGCCAACGCCTTTTTCTTATCTGGTACTCGAGGACTTTTGCTTCGCTTCTTATAACCTGGACCTGAAAAACAAAATCCACCACATGAGATTAAAAGCACTGCATTCTTAAGACATACTCATTCACATGCATATTTCTAAGATTAAGCTCTAAAATCCTTAATTTTTTCCTATTTTGCTTTCCGTACTTTCTGCTGATTCTGTGGATCAGGTGTGTTCAGTCACTCAGAATCACCTGCTCTAACCAATCAGCAGTAAGTACAGCAGAGATAGCATGGTGGCAAGGATACACTATACATCAGGGTCCCTTTGTTAACGTTAATTATACCATGGTGAATTCCTGCACGCCTAAAAAAGAAGTCACTAGGTTCTATATCAGTGGTCCCCAACCTTTTTAACGCCGCAGACCGGTATGATGTCACAAAAAGTTTTCACGGACCGGTCTTTAAGATGTGGGTGGATGATTTTTGTGGCAACGCCACAATAAAAGAGGAACAGTGATGTGACAAGACGAATCCTGAGCTTTTATTTTGAAACGCATTACATTGTACATCACACAGGTGTCATCCTCCTCTCCCCTTCCCACACTCATGGTGCGAAAAGAAGTACTGTCTATTAATTTTTTGGAAGTTGAAGGCTCATCTTATGTGTCCTGACTGGTCCTTTTCCCCTTGGCAAAGAAACTTTCCAAAGACATTTGTTTTTACCTATTTGCTAGTTTCTGGGTTTTATTTTAGCGGTAACCATCCATCACTGGACCAAAAAGAGCGCCTTGGTCTGCGTCAATAGTGACATAGATGGATTTAACAGAGAATCTGGCAATTTTCAAAAAAAAACATCTCTCAGATTCCGAAATACAGAAAACGGAAGTACTGTAAGTTATTTATTCTTTCTGTGTGGCCCGGTACCAAATGACCCACGGACCAGCACGCGGCCCGGGGGTTGGGGACCGTTGATCAATATCACTGCGCTGGCTTCTTTAAAAAACAAACTTTTACTTCATCATCTGGACAAAACTAAGCGGTAAGAGGATCTGATACTTTATTTAACCCATTGTGATGATCAGTGTATATATCACTGTCCTTTGCCGCTGCAGTCAAGATTGGGGCCGTCTCCTCAGGATAAGCGCCACAACACGTAACAAATAGTCTGCTTTTGTGAAAAAAGCGATCAAAACCAAAAAAAATACCAAGTATAAAGTACTAAAAACTGGTTGAATATTTTTTTCTTTGGTAAGTGACCATGGTATAAGCAGGTTAATGGCCTTTGAAGTGTGCATTATCACTTTTCAACGCACTTCGCGGAAGCAACCACCCTCTGCTTCATGTTGGATGGACGGTTAAGGCTTCCACAGCGTTCGTCAATTTATAATAATGCCCACTTCGTCAGCCATTAACCCTTATTTAATGCATAACTAAGCATTAGTTATCTCTTAAATAAAATGTTAATAGACACGTTTATAATTGGTTTTCGTCATAAAGTGCATTACCTAATGAATTAGTTAACAGGTAACTATTTTTTATTATTCTACCTGAATGCGTTACGACTAATAAAAGTTGCCTTATGGAATTGTTCAGCATTATGTAATTACATGTTAATTAATATATTTGTAAAGCCGTAATGCTAAATAAACATTTATAATGGTTGTTTTTGAGAAGTTAGGATCCAATAAGTAAGTAAGGTTTTACTTAACTGCATCTATCCCGTAATAAATCATACAAAAAGCCTCATAAGCCTTACGTAAGCATTACTCAACCTTGATTAATAATTATGAAGAATTCTTGGAACCATATTGTCAAGTCTTCAACAATTATTTCACCTGAAAAGTATGACATAAAACTGACTGTTAACACTTTATTTAATAGGTAATTATTGCTTAATTATGCATTAACTAACAATAACAAAAGGATCGCTATTGTGAAGTCTTACTGAGTGGGAGTGTATTTAGATCTCTGCCTTACTGGGGACAAAAGTAGCAAAAGAGGTGATCTCCATTAGGCGGCTAACCTTTTCCTTCTTTCGTCTTCGCCTTTCTGATTGGTGGCGGTTGAGGCGGCGGCTCCGGCGAGGCAGTGGCTGCAGAGACCTGCTCGGCAACAGCGATAGCAGCGGCAGCTGCTGCCGCCGCCACAGCAGCGGCGTTGCCTTTGAAAGGGTTATTTGAACTGAATTCCCTCCATTTGACCCCCAGGATGGTCATCATTTTTGACATGGGGATCTTGGGGTTCTTCTTGGCGATCATTGGCCTGGGGGAACCAGAAAGAAAGAATCTTTTTCGGATAATTTTAGACTCCATAAAGCTTGGCTGCTGATATGTGATTGTTTAAAGCCAATAATGTACATTTTGGCACAAAAAACAACAACACCTTCTGACATAAATTAAAAGGCATCACTGATTAATTCATGTTTTCAGTCAGTGCAGGTATGAGTCAGCCACACTGAGCCTCTGACATCACGTCAGTGCTGCTGCCTGACTGATGCAACAAGTTAAGTTGATAAAAAAAAGAAGAAAAGAAGAAGACAGGAGAAAAGCAACAGAACTCAGCTGCATCTCTGCGAAAATGCAGATTGATGTTTCACCACAGATAGCTCAGAAAAGGGGGGTTTTCGCCGCAATCTCTACTCTAGAAGAGACATGCAGTTATTTGAAATAAGTTGAACGTTTTAAAAAATTAATACAATGATTTGTTTGGTTAAAAAAGATGCTCAAGAAGTGTGTTTTTTGGCTGTGAAGGACTAGGGATGGGTATCATCTATATTTTCACCAGTGCTGAACCAGTACTTTTAAAAACAGTTCCGGTGCCCAAGCGGTCCTCAAACCGGTGCTTCAAAAATGAAAAAAATGCAGATTAAAGCTGCACGATATGAGGAAAACTCGCGATATTAGTGATCAATATTGCGATGACGATACATGAACAAATAGCAAAACAACCAAAATTATCATTTCCATTTCGCTGCAGTTTATTTTTTTAAGAGTCAACATACCTATAATTATACTCCAAATGAATCTAGTCTACATAGGAGGCGAGCATATAACATAAAAGGGTTTCATCCGAATGGTCAAATGCATCAATGGATTTATTTGATTTGCTTAATACTTTCAGCTGCTAAAAGATTGTTTTAGCACATTTAAAGTAACCATTTATTGCGATTTTCCCTGTGTTTTGCTATATGCACATTGGACAGCTTGATATCGCGATAGCGATAAGTTTACGATTTATTGTGAAGGCCTAATGCCGATTTTTCCCCCCCAAAAAATCATTTAAAGGTCACAAAACAGGGTCACATGGTGAAGGAGAGCGCTGGAATGTGCCTACGATTTCTTTTTCTAATTCTTTCTCATAGTCGGCACTGCAGTGCTGCACACACTGATGTAAACGCGTATGTCACTATTATCTTATTTTTGCTGTAAAATAGAGCCAAACCTTTGCTCGCTTCACCTTCGGAATGTTTTTACTTAAGCTTCGTTCACCTTCACAGCCTCACCTTTACTTATATGAGCAATCGCTGGAAAGTGATTGGCTAGAGAAGTTCAGCAAAACTGAAAAGAATTCAAGTGATTGATGTATAAGGTACTAGTAGTACCGTATACGTTGGTCCCAGTTCCAACTTGGCGAGTTTCGGTACCCATCCCTATGAAGGACAGCGTGCCGGCATGCAGTGGATGCAGAGTATTTTTCCTGGACAGGTATCTTTTATTTTAACCCTTTGACACTGGAACTGCAGCTCTGGCACAATTAACATCATTTCAACAGATTCTACAACTTTGCAGTAGTAGAGTGTTGTATACTGTATCAGCATAAAAGCTGCTTGTCTGTGTTTTCGAATATGTTGGAATTACAATAATTGCAAAAAACAAAAACGGTTTGAGAATTACAATAATTCAAAGAGCATGTGCTGCTCAATGTCGCCGGTGACAGTTCAGGTGTTAAAGGGCTAAATTAAAGTCCCATCAGTTGTTACACACCTTTGAGAGCAAAATTTGTTATCTGGGATGCAGGTAGTAGGGTTGTGCCGATACCATCGTCCATCGTGATGGGTGAGTGACATCCCGATGGAGAGACACCATCGTGATGCCACGCCCCCACCACGTTGCGAGTAGACACCATGAGCCGCGGTTACATGCGCAAAATATCTTGATGGGATCATTGGTCGGATTAGAATCCAACCGTGTACATGGGCCCAGAAAAATGTTTTCAGAATATAACAAACGTTCACTAAGGTCACACTTTCGGTCGGAATAAATAATTCGCACATGCGCAGTAGGGTTTGACAAACCGTAAGAGGATATCAATTCCGCTGAGCGGCTTTTTTTTTCAAACTTTATTGAATGTAGCAATTCAATACAAAACAATGTTAAACAGCACAGAGCAGCTATATACATTGACATGTCAGCTCGGTAATATACGAGACGATCTTCTAAACGTGCTTTTAATAATGTTACGGTTATTATAAAACACCTGTTCGCTCATCATTTGAATTTTAATCCGTGTGGTCAGTGCTTTTTCTGAACGGAACGGAAAGAAGCCAGGATTAGCAGTATGCTAACACGGGCTAACAACATTAGCTTTGGGTGGCGCTGCAATCTGCATCCTGGCTGCACGTAAACATGTGGGAATAACATCAGCCTTTATTTAGTCGGGACACGACTGGAAACACAAATCCACATGATTTTCTGAACAGTTTCTAAGGACTGAGCGACATTTCTGCTTTGAAGCTCACACCGCCGCTGTGTGTGTGCTCACGATCCGAGCTGTGCTCAGACACACACTTTTAGACCTGGTTCGGAGTTCGGTAGCTCGTACCCCTAGAGCTGCGGGACGGATCGCAGTCTTAAATCTCCCACACATACCGCTCATGTAACAAAGCCCCCCCCCCCCCCCCATTGCCATCAAACACAAAGCTGTAAGTCCGCGCTCCGCCGGTCCACTTGACTAGTTAAGTGCGGGAGCGGACTACTTCTTTTCTATTTTGTTTGTTAAAGTCACTTCCCTCAGTTTATACTGGATCATCGCGGATGAGTCATTAGTTGGGAAATAAATTAAATAAAGTAATAAAGTAAAATAACGAATAGCAATTATATAGGAACAAAAATTTTAAAAATACCCCACCCCCCAACCATATCATCGTCCATCCCGATGGTTGACTGCAAACATTGTCAACGGCCAATTTAGGGGACATCGCCCAACCCTAGCAGGTAGTGATCTGCAGTCACAGCTACACTCACGTGGAGGTTTAATCCCCTCATCCTACCGCTCTCTTTACAAAGAGCCAAACGTGAATTTCAACCCACAACCTCCCAATCTCCTGGCAGACACTCTAACACTTAGGCGACTGAATTGTACAACTGTCCGATTCGACTCACTTTTAATTTTGGTTCATTTTGAACAATCCAATTTGATCCGATTCCCTAACCCAAAATAGATCCAGGAAATCTAGCCTAATATTCCACCAGTGTGACTCTGACTGTGACTGGTACTGAACAGTGCAGGGGAACTTTTCCAGATTCTTTGTATTTCTTGCAAGATAATCAAGAGTAAACTCAAAGTGTTTCCACACATTGGACTGTTATGATGTCTTGATCATTTGTTGCTGCCATCATGTGTGTTGTCCGCTGTGATGAACTTGGTTATTTTACTGTTACAGTAAACCCTTGTTTTTTGCGGGGGTTACGTTCCAAAAAGAACCAGTGATAGGCAAAATCCGTGAAGTAGAAACCTCTATTTTTTTTACAATTAATATACAATTAAATCCTCTATTATACATTGAAAAGAAAGAACAAACCATTTTACAGGCTCAAGCATTTCTTTCTCAAATTCTCAAATAAAAGTACTTTAGAAACTTTTTTTCAACAAATATCTTCTGTGCTGTACTGTCAAATAATAATTTTAATCATCAATGTGAACAGAAGGCTTCAAATCGCAGAGATTAGCCCCGCCCACCGCGACCCGAGTAATTGGATTAAACGGGAGAAAATTTTAAATGATTATGAAAAAAATACAAAGTACAGTGGGACAAATAGTGACTCAGGTGTATTTCACTGCTCTTCAGACTGAGCCGCTGCATCCTGACTCTGCTCTGCAGTGTTTTCTTCTTATGAAGCCCACGGTGCGGCTGTGTTTGATCGGGAGAAGAACATAGTGAAAGGCAGTTGTTGTCGCTCTTTTTCTATGGGTTTTAGAGAAACTCGAAATTGCAAGATGATTTGCATGTACGTAATGTAACTTTGGCAAGCTGTTTTACATACGTGTACATATTAAACTGCAACATTATTGACGCACAGGTAGAGAAGAAGCGGAGTGACTTTTTAGCCAATCAGTATCCAGAACACAATGCACGATGCAAATCCGTGAAGTAGCGAGACCGTGAAAAGTAAACCGCGTTATAGCGAGGGATCACTGTATAGTAAAATAAATCTACCATGTCTCAGTCCATGTGGTATTTTCCAATTTCTATTCCATTATCGATTTATCTCATTTTTAAACAATTTTTTGTAATGGTACAGGTCGATTCACAGTTATCGCTCTGACCTCATTCAAACCTCAGTCAACCTCATTCAAAAACAAGGTAGCATCACTGTCATGGTTTGGCAGATCCCTGTCTATCTGTCACCCTCTACTGGTAGTCTCTCCTTTTATTTTCTCCACCATAGAGCAGGAATACGCACCTGCAATCCATCTCCATCCCGATTGACTGTTTTTATGTGTGGTTTTGCTAGCCCAGTCCATCAGGTAATGACTAGCAGTATCGAGCTTACGTCTGTTACTCTGGCTGTGACTAAATTACATCAGTTTTCTCCTTCATCTTCTACCTTGACCTCACACTGGGACAGCAGTGACTTCGACATCACCAGTTCCAGATTCCACCGCCTTCCTTTTGGATCCATGAACTGTTTTCTATCCACCAGGCTCCTCTGTTCATGGTGAGAGTTACCTCATGAACTGGCTGAAGGCTTTATAGTTGGTGAGCTCCCTGTAGTCCTCCTCTGTGAAGGTATGATCAACATCCTCCAGTCCCCACTCTTTGGCCAGCTGGGCAGAGGTCTTCTGCTCTAAAGGTTGCTGGGAAGAAACTGTCAGTTAGAGATGTGTCTGAGATGTGTAACAGGATCTTAGAGAATCTTTACCTTTGTGGTTTCCTCTTGGCCGCTGTCTCTGTCGCCATCGTCTTTTTTCTTCTTCTTGGTTTTCCGCTCCTTCTTCTCTTTGTGTTTCTTCTTCTTTTTCTTCTCACCGGAGCCATAGTCACTGGCCGCGCTGTCCGAGTTCTCGCCATAGTCCCTTTCCCTATCCGAGTTTCGCTCTACATCGCTGTCCTTTAGAGAAGCCAGAAAGAGACACGTGACCAAAGCAAGTACACTCCCAGAAAACAAGAACCCACAGACACAACGTACTATCTTTTTGCGTTTTTTTGTTTTTGGTGGCTTCCCGTCTTTGTCTTTCTTCTTTGCGTCCTTCTTTTTCTTGGGCCGGCCTTTCTTCCTTATGGGTACCTCTCTGTCTGATATATCATCATCTGGGGCAAAGAGAGCACAAAGGAAGACAGACAGCTGTCAGATCGGCTGAACAATAATGGCATCGAAAGAAAGCTTAATCCCATTTGCGCATAATGACACACAGCAGGGGACCTCATCTGATGGGCGACACGTGTCGGAGGGCGGTAAGGAGATTTGACAATTGATACCATAGACAATAATTGGCTTATGAGCGGCCCTGCTACAGACTGGCGACCAGTTCAGGGTATACTCCAAATTTGCCTAATGCTACGTACACACCGGACATATAAACGCAGGTTCTTAAACGGACTACTTTTTATTGGGTGGACTGTCGCTACCCAATTCAAACGCATGTACTCTCATTTGGAAGAGGTTTGGTGCAAAATGTCAAAGCATTGCAAATTTCCCAAATCTTGCTCCGGGCTTTTTCTTTCACAGCTCTATTCCAATATATTAAAAACATTGCAGCATATAATTCCAGCCGGGCACAAACCAAAAACTGAATTTCTCTTTCACCGTTTACTTGCAAACGGTTGGCACTTCCATGTATTAAAAAGGACACCACTCATACTACCAAGTCAGAGTCAATGATTGGTCAAAGTTCAACTGGTTTAACTTTTGGCACACGTTCATTGATTCAATGGCGTTTTGTACGTAGAGCCCAAAAATGAACGTAACCCTTGTGCTATCCTAGGCACTTTAACATTGGGAGTTGGGTCATCTAGACCCACTAGACAGTGCGCTGAACCTTTTTTCTTCGATGGTTTGTGATCTTCACTGGTGTCCATGGATTACATGAAATCTTTCCACCTTTATCCACCTTTGTCATGGTAGGGAGAACACTCAAGGTAAGGGTGGGGTTATAGGATAGCACAAGGGTTAAATACATGCATAGCTATGTGTGAACGCGGGAATTTGAAACGCGGAAGTCCGAAATGCACAACTATGCACAATTACATTTAAAATGGTCATTTGAATGCGCGTTTCCGAGCCTGGTGTGAATGTAGCATAATAGTAGTTGGTTCTGAGGATGGATGGATGGATGGATGGATGGATGGATGGATGGATGGATGGATGGATGGATGGATGGATGGATGGATGGATGGATGGATGGATGATTGATCTTAATGCGAGAATTGGAAAAATGTGACACAATGTTAATTTGTAGACACTAATTCTGGGTGATGAGGAGCCGCTCTGGGAAAGCAGTTTAACCTGCAGTCTGACCTTGCTTGAAGCTGAGGGAGAGGAAACAGGGATGGATGCAGCTCCCTCAGCTGCGCGGAAGGCAGCAAAGCGTTAAAGCGGAGCCAAAACATGGGCTGCGGTCTCCGGGGGGGTTGATAGGCTGCGTTTCTGTCGGATTTTATTGTCTGCTTGTCTTTGTTGGTGCGCGCTCCCACCCGCAGCAGGCCCCCCCCCCCCCCACCCACACACACACCTCCTCCTTTTTTTCCTCCCACCCCGTCCGACAACAGCCACCCCCGCTTCCTTCCTTTCCCACCCCCCCCGCGCCTCCGTGCAGCGTGCGGCCGCCGTCGGAACGCCGGGGGGCGGTAGCAGCACGCACGCGGGGCTCGGTGATTCAGAGGCCGCCGGGTGCGGTGAACTCGAACGACTCCTGCAATTCCCACACGGGGGACCGAGACCACCCCCGCCAGAGGTCGCGAGGGGGGGGGGGGGTGAACCCCTCCACTAATACAAGTCTGACACGGCGCGGCGGCACGCTATTGAAGTCGACACAAAAGCAACGGAAGACTAATAGCCTCCGACTATTACCTTTCAACCTCCTCCTGCCGCCGACATCTTTTTTTTTCTAGACGACTCAACAAAAACATCCCAGTTATCACATGTCTTCTTCCACTAAACCTCCTCAGGGCATCATTTTTTACAGTTGTACTGTTACAGTGCGGTGAACCGAGCTCCGTTTCTGCAGCGTTCACTTTCACCCCGCGTGCGAGCTCACAGCCAGAAACTTCCAGAATGTCAATCATCAAACTCCCCTAAAGCACCTCAAAAGCAGAGCAATCTGTCTGATAAACGGTTTATAAAGCTGTTGATAAGAGAAGCAGGGGTTATCATGGGGGGGGGGGGGGTCACACCTTTCTGCCCCGCTAAGAGGGGCAGTTTTGACCTGTCAACGCGATAATGGGGGCAGTGACAGTGTGGCGGTGTTTCTGCCTCATTCCAATCTCATCTAGCCGGCTTTCATGTGTGCTCCGCTAAAACCACGCCGTCGCATTTCCAGCCGGTTTCTCAAATCCATAGCCCGGGGCAGGCGGGAGTCCATCTTTTTTTCCTTTTCTTTCTTTTTTAGCCTTGAGGGCGACCTTTTCCCCCCCCAACAGCTGGTCAACGCGTGTGTGGGAGATGTCAAAAAAAAAAAAGCTGCAACTTTTCAGATCATCACCAGGCAAGAAGTTAGCTTAAACTTTGCCGGGATGAGCGCGACAGGGAGTTGGGGACGAACAACACATTTTATTTTCTTTACAATATTTTCTTTTATTGTTTGATGCTGCAAAGTGGAGTTTTAAAAGCGCGCTCCCGTCGCTTTTCCAGCAGTGAAAATATGGCACCTATTTTTTGGGGTGCAAAACGTGCTATAACATGCACATTTAAAAAAAATCTAAACTATTTCAAAGTCTCCTCCTCGCTGGGCGCCACTGCTCGGTTCTGGTAATGGACTGGTTCGGAGAGATAGGGCGACTTCTTCTTCTAAACAGTTTTTTCCCTTCTGCGTCCATAAAGTATTTTGTTTCCTTTCTTTTTTTTTTATTTCGTGTGCGCGCTCCCGACTTGTCCGCCAGTTTTCCTTTACCGTACCTGGCGCGGCTACCGTTGCAGTTTCCCTTGGCGCCGCCGGCGAGTTTATGTCGCTTGCGTTCTCGTTTAGGTCTCCGTCGTCGTCTTCTTCATCAAAATCTCCTCCCTCGGAATTAACCACCATGCCCTCGTCTTCCTCACAGGACCGGAGAGGAGAGGACATTATATCCCGGTCATTGGATCCGTCCTTGTATTCAAAAAGAGCCTATTCTTGCCCGATAATGGGATATTTATTTAATATTCAAATAGGCACAGAAAAAAGTGGGGGGCGTTTTGGAATATTTTACACTAGGCAGAGCAACAAAGATGGCCGCCCTCTTATATTTATTTTTTAACAACCCCCCCAATAAGAAAAAAAATCCCCTTACATAAAAATGGCTGACTATATTATTTCAGAACGCACCCCCTCCTCCTTTCTCTATCGCTCTCCCTTTCTCCCTCCGCGCGCCCCCCTCCCTCCTTAAAAACGTACACATTGTTACAAGAAAAAGGGGGTGTGAGTGCGTCTAAGTTACATCGTTACTTGTTTGTTTCTTGTGTGTGTGTGTCCCCTTCTCGCCCCACGCAGGAATAAGTCACGACAGATCCCTGTCACGGAGATCACACAGCAACAACCCCGGCTGTCTGCAATGCAGAGCCCGACACAAATCTATCAAACATGGCCACCTTTATTTTTTTTTTCATTCCGGAGCCCCCACCACTCCATTAAAAAAAAAAAAAAAAAGATATTTTGGAGCAGTGGCGCTGTGAGCGCGCGCGCGCTCGGGGGCACGCGCCTGTGAGTCCTGGGGAGGGATTCAGAGAGAGGGGGGTTGGGAAAATCTGCCGCAGCCATGCCCAGACTTACATCAGATTGTATTGCTTAAAAATTAACTACTTGTGGTGGGGATGAGAACAATCCCAAAATATGCCCCCCCACCCTCCCACCCCACTTTAAGAACACGCGCAGTGAGCGCGCGCGCTTTAAATGCTGAAAAACAAAAGCACTGATTTTTTTGATTTGGGTTTTTGTTCTTTCCAGACACTTTAGTAGTGGAAGCAGCTGCTTCACTTCAGCTTTGACAACATAAATAAACAAACCGAATCGAGAGAAACGCATTGATATAAAGGAAATACTTTGAATTTAGGTGCATTTATTTTGTAGAAATATTCCATTTCTGCATACTTGTGGCTTCCTTATGATCAATAAAACCCTCAAATATAAAATAAAAACAAAAATGTAACCTTGTTTCTTTCAGTGGGAGTTCATTCCATTGCATGTGGGCTGAAATTGATCAAGTTGGAGTTTTATATAAAACAAACACACATTATAGCTTTGGTTTGCACAGCATCAGTACCTTAAAACAGGAAGTCTTGACCCTACATGGTGTGGTCACATCCTCTGTAGTCCATATCTGTGAAACTAAGAAAGGATTACTTAAACTTGAGAGCTTAGTTTAAAAACATAAAAAAAGTAAAATAAAAGCTTTTTTTTGTTTGTTTGTTTCTTTTAAAGAGTTTGGAGATGTATTGTTTAGTTCCTTGAGCTGCTTCATAGATGGAGCACAGACCTGCAGGAGCGTGGTTCCCTGTTCTCTGTCCCGGTCTGGTCCTCCTTCCTCCATCTGCAGATCCTCCTCTGACTGCTGCAACAGGTGCCTGAGCTGCAAACGGACACATCTGCCAGGAGAGAGATAGTAGTGACGACTCACACACAGAGGAGGAAGTGTGTGGATATGACTGGAACCCTCCCCGTCCAAACACAGCCTCTGGCTACTGAAGCATCAGCCCGTGCCAGACTGAGAGGCAGGACGGCCTGGCGCTCACACCCACAGCCCGTGTTGTCACGGCTCTCAGACAGTCCACGTGGCTGCCATGCAACCGACAGGTCTGTGAACGCCAGGAAGGCCCCGCCACATCCTCCAGCAACCCCCCTCTCCTCCTCCCTCGCCCCGCCGGCTTTGGCAGGGAGACGTGTCGAGGATGAGAGAGTGCCTCCCCTGGGTGCCGCGCTCCAGCTAACCCAGATTTTATGCAGTGTGACACGCAGAGGAGGACTCCCGCGCTTTCCCACTCAGCTGTGCCGTCTGAAGCCAGGAGACCCGGGGAGCAGATGCAGTAATAACTGTCAGGGAGTGGGGAGTGAGCCAGAGTGGGATCAGATTAGGAGGAGAGGGTGAGCAAATACGCTTTTAATGAGTCTGGGAACATCCCTAGCCTGTGTTTCAGGCAACACTACAGTCCTGTCTGTGCCACACAAGTTCTAACATAGCACACAAACGCTGGGAGCCATTGTTGGCGAAGCACAAATGTAACCAACGACAGAGATAGTCATATCCTAAACAAAAAAGGAGTCACCTGCAGCACTCAGGTGTGTGGGTCCGCTGGGTCCTGAAGGGGAAACATTTCCAGATAATGGAAATAGAAAAAGCATCTCATGCTACATTCTCACCAGGCTCAGAAACACGCGTACACCCGCCGTACTCACTCTCCAATGAAAGGCCAATGTAAACTTACATGCGTTTCAGGCAACGTTTCAGGCAACATCAAAAGTGAAATCAGGTTGAACTGGGTCCAATCGGTGACTCTGTTTTGGTAGTGGCGTATGGATGGCATTCCCTTTCAATCATGTAAGTGCTAACCCTTATGAAAATTGATCATGAAGGAGAAATTAATAACTGCGATTTGTGTCCGGATGGAGTTATATGACAAGTATTTCATATTTCTGAATAGAGATAAGGAAGGAAATGCCTGGAGTGATTTACACCACTTCCAACATTTTGAATTCAAAACTCCTTCCAACTGTGCTAGTATGGGGTAGTAACAGTCAGCGTGTACACGCGTTCAGCGTGTTCTCTTGAAAGCACATCACACACTCGATGTGAATGTAGCATTAGGCAAAGGTGGAGTAGACCCTGAGGAGGTCGCCAGTCTGCAGCAGGGTCACCCATAAGCCAATTATCCTATTTTGTTTGTGGTATCAACTGTCAAATCTCCTTACAGCCCTAGTCGCTCATCAGATGAGGTCAGAGGTCACCAACGCCACCCCCTGCTGTGTGTCAGATCGCACTAAACAAGCATTCTTAAATTATTTTTTGGTGTCATATAATTCCTTCCGGGCACAAACTGCAATTATTCATCAGCTGATACTTCCACGAATGAAAAGAGATGCCATCCATACCATCCAAAGCCAAGACTGGTCAAAGTTCAACCTGGCTCGTTCTGAACCCTAGCAAAATTCTGGGTCTGTAATCAGATGTAAAATGGACACGCTTGAAGCTGTGATGGAGAGGACTTAAATAAGATCATATTCATCACGGATAATCTGGAGCCTCTTTCATCCTGTTCTTGAAGGTCAACGGGGCACTTTCTCCAAGAGGCTTAGGCAGCTTCGCTGTCACACCAACTTCGCTACAGGAGATCATTCCTACCTCACTCCATTGACTTAATTACTCATCAACTATTTGCTAATAAATAAACTCATTTGAGGTCTGCTCATTTTCAGAGCCGCTATGAAAACTACATGTTTTTCTCTCTGATTGTTCTATTTTTCTTTATCACCCATTGTTTGTATGTTTGTATCTTTGAGCCTAACATGACGCTGCAACAACCCAATTTCTGCTGGGATCAAAGTATCTTTTTCTTTATCTTATCTTTTTCTTATCTTAACACCGGAGATGTTGACACCTAAATAACTCACGCTCTTTGATGTACCGTAACTTTTCAACGATTCCCTTGATCAGCTGATTCGGAATCGGAGAAAGGCTGTTTTCATATGGGCTTTTTTTAGAACGTCAGTAATGTAGTGTTGATGATGGCGTTAGTTACTTTTTAACAATGGAGCTAAAGCTACCATGTTAAAGGGTTAAATTGCCCTCAAAGGTGTCAAAGACCCACCTTCTCCCGTCAGTACCTAAAATAGGCTCCAGCAACCATGATCCTGTGCGATTAAACAGGTTTAAAATAGATGGCATTGGATGGATGGATGGATGGATGGATGGATGGATGGATGGATGGATGGATGATGGATGATGGATGGATGGATGGTTGGATGGATGCATGGTTGGATAGATGGTTCGTGATGTTTGGATGGATGGTTGGACGGATGCATAGGTAGATGACGGTTGGAAAGATGCTTGGATGGATGGATGGTTGGTTGGTTGTATGGTTGGTTGGTTGATTGGTTGGATGGTTGAATGGATGGGTGGATGTTTGGATGGATGGTTGGAATGGATGGATGGATGGATGAACGGTGGATGGGTGGATGGATAGATGGATGGATGGATGGATGGATGGATGGTTGGTTGGATGGATGGATGGATGGATGGATGGCTGGATAGGATGGATGGTTGGTTGGATGGATGGATGGATGGCTGGATGGATGGTTGAGTGGATGGGTGGATGTTTGGATGGATGGATGGTTGATGGATGGTTGGTTGATGGCTGGATGGTTGACTGATGCATGGTTGGATGGATGGTTCGGTGGATGGTTGGTTGGTTGGATGGATGGTTGGTTGGTTGGTTGGATGGTTGGTTGGTTGATGGATGATGGATGGATGGATGGTTGAATTGATGTGATGTTTGATGGTTGGGTGGTTGGTTGGTTGGTTGGTTGGTTGGTTGGTTGGTTGGATGAATGGTTGGTTGGTTGGTTGGTGGATGGATGGTTGGACTACATTGTATATTCTCAATGCTACACAAGGATAAATTCATGTTTTTTTTACAGATCATTTGCTTTGAGTGTACTCACTTATACACGTTCATACTCTTAACAGTAGATTGACTCCTCTTTTACACCTTGTAACTGCTGTTTCTACAATCTAGTATTATTTGTAATTATTTTCGGATTGTTTTCCAGGAGCCGGTTTAGGTTGTGCTGGTTTGCAGCGCCTCCGGTCCGTGAAACCTGGGTTCGAATCCTGGCTGCTCCCTGTTCCCTTCTCTACTTCTCTGCCGGTCCTAAGCCCGGTTGCTTTGAGAAGGTTGCGTCAGGAAGGGCATCCGGCGAAACATTGCTAAGTTTACTATGCGTAATTTTGTTCATGTGGCGTAATTTCTGATGGAAAAGCAAAGAGAAAGAAGAAGATTTTCGAATTGTTTTCCATTTTTATACTTAGGTTCTTGTTGACAGTTAACCAATACAATTCACTACATGTTGCATGTTGTACTATGTATAAAGATGTATATGACACCGGACTCTTCCTTGTGTTTTTTATTGTTTATTTTAGTGCTATTTATTTTCTGCCTCCATCTATCTATCCATCCATCCATCCATCCATCGAATTTTCAAATACTAAAATACAATTTTGAGGGTTGCACAAAGACTCTTGCTCTGTTCATTTCCAGTGCAGACAGAGGGAAACCAATGTGTAAAGCACGGTGGTGGAAGGATGATGGTTTGGGTATGCTTTGCTAAGAAAGCTTGCACTCTGAGTTGATCTTGAGCGAATTAGTTAGTTCCACAATGTTCTAGTCAGGTTCAGACCACAGACCCATTCAGACGCCGCTGGTCTTTGACGGGCTGCACACAACCAAAACCACAAACGTCTCCATGATAAGAAGACATCTGATGGGAAATAGAGTGGACCAGAGTTGCTGCACACTGACAGAGACTGATGAAGTGAAACTCAACCACAACAGTGAAGCAGAAGACATCAATCAGTTTGGACGTTTCTTTTTTAGCCTAAATACAGATTTGTGTCTTTTGGCTCCCGTCAAGCTGGGAAATTTAGGGATTGATTTTAGTAAAGTATTAGCTTGATGGGCGACCTTTAAACAACCTTCAGAATGCTCTAGAAGAGGAAGATGCTTCCAACTCACTGCTTTAATATGGCAGTAAAATGACTGTTCAGCATCTCTGGAGCAGTTCTGACTGACATGTAAGTTTAACCAGACACAAAGGAATTTTTACACAAAGTTAAAAAGGATTTGTAAAAATCCTCAGCTATTTTGGAAAAGTAGTTTTTAGATCCTTTATTGTGAAAAACAGATTTCTCCACGGACACTTTTTTATTTAAATGTTGTGGAACAGAAGCCAATTTGGTCATTTTTTTCCATTAGTCCATGAGTTAAATGGCAAACATCTGACTATGAGCCTGAACGTAAGAATCTCCACTGCTTCATAGCAAAACCAAAGTGTATGTTTTATTTATTTATTTAGATCTTTTTTTTCCAAAAGTCACAAGGGGGAGTTTTTCAGATTAGGTTGTGCCTTATTTTTTAATCCAAATTAGATGCTTTTTAAATTCAATTTTTGGTTCACATAACAAAAAGCAGAAGAGAAATTTACCACAAAAACTCAAATCAAAGAAGTTTTCTTTTCTCCGTGTAAAGGTCACTCTGGGTTTTATTGCACACTTTCAATTTCAATTTATAAATATATTTCTTAATTGACAAAGACCCAATTTGTCTTTACCGTTGTTTTGTCATAACTATCAGTGTTTTGTCACTTTATGTATTCGGCTGATTTCTTTTGTATTTTTAAGCATTTATATTTTTTTGTGTGTGTAGTGCTGTTTGGAGCTGAAATGAAGGCCACCATAATGGCGTCCCATAACCTCCCGGAGCAGCTGTGATTCACGCCCTGGTGGCCAATGCGCACAAAGCTCCCCCGTTTCCTTGAAATAATAACTTAATTCATGTGGTAAGTCATTCAAAAACATGGATGTGAGCAGGACTTGGATTTACAGCATATACTTTCACATTTCTGTCTGTATATATCTCAATACTAAGCATGGAAGACATGGTGGATGTTTAGAGATCCAATTTATTTATTTATAAAGCTCCACAAAAGCATCAGTAATCACTTCATTCACATCCCGGTACGCTCTCCCTACTGCCGTAAAAGCCGCTTTCCCGCCGCTACATCTGTTTATGTCACCTGCATTAATTCAAGAGGGGGAAAATAAAAACAGAATCAAACTAGGGGATTTATTTATTACTGTTGAAGAGAAACATTGTAAGATTTAGAGGCCTGAGCTGGCCGGCATGCCGACTTTTGGGCAGCTGTCTGGCCAGCAGACGAAGCGTCGCTGCGGTATGTGGCGTCGTATTTTAGGGTCGAACATGAATAATAATATCCAGGACGTGCTGAGGTAACTTGTCTTTTAGTAACAGTTAGCAGTTACTTTACATCCGAAGGCTTCAAGGCTACATGCTACGTATCCCATCATGCATCACACATATCCCATAACAGATCTCACCAATCAACGTGTCACTGTAAGTGAGGTTGCTTTCAAATACAACAGGATAAATGTATATTTGAATTTGATTATTTTGTGGGAATTAATTATTATTATTATTATTTACCCATGTTAGCTCACAGGCTCCGTAGTGAGGAAAGAGAAACATAAACAGCTGTTATAGAAAAAACTGTATTTGTTACGTATAAAAAATTTAAATTTAGTTTTAAAATGTTCAATACTTCTTACAGGTTTGCTAATGTACTTTGAGTTTAAAACTGTTGTCCAGTTATTAAATTTACTACATCAGTTTTTTTTTTCCATTCACAATCTGGTTTTTATTCATTTTTGCCGATCCTAATTTAGCCTCATAGAAATGTTCAATCAATCAATCAATCAACTAATTCCTTTCATTTTTTTATGTCTTCCTTGTTCCTCCAGCGTCCCATAAAGCAACGAGTGAATCTAGAAATGTAATTTTTCTGACCAAATCCCAAACTTTTCTCTATTTTTGTTTCAGGTCTGTTTCATGTAGTTTTTTTTTTAAAGCCAAAAAGCTTGAAAATATCCCAAGATAAACTTTTTAAAAATGCTAAATCTGTAAAGTTTTGTTAAATCTAGTTTTACATACCCATGTAATTTTACATATTAATTTCTACCTCTGGCACTTTATATTAGTTTTATTCATTGTTTATATGTTTGCATTAACATATGTTGTATATTTATATTTTTGTACAGCACCTGGCATTTATAATAACGTTTCTGGAGGGGGGAAAAAAACGTCAAATGCGACCTACTTCCGGTCCCACTGGTCCGTCGGTAACGGTTCCGCAGGAAACAAGAAAAGGTTATGGCAACAATAATCGAGGAAAAACGGTCCTTCTACTCGAGTATGTATTTGTTATGTTTTGATGAATTACATTTTACATTTTTTCATCACGTTATTTTTTTTAAAAAGGAAGAAAACAAATGATGATTAGAAAGTGATTATCGATACATTAAGTAAGACGTTAGCCTGAAGCTAAATAAATTAGCATTCTATAAATACGTGCCTCGTACAGCCATGATTATTATAAACAAACTAGCTACTTTGAATAAAATATGATAATTGCAATTCTTCTACAATTATTAATCGTGTCGATCGTTTTAAGATAACTTGTGACCATATTGGCAGCAGCTCCGTGTCATTTGTGTGTGTACCTCCAGGGGCAGACCGAGGTTCCGCCTTCGTCTCAGCTATAGAAGCCGGAGGGCCTGAACAAGAACATGAGGATCCGCATGACTGACGGACGGACTCTGGTGGGGCTCTTCCTCTGCACGGACCGCGACTGCAACGTCATCCTCGGCTCTGCTCAGGAGTTCCTCAAATCTCCAGGTAACAAAACAAGAGGGAACCAGAGAAGACAGCAAAGCTGGCTGACTTCTCTCCACACAGAACTCCGGGTTACATTTTATTTTAACTGGTTATTCATCATAGTAGTAGGTTAAAAGGTTGCCATCTGGACTTGGCTTCTTAGCAGAAGACGTTTCAAGCTCTTCATCTCAAAAGGCTTAGCAGTCTTCTAACAGAACGATGGAATCAACTCCGATGAATGAGAGTCTTCATAGACTTAAAAGTTATTGCTTCTCTTGTTTTTTGTTACTTTTCTATGTTGCTGTGGTTTCATTTGAGTTGAAATCTCATCCCTGGTGTTTTCACAAGATGTTCAACAATGTTACATGGTTCTTCCACTAAAAAGTTTCAAAAACACAACCAACTTATTTAAAAAGGTCATAAAACCATTGACTGTATTTAGGGCCTGACTGAGGAGGATGTCATCCATAGAAAGCACCTTACCTCCAGGTCCAACAAAATGGACTGGCGCCATTTTATTTGCGTGACGCCGCCATGTTGGAGCCATACGAGGTCAGTGAGCGGTGATTTGTCCGAACCAATGGCAACCACTCTGACCAAACAGGAGTGAGCTTGTTGGAAGACCACACCCCTTCCACGTAAAAGCAGGCTACACAAAATCTCTCAAACATTTTGAACATTTGTTTTAAGAGCACACGCTTATTGAGGCACTTGATAGGTCAGTTTATAACTTAAATAATTTGCGCTACAGAGAAAAAGATTAATAAGAGTCAGTCTAATTTCTTTTTTTTACAGTTATGATTTTCATAGTTTGAGCTAGTGCGCTTCCTCTGTTTGGAACGTGAGGAGGAGGGGTCACTCAGTCCAGTTCTCGTATACAGTCAACTTGTCAGATTTAGACCACCCTTAGCCGCCGTACCAGGAGAAACGTCTTAGTGGAACATTCCTGAGTCGCGGAATGTTATTTTTTTTCTTTCTACCTTTAAAACTCAGACTCGTAGTTCTAGAGGCTGAGGTTTAAGGCGGTTTTCCCTGAAAATAGAGACGATACCGGTTCCTCTTCCAGACACGCTCTTCTCAGGGTGAACCCAGAGGCGGCCTGGCATGATCCCCTGCCACCACGTGGTGTCCATCGAGGTGGAGGCTTGACAGTCAGAGGACACAGGACTGGGAGCCATCTGCTGAGGAAGCGACATTTGAGGTTTCAACACGATCATGCTTTGCTGCTGGACAGTTGGACCACTGGTATTGGTGGATCACAGAACGTTTGGATTCAGCCGTTCCCTCAAAGACTGACAGGAAGGTTCTGCCGGCTGCAGGAGTGGAGACGGACTGAGACTAAATGTCTCTGCTGGAGTGTTTTTAAAATAAAAGTTCTGTTTGAAGCTTTGGATTCCTGCAGAACCGTATAAGTTAAGTGGACCATATTTAGGATTTTAAACTGATTATCACATTTTATTTTAGAAATTCTTTCAAAAGTGAAGACAGCAATGTCTGTTTATTGCTGCCATTTTGGCTAACGTGTGACATCACAAAACTTTTCAAAATAAAAGTATATAGGCAGGACAAACAGGCTTTTTAGTTATTACGATAGTCAGAAGACTAACCTTTGCAATCTTTGTTTATAACTAAAATGAAAATAAAACTTTAAAATAAGTTTGATTACAGTTATGGATATTGTATCAAGTCAAACAAAAGTTTTGGGAAGTGGACCAAATTTTTGAATTATTTGTAATCAAGGCAGTGATGTCTATCGCAAACTGACATCACTAAACCCTAATCTTTCAGCAAAGTGTTTTGAATTAGTCAAAAATTCAACACCTTTTAAGTTCATATGTAAAATTAAGTTTTTCAAAAGTAAAAGTTTATACACATGATATTGTAACCAGCAAAGAGATGTTTTTTAAAGAAAGACTAAATATTTTTGTTTTGAATTTATGCCTTAAACCTGAACTTCCTTTAGTTTCCTTAGTGAACTTCACCTTTTTCTAATTACTTTGGTTTTTTAACCTGCTTCAACCCGGAAGTCGAATTTCTTCCCATTTGTCTCAAGGGACTTCTAAAGATATAAAGATGTACATACATGCATTAAGTTTTTCCTTTTTTGAATAAATCCTTATTTAAAAAGGACTTAACAAGAAAAGAAAAACAAACGAATGAGGTAAAGGGAGTGCAAATGAATCATTTACATGTTTTATTACACTCAAAACATGTCAGCAGGTTCAGTTTGGCAACAGTAAATCGATGCAGTCAACAAATGAGACTTCATCTTTAAATACGGTCACATTAAAGTCCACATTAGTAAGCCGGAACCAGTTCCATTTCTTAACCTGGTAAAAATAACTTAAAGTTGTGCAAACAGAAAAAAAATGGAGATGGGGCGTAACATGGTTTTTCATGGCAGCACCTACAGCCGTCACGTTTATTTCCTCAAACTTCCGCCCCAAGTTTCCCGCTTCACGTAAACATTCTCCACGTCTTTGTGAAGTGCAGACGCCGCAGAAACTCGAGCTCCGGCTCTGCAGAACATCTGACTTGTTCTAATTATAAAGCAGTTTCTGGGATGGCAACCAAAGAGTCTTCAGGTTCTCTGAAGGACTTTTAAAAAGCTCCAACTTCCATTTGTGCACGTTTGGAGAAGCCTTGAACTTCTACATATATTTGCAGCTTTTATTTTGATCATCTTTTTTTGAATGGCCAATGAGTTGCAGTTAAAAGCACAAAAAAACTGCAACGACAGAGTTCCATCCACAGGATTTCAACCTTCAGAAGTTTCACGTTTGAACCTCATCGTTTCTTTGGAAGCTCCTCAAAGTCCTTAAATAGAAAGAGGAGACTCCAAAATGTCACATTTGAGAAAAAAAAGAATCCTAAGAGGCAAACCTGCCTGTAGACGATTCAAAATTGGCACAAAGTGCTTCAGTTTCCTGCAACCGCCACCTTTAGGGTTCCTAGAGTCTTCTCTGATCTGTAGAGGAAGGTCCAGATTAAAGAAGAAAAGTCAGAAGTTTTGAAACTGCACTAACGTGAGATGAAGACGCCTGAGGAGTCCGGTCCGTCCTCAATCCACAAACTCCGGGGTCTAGTTGTACTCAAACTTCTGAAGTGGAAGTTGCCTCCAGAATCAAAGAAGTGGAAAGGCTACTGCCTCTGACCGCCGCCCGCTCTGCTGGTTCTCCCGGTCCAGAGACCTTTGGGCCGAGCCGAACTTCTGTCTCATTTCTGGAATCGGATGAAAGGAGGAGCAAGAAAACGTATTCTTAACACCGAAAACTTGTAATCAAACACGTGAAACATGAAAAATGTCGACTGACAGGCTCAGTCAAAGGCTCTCAACACCATCAGTATAGCTTTATTTTGACTTCAAAGACAAATACTTTGGTGGCAATACCCTAAACCTTCATCCTGTTTCTTCGGTTCTTTTCAGTCGAGCTAAACTCCAGTTTCGCTTTAGTCCGACCGATTGAAAGGAAACAGATGAGTGTGAATGACTGCTGACCGGGGTCGGTGAGGACCTCTTTGGCCGACGCGATGTCGATGAACTTCTTCTCCGCCTCCTTCTTCTCCGCCTCGGACTGGAAGTTGTCAGGGTGCCACTGCTGAGCCAGCTTCCTTACACGCTGGATGATCTCTCCCGTTTGTTGGCGCTCCTGAGGACAGACGGGAAGTCGGGAGAGTTTTTCCCTCCTGGAGGTGCCGCCGCAGGGCTTACCTGCTGACTCCCAGGATCTTGTAGTAGTCCCTCTTCTGAGAGACTTTCAGCAGCTTCTGCGCTCGCTCCAGACCCTCTTTGATGTCGTTGCTGTCGCCGTCGAACTCTCGCGCCTCCTGGTAATCCTCCACCGCTTCAGAGAAACAGAAGTGATCGTCTGAGTGATGGTGCAGAGACGGGCCTCTTTTTTTTCTTCTTTTTTTCTGCTGAATTACCCTTCTCATAGTCCTGGTTGAGGATGTAGGCTTCTGCTCGGTCCCGCAGGATTTTGGCGTTGCGGGGGTCTCTCTGATGAGCCTCTGAACACACGTCGATGGCCTCGCTGACCAGGTTCAACTGGAAAAGCATGAAAATATGGCTCTGTAATCCACAGAAATGCAGGGTGATTGTGTTTAAATCTTTACATCGAGTAAATGTCATTGGGACCCAAAAGACAAAAATAAATAACCAAAAAAAACAACCATCCCTGTCTGACAAACGCACCAACAGGTCGCTAAAGGCCGGTCAGTGGGAACCGAACCCTGACGCATCCATCTGGAAAAGGTTACAAGGTCATTTCTGCAGCCACCCACCATGGAACCAGTCCACTAAGAACCACAAAGTGTTAAAGATCTGAGAATGCCAAAATACCACGACTACAAGAGCAGATCAGCAGCTCATTTCCTCCAATCAGCATCAAGACTAACCTCTATTCCTATATTTCAGTTCTATTCAAGTCAATTTACCTTAATTATTTTGGGTTCAGGGGTGGGGAGGGAGGGTTACTTTGCGTTTGACACATTTAATTATTTTTTAAAGCTTATTGTTGTTTCTTTTTTTTATTTAAAGATGATTTGTGCTTTGTGTTACTTTTGTCATGAAGTGCTTTATAAATAAAGTTTGATTGGGTTTGAAGAGTTCACAATACACACAATAAAACCGGTTGCAGGCTTCAACATCAGGACAAAATGAAACTAAATACATTGGAGGGAGGTGTTATGGCCCCCCCTTTAAAAATACAAAAGCAAACATTTTGTCCCACAACTGAAAAAAAAAAAAAACCCAGAATAAATATGCCTCAATGCAACAAACAGAGGTGGTACTATGATGATCTGGGTTGCTTTAAGGCTTGATGTCATGGACGACTCTTCATTGTTGATGGAACTTTAAACTGTTTAGGCATAAAAATAAAAATTGAAGGAAGATTTCCAGTGCTGGAAAAACAACAACTGTGTTGTGCTTTTGAGCCAACTTTATTTAATTTGAAGCGTTAACGATCTTTAAAGAGAAGTATTACCTTTTGTTCTCTCAAATACTTGCCTTCAAAACAACAAACACATCAAGGACCTAAAACTACACTGGTTCTGAAATAGAAATGTGAAAAATGACGGAGCAGTGACTAAGATTTAGTCTTCATGGTCCCTGTCCACATGTGACATCACCTGTGCAAACACGTTCCAATATGTGCCAATTATAATGGGCAGCTTGTTATTTAAACCAGTTCAGGAGCTTTACTGAGCTCTTTTTCGTCCAAACACGGCAGCAGGTCCACCAAACTCTAAATCCTAACAGAGGTTTGGAGTCGATTTTGTCAAAATCAAAGCTTTAAGGACAAATATGCATCAAACTGCTTCTGATTAAACCTTCACTTCATTTAGTATCTACTTGAAAGCAAAAACAAACTGTTTTTTTAAATATACGGTAATTGGAAATAAATTCAGGCATCAAGGCTGAACAAGGCTTTAAAACTCAGGAAAAAGGCTTTTATTGTGAAATCTCCCTGCCAATTATCACTATGACATGTACTCTAGCTTGAGCGCATTCTTTTCTTCTAATACACGTATCGAAACAAAAACAAAAAAAGGAGTTAGATTTTATAGGTTATTAGGTCTGATCATCTGAAATATTTCAGATGATCAGACTTTTAGGTCATTCTGCGTTTTTCGCTCACCTTTACAAAACAGAAGCAGATTCTCTCTTTTGCCAGGTTGGTGTAAAACGGGACATCTGACTCGGTCTTCATCACAGACTCATACTTGTCGATGGCATCTTGATACCTTATTGTGGACACATACACAAAAAAAACAGCAGATTTATGGAAAGCAGCACCATTAAAATCCCTACACAGACGGACACTCAAGACACGGACCTCTCCTCCAAAATGAGCTCCTCTGCAGAGTCCAGCTGTTTGCTGAGCTTCTTCACCTGCTTGTAGTGGTTGAAGCAGTCCTTGTCATCCTGGTCCAGCTTCAGGCACTCCCTGACGTGACTGAAACAGAAGCAGAAGGGGTGGGCGGGGCAGATGAGAGGGCAGTAGGGGGCGGCCTGACAGAAGAGGCGGCTTTGCTGGAGCCTCACTTGAGGGACTCGTGGTGTTGCCCCAGGCTGTAGTGCAGCAGGCTGAGCTTCAGGAAAGCTGCCCGGTTGTCGTTACGCAGCTTCGTCGTGGGCGTCAGATCCTGGATGGCTTTCTGTGGATCGCCCGTTCTGACGTAGCATTCGGCTCGCAGCTCCCGCAGGTCCGGATCCCAGGGAGAAATCTGAGGCACGGCAGGGAAAACCAAAACAAAAAAATGACCAAGCAGTCTTTTCTGCACTTGACAGGACTCCTACAGAGCCCTTGAAGGATTTGTAAGTTCACCATTAGATCTCATTTAGATATTTCCCATGTTGTATTGCAAAAGCGGTTTTATTTTGAAAATTTCACATTAAAAAGTGATTTCAACTGCAACAAATAGACTTTACATCAAACAAACTTTAATTTCCTACATTTACCTGGAAGCTGTTTGCCAAAAAAAATCTCAAAAAGATTTAAAGAGCCACTCCAATGAAAACTATGTTTTTAACACTTTCTTGTAGCATTTTTCTGACGATGAGGACACTTAAGAAAAAAAGTACATTTAAAATTGCATTTCTGAGCAGACAAATACATCCGTGTGCGTCTTTGGTTTCCTCGTCTACACAGCTCCGATATCGCTCGCCATTTTTGCTGCACTGGTATTGTTAGGTTGGGGGTGTGAGGGGCTGTAAGCTAGTGGGAGAGCGTGCAAACAGATGGATGACGGGAAGTGGGGGCGGGTTTACTCTGCACCGACAGTCCTGCCAACAATTTTCTACTGATCTATTGCCGCTCTGCAGAAATTAGGTCTTAAAAAAGGTCACAGGTTTTTTTATTTTGGCTAAAAACGGCATCATCATAAATAAAAGAAAACTAGGATCAACAGATGATCATTTGCATTTTCTTTGAATCCCCTCCCCCCACAAACATGAATTTTGATTTCAACACCTACTTCTATGGCCCTCTCTAAAACGGCGACGGCGGCGCTGTAATCTCCCTGATGGTGCGCGGCGTAGGCCTCCTCCTGCAGACCCTCCAGCTCGCTGGCCTTCATCAGCTGCTGGCGAGCTTCTTCCTGCTCTGGGGAGCGCTTGAGCTGGAGCGAAAAACGTCAAACTTTAAAAGGCGAATGGCTCTCAAAGCCGCGCGGGGAGGCGGTCGCCAAACTCACCACTGACTCAAAGTCGGCTCTGGCCTCCTCCGTGTTCCCCTGCTTCAACAGGATGTTCCCTCTCTGCAGCCGGGCCTGGAAACGTCACAACAGGTAGAATAGTTTTAAAATGGAAAGCTGGTGAGACAGAAACTAAAAAAAAAAAATAAATTTCTCTCACGGCCAGGAAGTCAGGCTTGAGCTCGATGGCTCGGGTCAGATCCGGCAGAGCGGATTTGGATTTTCCCAAAGCCAGAAACACGGCAGCCCGTTTGTAGTAGGTCAGGTAGTTCTCAGAGTCTCCCTCTGTAAAACAAACGTTTGTCAAAAAACCACATTCATGCACCAGAAATGACAAAAAAAAAACGCACCCCTCACTCGTCTGTGTGAGGAAAAGGGCAGCAAAAAGGCCCAAACTACAGCGGGAAGATGGAAGGCGTCTGGGTGTGTGTGTGAGCTCACCCACAGCAGAGTGGTAGTGCGACAGAGCCTCAGCCAGCTGACCCGCCGCCAGAAGCTTGCGGCCCATCTCCAGGTGCTGCTCGATCTCCGCCCGGGTCGCCCCGAACACGCCTGCAACACAGAACTGAGATCGTTTCCAAACGGAAAGGAAAAGACGACGTTTTTCTGCAATTCAAACTCTATTTACCGTACTGTCTTCTACTGTATTTTAAAACAAACCTGAGAAAAACTGTAAATAAATGAAATGAAAAACATTCCTGAAATATTCATTATAATGAGCAAGTATTTAGACGAAACCCCGTTGAATACAAAAAAATCAAATAAATATATAAATAAAATAAAAACATAAATATACAAAAAAGGATTAAAAAAAAAAAGAAAACAAGTGTAAATAAGTACAAAAACATACCTAACCTTATAGTAAGACTTAAATGACAAGTGCACAAGTTGTTTTCTGTCTGAACCTTGTTTTATCGTCTCGTTCACGCAGTCTTAACAAAAACGTATTTTATTGGAATTTAAAATGTTTCCATAAACGCTTCCCTGATTCTGCAATGTTTTTCTAAGCTTTTTTGGATGACAAATTATTAATTTCAAGCAATCCAAAAAACACTAAGATATTCGTCGATACACAAAATCATTAGAAAAAGAAACAAAAAATTCAAAAGAAGGCCTTTGATTGAAACTGAAAAGCTTGTAATATGATGGGAATCTGTACATTTCTGCACATTTAATGTTTAGCAGGGACAGGTTTCTTAGTTTATGGTGGTTAAGTAAAATTGACAAATAAAAAAAACTCTGAATGTAAAAAAGAGAGAGAGAAATGTACAGCTATATTTAGTTTAAAATATTTTTAAAGACTTCCGGGTTTACCTTTTTTCTTTAAGTTTTGACACATTTGGAAACTTTTCAAGAAACAAAACAATTTAAAGACATTTAATTTAGACATTACTTGTTTTTCATAACTGTAACGCCGCAAAGGAAGCTAATAATGTGTGTAAATGACCATTTTTTGCAGCCGTATTAGTAGTTGAAAGTAGTGAATGGTGTGTAAAGGCGCTCACCGTCCAGCTGCATGTCCAGCAGGACGCACAGCAGCGGAAGGGAGCACAGCAGCCCGCTGACTCCTGCCCGCCGATACGGCTCCATGGACGTCCTCACGCCGCGACACCGACCCACACAGACCCCACCACTTTGCCCCACCTGAAACCGCTGCTCTGTTTCATGGAAGAACCTCTATCTTCATCGTTTCGCCGTCGCTTGTTGTCAGACCGCCAGAGCTGCTAGGACCGTTTATTTACGGTCCCAGTCCGCCAGCAGTCCGGGCAGAAATTACAGACGCCGGGGAAAGGTTCCCGAACAAAAGTAACAGCTCAGATTTCGTTAGTTAAACAACAACTCTTTTTTCGCTTATTGCTAAGTAAATTTCTATAAATGTAATCGGGGTAGACGAAAGCGCCGGTAGCGTGAATACTTAGGAAACGAAACCATTTTTTCTGACACTGTCTCCTCCCTTTCTGCCCCACATTTCCGTGGTTGGCTGACGTGGTGTACATCCGCGTTCGCTTACAGACGTGGGCTGCGCTCATTGGTGGGACTACTTTTTCTCTGACAGCCCCGTGGTGTCTCAGCTGGGACCGGGAAACGCAGTCTAGCGCACCCAAGCATCGCTGCCGGTCACGCAACGTTCATTCCTCAAAGTTTTGTAATGCGGGAACGGAAAAGAAATCATAAACATTTTTATGCTTATTTAAAATAGAAGAAGAGTAAGCAGGGAGGCGAATAATTTTCTCAGCTTCTTATAGAAACAGTGTTCATTCATGTAAACACAAGTTTCAGTGATACTTCCTGAACTCCTTATTGCCTTGGGGGAGTAATACACACAATCAATGTTTTTGTATGTTTTCTAAATGGTTGAGCAGTTAAGGAGAAAAAGAACCGTTCCCGTTTTTAACATGTTTTTGTAGCATTTTTATGATAATAGCGGACATATATAAATAAAATTACGCTCAAATTGCATTTCCGAGTATTTCTTTATTCAAACTATTGTGAATCAGGAACAGGTGAAAAAAATGGTGTTTGAAAAAGATCAAATTTGTGACCTAGAAAACAAGCTCCCTGCTGCGCTCCATTCTGATGCATTCACTTGTAGACGACTAGATCCATGTACGTCTTTGTTTTCCCTGTCAGAGGAAAATCTGGCTAAAAACTGTACTTTGCATGTTGCATCGGGAATGTTAGTGTCAGAAGTAAGAGCTCTGTCTCCCCTCTGGTCACCTAGAGACCTGAAAATCTACACGATTATCAAATTAGACACATAATAGCATCTCTAACATTCTGTTTTCTCCGATTGTATTGAATACTTTATGAAATTTGTTGCTGTAAATTACATTACCAAAGCTTTTTATGACTGGTAAGATTTTCCCAATATCACAGTCTTATTGAAAAATAAAGTGTTTTTCACAAAACATTTTATTGTGTGCAGTTATAAAACAAACAGAACATAAATTTAACATATAAAATCTCCCATTTATTGCGCTGAAACTTTACAAAACTGTACAAAAAACATGCAAAAATAAAATTTGAATCATCTTTACCTTGTTTCTGGCCATGTTTACTCAGATCATCAAATGATTAGACTCCCTTAACTTATATGTTGTTTTTTTGTCAGTGTACATCATTAATGAAAAATGAAAACATCCATTCTGAAGAGCACAATTAAAGTAGGGCAGCTTTGTACAATGTTTACAAAAGGATGTCCTCATATTGAAGTCACACATGGCACAGTTGTGCTTGGTTCTTTCTGTTTAATGGACTAAAAGTTCTAATTTGAACCCCTCTCAACGTGCAATAAAAAAAAACAGATGATGAAAGTGTCCCAGCTTTCATGTCCTTCAGACGTAAGCGTTTCGTCCATAAGTGCTTGCGACTACACTCCTGGTAGGTGCTGGACCGGAGTAAACCGTTCCTCTGGCTTGATAAGGCAAATTGCTGCAAAACAAGGCAATGAATTAGTGAGTTGCCTCATAATCAAATCACACAACTCATCTAGTTGACATTTGACGAATTCAGTTGGGTAAAAACCATCAACATGTAGGCATTAGATTTATAATGTTTAGTGTCATGTCACCCGTTTCTTGAGTTGAGTAGATTTGCCCAACTCATCAAACCTCCAAAAACAGCAAATGGGAAAAACAATCAAAATACATGGAAAATCTCCTTGCAACCAAACTGTAAATAAATGTTTTTTAACAGTAAAATTGGTATTTTTAACATTGGGCTAAATCGGAATTTGCTCACTTTTGCAACCATCTCCCAGTGGTCTTTTGAAGAACCGCAAGACTTCCTACTTCCTGTTTTTTTGTATCAGGTATGGAACAGAGATTATATTGCATTAAGGTATAAAGGGTGAGCTTCAGTCCTTTACTTTTCCCAGAATGCCCTTTGATCTTGCAATAAAAGTACATTTTTTTTAAAGATACCAAACCAACATGAAACATAAAAGAGGCATAAAAATATAAAAAATGCAGAAAGATATGTAAAGCCCCACTTCAATACTATACATGTTCCTAATTCCTTCAATATTACTTCTATTCTTTATACTATACTATACTATACTATACTATACTATACTATACTATACTTTACTTTTACACTAATAGCTTTACATGCATGGGGTGAACTCAACTGCTACAAAAGACAGCCCCAAATCTCTTTGATGGAGCGCAAAAGTCTCAAAAGTTCTAGGAAAACTGCCTAAAAAAATGCTTGTACGGAAGACCAAAAAGATCAAAATCACAATTTGTTGTTGCTCTGGAATTTCTTTTTCCTTCTAAAAATATTGGTTAATTCAAACGACAAAAGTTATGGGTGCAATAATATTTGAAAAAACAATGATGCCGCTGATGAAATCTAATTAATATTGTAAAAAATAATATTGTAAAAACTTTCTTTTTAAATAGTAGAAACACAAATGTTAAAAAAATAAAGAATTTTCCTAAGGTTTGACCTAGCCCTAACTCAGTGGCGTGATGTAACAAGAAATCAATGTGCTAAAATCAGGAGGGTCTTACATCGTAAAATAACTTTCTGATGATCGATAATAAATTTGATTTTGAAATGGTTTATTTCAAGCAATCAATGCAAGGATAATGAACAAAACCATATAACCAGCAGTTATACATCCATACAGAAATGCATCAAACTCAGCATAATTAGACATTAAATCAAATTTTGCTTGAAAGGGAGTTGAAGGAAGTGAATTTAAGTAATCTCACCCCTGTTCTACTATAACCATTTCCATTACATAATTTATCAATATCCAGTTCACAACATTTTATCAGACAGAATAAGAATCCTTAAGTATCAATAAATCACACGCCAAAGATTAATAACTTAATTATTATATAAAAATAGATATAACGCCATTTAAAAAATCAACATAGCACATGCAGATCAGTTTTTAAAAATAATTGCAGATTATTTTCATAAAAGAAATCGTGACTATGATTAAAATAACGTTATATCAGAAAAATAAACATAACACTGTTTCAGAAATCTTCATAGCATATGCAGATCAAGTTTCAAAAGTTAGAAATATGTGCAATTTCTTTTTTATTAGAAAAAAATCATGAATCCATTTTTTGAGCAAGTGAAGTGATATGATTAGAGATCAATCATTTTAACCATCTGCAGTAATTGATTAAGCAATTTTATTAATATAATTTAATGCTGTGAAATAAAAGTGTTCATGTTCTGTTTATTAAATATAAGGATTCCTATGTGATTGAAGTAATCAAAAACACAATTTGAAAAGCTTAAAATACCAATTTTTAATTTTTAAATAAACATTTTAATGTTTTGTTTAGTCTTATTTGGTCTAAAAAGAGAGTCACAACAGATGCTGTTTTTAATAAATTAGCACTAGTAAAATGTGATAAATTGTGACAAATATTTATGCTGTCAGTTTGCTGACAGCATAAATATTTGTGTGTTTCAACTCTAAAGGGATTAAAGGAACCATGGCCGATTGTGAAAAAAATCTTTTGTAAATGGCAACAATTAAGTCAGATTTAGGTTTAAATCTATTTAAAGCAACATTTTTATATTTTATTTTTATTCCTTCCATATAATCAGCTCTCCTTGCTATTCTGCCACTAGGGGGCATCAAATTCCCATTAAATCCCATTCAAAGCCGGATCTTACACTAGGGGCAACTTCTTCTTTTAGGGAAACCAGTGGCCTTGGAGGTGCAACTGCCCTGACCCATTTAATTTGTGCCTTGTTGTGTATTCAGTGTTCTTTTTATAGCAGTCTCCCCCTGAACACTTTGACTCATGTGTTTGGGTATAAAATTCATAAAAGTTTCATCAAAGAGAAGCTGCTCTTTGATGAGTTGCAGTTAATGAACAACAAGTTGGTCAATTGGTTGGTCAAACTGTAACCGTTTTTTGGCGGACATCCTTAATCCCACAGGAGATTCGATGGCCTTACGGTAGAATGGCTGCCCTAAAACTGGAAGGTCATAAATTCAAATCCAGGCTAAGTCATACCAAAGAATTTAAAATTAAGACCCTTCCCTGCTTGACACTCAGCATTAAGGGATTAAACCACCAAATGGTTCCTGAGTGAAACTGTGTCTGCAGCTCACCGCTCCCCCAGGGGATTGGTTAAATGCAGAGAACAAATTTCACACACTCACGTGCGTGATAGCTAACTTTAGGAACTTTAAAAGACTCACTATTTTTCCTCTCTTGCCACTCTGCAGGAACAGGTGAGGCAGGCTCCCCCGGCGATGGCGAGCACCCCGGAGCACCAGCCGATGTAAAGTCCTTCTCCGATTTCATACCTGCCAGCAGAGTCAGGGTCAGCCAACTCCTCACGATGCTGGAGGCTGGATTATCCCACCACCCCACCTAAATCCCGTGCGGGAATTTACCTTATCCCCGGATAGAAAGGGTCAAAGAAATCCTGCGTGATGTTGAAGGCATACCAGGACACCGACACCATGGTGCACAGACCTTTGGAGAAACCCCCCCCAAAAAAAATATTTTTATGGTCATGAGAGCAAAAAGGGAGCCGCACACACATCTGACACAGTAAAAATGAAATTTATGAAGGCCAGATTATCAAATGATTAATTGTCAGGTAGGAGCAGCTCTTTCATCTCAGGAGTTATTTAATCAACAGTAAGAGCATGAAACTGGGAGACATTCTTTTTAGGGTTTGCCTCACCTTGAAGAATAAAGAAGACTCCAGCAGTGCCTGCAATCCTCCCTTTGAGGACATAGTTTTCCCCTACTGCTTTGGAGCACTGGATTCCTATGAGGGCCCCCACTAGACCAAAGGTGCCCATTACTATAGACACGATCATCAAGGCACGAGAAGCTTGGATGTAGCCTGTGGTCACACCGAAACAGCCAAGTTACTTTCAAGTTCCATGAAGAACAAGAGCAGAACGTTTCAGAATCTGCTTACTAAATCCTCGATTCAAAAAAATGTATATTATTTTTTTTTTTTAAAACAAACCATTTAAAGCCAGTAGTGAAGGGAACTCCCTGCAGTTGTGCACCCCCGTGGAATCCGTGGCGCAGGACATCCACAGGTTCTCGTAGATGGTGGAGGTGGTGATGACATTCCCGTCCACGGTTGAGACCTTCCAGTAACGGTTGGGGAGGGCGACTCCCACCATCACCCACCCGGTGAAGCCTAAAATCAGAGCCACCACTTCCACGATCGGATCCATGACCCCTCGATGTCCCAAAAAAGTAGATCCAGGTCTTTGAGGTGGTCGTCCGTCTAACTGGTGATATCTTTGTTCTTAAGGTCAGATCCTCCAAGTGTGTGTGTGTGTGTGTGTGTGTGTTGTACCACTGCGAGGTGTGTTTAGTTCAATAGTTATGTATAATGATTTATATGAGTCTCAGTCTCTCCTCCCCCTATGCTTTGTCTAACACACACACACACACACACACACATACACACAAACTGCACACACGCTCCATTTTTTTCAGTTTACACCCCTGAAACTGAACAGGTGTTTATCGACACTCTCTCAAGGTCCAATGGTCGCTCTTAGTGTCACAGCTCTGTATTTTTAATATATTTTCAAAACATTCATGCATCACAAAACATATTAAAAATGACAAAAAAGTTCAGTTGAATTATGGGTATTTTTTTAGATGAGTGATACGTTTTTTCTAACTAGAAATTGAGTTTTTATATCCATACATTTTGAAAACTTCATGTTTCAAACCTTCAACTTTTAATTACATGAATACTCTTTATTTATTTATTTTTCTTTCAAAAGTTGCATTTTTGTTTTCTCTGGTTTGACCATCTCAAAGGCCGCACGGCCTCACAATTCTGGAAGGCAGTTCATCTTTAAGGACAATGAACCCACGACAGATCGAGAGTTCCTCAGCTCATCTGAAAGTTTCTGTGTTTGCCTGAACTCATTAATAATCCCACTGAGAGGTCGGCAGCAGTGCAGCAAGGTCACTCCGGGTTCATCCCAACGGTCCCATCGATTGTTAACCGGAATTTCAGTCGGTGGCGTCAAACTTGCAGAGAAGAGAGATTTCTGAACCCACAAACCTGTTTGCTTAAAGGTCTACAATAGGGCTTGAAAAATAGCAGAATTACAGCTGTGGGATTCATATAGTATTGTATGAACATTTTAACTCTGTCAAAAAATACATTTTTTTCTGTTAACTATTTAAACTGTAAGTTTCGTGGGTGATTTTGAAGGAAAAAAGATCAGAAAATTTAAAGTTGCTTTCGGTTCTTTCTCTTTCGGCTTTTCGCCACAGCAAACGAGTCATATGGTAAACTTGGCAATGTTTTATGCGGGATGCCCTTCCTGACGCAACCCTTTTAAAGCAACCGGCACAGAAGGGAACAGGGAGCAGCCCGGATTCGAACCCACAAACCCTCGGCGCCACAAACCAGCACGAGCTAAACCGGCTCCTCAAAGTTGCTTATGGTTAAACATCAAAATCTAAAAGGGCTGGAGACCCACTCGGATGAAAATTCTGTTCTTGAAGTTTTTAACATGTTCTTGTGACATATAAGAAGAAAAATGAAACAATTTCTGAGTATTTCATTCCATTCTGATGTCTGCACTTGTAGAAGACTAGGTCCGTGTGCGTCTTTGTTTTCCTCGTCTGAGCTGGAATCTGGATCTAAAATGTACGGCTGGATAGCTCTGATATTATATGTTAGGTTGGGGTTGTAAGCTAGCAGAAGAGTGTTTTAACCTTTCAGTAAGAGGGAACAGGAAAGGGGGCGGGGTTGCTCTGCTCCAACAGTCCTGCCCACAACTCAGAGGTGAATTTTTACTGAACTCCTTTTTTTTAATGTTGGCTAAAAATGGCATAATCATTGTTAAAAGACCACTGGGAACACTTTTTATAATAGATAAAAAATGATCGGAGTGGGACATCAACTTAAAGAGTGAAAATCATGACTTTTAGTTAATTGAATCAATCAGTTTTTTTCTGTGAAATATGAATTTCCAACAAACAATATCTCACTGTTTTTATACAAAGATGTTCAGCTCTTTTAATGCAACAAGATCTGGAATCCAACAACAGCACAGTTGAATTTAACCCAGTTCAAAGCATTTAATAGTAATTTATAGTCAAAATATGGAAACTCGCAAGTTTCCAATTATTTTTCCGTGTCTTTAAAGTAAACAACAGTTTGTTTGTGCAGTTGTGGTTGTTGTTTGTCTCTGATGTGGCTAACGTGTAGCGTGTTATAAACAAGTTCTAGATTTGGCGTGAACGCAGTAAATAGAGTCTGACTGCTCAATAATCTGATGCCCACCGTTAGTGCAGAAAGTACGACAGGTTTGAAAGAGGACTTTGTTGAATTTAGGAGTTTACGACTGTCGCTCATCTTTAGATTCTCAGATTTCTTTATCAGATTTGATTTCAAATGGGCTCTGCTTCATAGATTCTTCATTTGCTGAATCTTCCTGTGCAAAGCTAAATAGTTTTAATTTAGTTCTATTTTTACAAGGGTTTCTGACTCCTGTTTATTTTTTTTTCACTTCCCAGAAAGGAGGAGCTTGTTGAATTTCTTTCCCTCAACCATTAGTAGTCTGGGGCTTTTTTTTAGCTTTATTTTCTGCTACTTTGCAGTTTGTTCTGATAAACTTTTGTGGCAATGTTTGACATCCATGTTTGTAGTTCAACCTCAGTCTCTTGTTTTCACAATTTTAATATATTACAGAATAATTCCACAGTAAACCTGAAACTGTATAAAACGATCCTCAGAGTAGTAAATGTTGTCATTTTTTAATGCAAAAATTGAGATGAAAGTATTTTATGTTTTAGATCAAAGATCAAAATATCAAATAAAAATTCAAAAACTAAAACAAAGCAAAAAAAGAGGTCAAAATAATGTATAAAATGTATTTTAATAAAAAAACTGTCAAAGCTCGACTGAACTACTATTGGTATTACCATCATGTGCCATAACTCTTATGATGTTGTTTCAAACCAAAAATTTAAAAGCCAATAAATGTTTTGAAACCTTCACATTAAATTTGAATAAAAAATTATTTAAATGGCGGCGTTCTTAAGGTGGATAACTAAGGGTTAATATCCACTGAAATCGGCATAAAAACTCCAGATTATCCTAATCTGTTCATATAATTCATGCCATCATTCATTATTGCAATTTCATTTATGTAAAAGTAAAGTAAACTATAAAATTACTAAGACTGCTTTTAAACCTTCTTATCATCATGCAGTTGTTAGATTTTAAAGCTTTTTTTAAAGTATTTTCCAAGTTTTTGATGGAATTTACAAAGTCAGAAGGTTTTGAATAACTTCCTGATTAAATGTAATTTCGATCGTAATTTTTTTCTTTAAACGCCTGTAAAAATTTTCCTTTTTTTTCATCAAAACATCTTCTCTGAGGGATTTTGAGTTTCTTAATTATCCAAACTGTTTCAAAATGCAGAGAAAGACAAAAAAAACATGAATATGATTGAAAACATATCGACCCTGATGACCCTGTGAGGAGAATTGAATGAATATAACCCTTTTATAGAGTATAGAGTATTTTAGAGTCAAAAATATTGATTTTACTGGCATATGAAATTCAGCAGACTTCATAAAACAACATTTTTGTATGCTTTTATGTGCTCTTTATTACAAAGCCAAACTGAAAAATAAAAAAGTTTGTTTTAATTTCAGAGAAAAAACTGATTAAATTAGAAGTCCTGGTACATCCTTCATCATCTAATAAAAAAGAGTTCTTTGCTTTTAGTTGTTCCTTTGTTTTTGTTTAAATAAAAGCATATAAGTCCAGGTTTAAACCAAACTAAGATACCAACTCTCACCCTTGTCTTCAGCCACATGAAAATCTACGTCCTGCCCTGCCATAAACGTCTGCTTTTATGGCCAAAGTGTTTGCAAAACTCATTTTATGACTCACTTGCACTGAGAAATTTCTGGTCATAAAACGGTGCATTAAAAACAAAAGAAAATAAAAAGAAAAGGAAGATGGCTTTGTTTGCAGAAACACAACTTTTTTTTTTTACATTTTTTAACAGGATTCCTGGAAAGACAACAGTCAGGCTTTTATTACGATTTCCAGGAAGAAGCCCATGAAGACAAACATGAGATGACGAGGTCGACTACACGGGTGAAGGCTCCAAAAGATGCTTGTGTCAACAAGTTTATCTGGAGAAAGACTCCTTAAAAACAGCTGAAGAAAAGGCAAATGTTGGAGATTTTTTCTTAAAACATTATTTGTCAAGAAATGTGGATTCCTTGTCTAATTCTTTTCATTTGTTCTAAAAGTCACATGTTGTACAGACTTTACAGCACAAAATAAATCAAACTTTTAATGACCCTCATGCGTGTATGAATGATGCGTCATAAACAGGCGGTTTTCAGCAGTCATCAGGACACATGAAAAACTTCTCAAATCATGCCGGCCGCCTCACTCCATAAAGGAAGGACCAAGGTCGACGCAGTGTTTATGATTTTCAGACAAAGAGATATCCTCCTCCAGTCATGTTTGAGTCCTGTTCAAAATGATACAATGTTGAATGTGTTGCTAGGCAACTATCAAACCCTCCCACGTCCTCATCACATGTTCCTCCCGCCATAAAAGAACCGTCTATGACTCTGTAATCAGATTTTAATAAGTATTAAAAAAATCAGATTCTGACCTCGATTCACCTTTTGTCCTAATGGCAACGCCTTGTCATGATGGCATTTTTGGGCAAAGCTTTTAGATTGACAGATCTTTTCAGGTTCATAATGCTGTATTTCTCTGAAGGTTTGTCTCAAGATAAGAGAAACAGAGAACTTCTCTTCCGGAGCTTTCTTTAATAGATCCGCATTCTTATAAAGCTCATTCTAGTTGCAGCCATTTATCATTGAGCCATTATAAAACCGGAAAAACATTATTAGTTTCTGACTCACGGTCTCTGACTGAGCTCTATCTGCGAACATGTCAACATTTATTAATTTCCAGACTGTATTTCCTTATTTATGAGACCTACTTAAGAACAGTTTCGTTCGTCTGATGAAACTGAAGGTATTCTTTTTTATGGTTTTTGATTTACTGTTTCATTCATTTACAAAATCCATGTTTGCATTTGAGAAACAAAAACTTTGCTCTTTGACCAACATGGGATTGGAGGTGAAAACAACAACAACAACAATGAAATGAAACAAAGAGAATGAAAGATTCAGGAAAAAAAGTAAGCAAAATGCAAAATCAAACGTAAATGGCAAAAAAGACCAAAAAAAAGCAGAAAAAAAGACACACATAAAAGCAGAAATCACAAAAGGCAAAGAAACAGAAAAAACAATAGCAACTACACCAATAAAGGGCAAAAGTAAAAAAGACATTCAAAAGAAAAAAAAACAATAAATGAACCAAAATGATTTAGCCGTAAACAATTAAAATATAAAACAGGTCAAATAAAAGAATATTTATGTAACACAAAAGAAAAAACAAAAAGAAAAAAGTCAAAGATGGAAAGCAAACACAAGGGCAGAAAGAAGAGAAATCCAAATAAAACCAAAAATTACAACATAAAAATAGAAAAGGAAAACATAAAAAGAAAAAAAAAGACAAATGAGAAAAGAGAACAACATAGAGAAAAAAAATAAACAAAAAAAAACTTTGGCCAAAAAACAGTAAAAAATACAACATAGAACAACGAAAAATTCAAATTGTGTAAAAGATAAAAAAGGGAAAGGCTGAAAAGTGAACAAACTAAATAAAACTAGGTCACCAAAAAAAAAAATGAACAGATATTATGTCTGCAAAAGCAATCAAAAAGTAAAACAGGCAAAACAGACAAAAATAATAAAGAATGATCAAATTACGCAAAAGACAAAGAGTAAAAAAGAGCAAAAAAAGACAGAACAACAAACCGAAATTACATTTGAAGCCTCACAGACCAACAGACAATAAAGTTCTGCAGGAAAACACAATAAATGACAGACAGAGCGATGGCCAACGGGCAGAGGTCTTTGTCCTTCTCCGTTCCTACAAGGTGATTACACATTAATGCCCTCAAGGTGTTGGACGATTCACTGAACATTGGCCCTGCAGCTCAGACCTAGTGAGGCTCATCTGAATTACACCCGATTTGAAGAATCATTGACCGTGTCACCGTTGGCGATGCACCGGGTTAGATGATAACTGGCTCTCTGTTTTCCGCTCAAACCTTGTTGTGTTTTTCTTCGCGTTTGTTCACCTGATTCCCTTTTTCACACCAAAGTAAATGACTGTTTTTCCTGATAAGTTCAGAGGAGTTTCGGTCCCGTCAGCCAGGTTAATGAGTAATCCCCCCCCCCACACCGGTGAAGCAACACATCCAAGGGCTTCGGTGAGAGACTCAGTTGTGAAACAAGGCCGGCAACTTGAATCTTTATCAACACGGACGGTAGACGATGGATTGATATGATTTTTTTACAATTTCATTTTTTTTCGTCTTGCAGTTTTAGAGGCTCTGCTAGTAGTCAATAAGTAACAGTAATTCCATCAAGACTAAACTGCTTATCGATTTGGAATAAAAGAACTCAAATAACGAAATAATGAGTCGTGAGACGCTGAAGATAAAGGGATGATTTCACAGAACGTCAATGAGTTAAATGCCTTTGACTTCCAGTAAGACGCTTACTTTCATTTGGACACTTTTAGGAAGCTGCAAATACAGGAAAGGTTCTATTTCCTTGTATGACACGGCTCTCACTCTCCTCTTCTGCCTCTACCAGCCTGGTCAGAGCTTCACCTGACAAATGTATCAACCTTTTCTGGCAACCATTTTATGTTTTCATCGCTTGGTGAGAACGAACGGTTCTATGTCATATTTAGAAGAATCAGCAAGAGTAAAGTTTTGAATTCCCTTGGCAACAGAGGTTTTGTGTTAACTCCGCCCACATCCTGTCCACGCCCACATATTGTTTTGTTCAGCTCGAGTCAACGATTCATGTATTCAAATTTTACAATATTGCAATAAAAAAAGGGGCTCATAATCTACAGCTTTTAGTTAAGCAGATTCACACCAATGCTTGAGGAGTTAGGAGGCAACAGATTGAGATTTGTTGATGGTACCAAAGGTGATATTTTTGTAAAATTCGAGACCTCTTCCAAATGTCAAAGGTCAAATCTTTTGCTGTTGTTGTACTCTTAAGTTTGTGACATTTCATCAACATCATTAAAACAAAAATTTTCCTTTTTACAGATTGTGTGAAAATGTGACAGATCACTAAACTTCACACTTTGCCACAAAACGGACATCAAATTATTATGGCCGTCCCATAATAATTTGAAAACTTCCTTCGGAGATCCCCGACACGTGTGTTTTTGTTTTTCGATAAGTGGATGTTGAAATCAATGTTTTGAGCCCCATGTGAGATGATGGCCTCATTCATTTTCTTGATGGTTCTTCCGCTGTGATGTCATCAAGGAAACAGCGTAAATGTGGGCTGAGGCCAGAGCCGGCATTTCACGTACAGAGGCGTAACCAAAAAGTTTAGGGGCTTCATTTAAAAAAGTTGAAATTGTTATTTTTTCAATGCTTAAAGAAGCTTGTATTGGTAGTGTCTTTGTCAATAAACATACTAATAGTGAGGGGACAAGAAAGTAAGGGGGCAAAGCTGTTTGATGGGAGGGCAGTTGTCCCCTTTGGCCCCCCATAGCTCCGCCCCTGATTGAAAATACTATGACACTAATAATCTCTTTTATAAAATTTCCCAATATTTATGAAATGAAAAAAAATCGTATTTATTTATGCAGCTTATTTGGTGTTTCTCTGATCCTTTTCTGCACATTTTCTAATGTGTGTGTGTGTTTAAGCAACAGATCAAAACTACCAGAGATGTCTGCATGAGAGGAGCCAGAAATGACCACCATGTCCATGAACCACCAGCGCTAAAGACGATAAATGACACCCCTGTGAAGGACAGACCTGCTGTCCATCAAACAAACAGCTCTGGAAACACATTTCCGATTCTCACACCACGTTGTGTTTTTCTTTAAACTCAGAGCTATCCGTGTTAGAGGCTATCTGAGATGAGCGCGTATCCACACATCTTTTGGCTCGGCGCTGATAAGCGGCCTGTTTTTGCGTAACACGGTGCATAAAGTTAATACTTAATGGTGCAGCTGCAGACTGAAGGGACAGTCGAGGCTAAACCTTTGCAACGGTTATCATATCACGGCTTTACATGCCGCCTTTGAACCCAACACTTTCAACTTCTCGGATGTTGAAATACTTTACTTTATATTTTTCCCTTTTTTCATGAGAGATATGTACCTTTTCACTGATTTTATAATAATTTGTGCATTATGGTCCATTTATGATCGTCCCTTGACTCAAACGTTTGGGTCTCTCCACAGCAAAGGAGGGCACAGCTCATCAGATTCAAACGTTTCTGAATTGGAGAATCAGAAAAACAAACATAACATTTTTTGTTTTTTATAGAAAATTCAAATTTTACAGTGTTCCTGGAAAAGCTGATAGAAAAAGAAAGGCAGCTTACCAGCAAAACTGATATTTTTACAGTTCAGGGATGTAGTTGGACAGGTTTCTGAGAGGATGTTTACAGCTACAAATAATCCTTCCTGCTTTAAACCTTGATGCCTTTTCAAGGAAATGGGCTCAAATTTGATGGAAAGATTATTGGACAAAGAGGTAAGAGGGACTTTTTTTAAGAGTTTAAGGCTTCGCCCGATACAGGACAAATCCTGAAACTGCCTCTGTGACAAAAAGGACAGTTCACTTATTGGCTGGATTCATTTAAATTCTGCTTCATTTTAGATTTTTACTGCAATAATAGATTAAATAGGGAAACCAAAGATCACTTTCAAAGGGCTTCAGTGCAATCAAGTTAAGTATATTTTTTAACCAACTTAAACATCCAACCATCCATGTTCTGAGCCCGCTTCAATTCCTGTTGGGGGTCACACTGTTGCTGGAGCCTATCCCAGCCACTGTCGGGTGAAAGTCCTGGAAAGGTCGCCAGTTCATTGCAGGGTCACACAATCTCACCTTCACATCTCAGGGATAATTTAGTCTTAATTAACCTGTGAAGGATGTTATTGGACAGTGGGACACGCTAACTCCACACAGAGAGGTCTCAGCTGGGAATCAAACCAGGACCTTCTCACTTGAGACAAGAGTGCAAACCGCTACACCACCATACAGCCTGATGTAAACACCATTTGCTGTTTATAAATGAATACAAAAAAAAAAGCAGATTAGGCTGAAATTAAGGTAATTAATCTTCTCGTCTTTAATTTTTCAATCCTATGGTCATGAATTTGATCTTTCCTGCTATTAAGTCAAATCTTAAGGAGAAGATTCTCAGAAACCAGGTTCTCCAGGTTCCAGAGTTCTTTTAGGGTTGGAAAACTTTGTAAATCCGACCCCAAGTCCACAGCGTCCAACTGTTCATCTGCTGAAAGCTAAAGAGGTGTTGCTCAGGGATTTCACGGAGGCTTTTTGCTGACGTCTATGTTCTTCCAGTCTGCCTTGTTGGCATCAACATTTTAAAAATAAACGGAAATAACCTTAAGTTTTACCCACCTTGTTAGAAATTATTTAACATACCCACAAAATACTTATTTGTGCCCTCAAGATACTACTTTGTGAGCAAAAATGCAAATTTGTCCTCACAATATACTAATATATGAGCATAAAATGCAGATTTGTGCACATAAGTTACATCCATATAAAACAAAACATCTTCACACATCAACATTTACAATAGGTCTACAGAAGGCACAAAGTTACTGTTTACAGTAAAAAAAAAAAGGACATTACAAGACCCATAAAAACATCTGCATTTATCACAAACCACCTGTAAAAGATGTTTTGAAGACAACCAAGACCAAGTTCCAGGTTTTCTGCAACTCATTCCAGTCCAAATACTCATTTTTGTATCGTAATTGCCTATATGTGCCCACAAAACGCTACAATGAGGGAACTTTTTTTTAAAGTCATGTTCAGGGATGTAGAAGAAACCTGTAGTTGTTCCAAAAGTTTAGTTTCTTTTTCTTTTTCTTAAATTGTCATTTCTTTCCCCCCCCCAAAAAAAGACTTAAAAAAAAAGAACAAAAATCACAAAACATCAACATTTTCTGTAGCGTTTTATTGAACATGATGCACAATAATATATATAATAAAGCAAAACGTTAGGAATGCGGTTGATTAAAGAAAGATCTGTGCCACATTTCCGCGTTTGGACTTTTTTCCAGAATAATCAGAAAACTTCCCACCCTAATCAGCAGCTCCATTTGGACTTTTCAGCTCTGACGGAAGTCTTGGTTCAGATCCCGACGGCTCCTCTTCAAACGACAAACTCCACGTTTCACAGAACCCAAAACACCTTCAGTTTCTACTCAGGAGAACCCCTAACTGTAGCTTTACAGCAAAGTTAATGTAAATATGAGCTTTTATATGAGTGAGAGTGTATCAACAAAAGAAGTCTGATAAATGAAGACTTTTCTCAACACTGTCACTGCTGGGTTTTTTAGTTTGAGACCAAAAATTCCCCATCTGTTAGGAGTTTTAAACACTTTTTAGCACTTTTATTTTTCAATCCTGAGTCCAGAGAAAACGGAAACATCCAGGTTAGGATTTGGCCACTCCCTTTGACACCGCCAAGCCAATGAGGCCCGCTAATCCGGCCACGCCCAGCCCGATCCCTCCGACGATCGCCATGCCAACCAAGCCATCTGGACAACAGATAAGTGGAGGTTTTTAGCAAACTTTGATCAGTTCCTTTTGAATGAATCAAGCGAGATCCTCTTTACCTTTCTTTAAGGCCTTATCGATCAGCTTCTCCATCTCCAGAGCCTGCTTGTTCTCCGGCTCGTTCTTCAGGAGGGTCCGGATGTACCTCAGGGCTCGCTCGTACTCCTAGATTTAGGAGACGGAGACAGGTAAAATCTGGAATATGTGGAAACACGTCAACATCCGTGAAAATATACGACGTTAAAAGCAGGTTGCAGAACGTGGATCATGTTACGGCTTTCAAATCCCGAGAAGACGAGGAGATCATCCTGACCTTCGGATGAAAAAGGCCTGATTAGTTATCTTCAAAGGACAGCGAGGGGGGAGAGCGGAGACTGGCACACTGTTGTACCAGAATGCAGCGTTTAGCCACTAATCAGATAATAGCATATTTTTAGACCAACACGGCATCCCACTGCCAAATAAAGACACCCAAACCCTCCTTCAGGTACCCTATCGCTAATATTAAGTCCACATAGGTGGGGTCAGGGGTCATATCTGTGTTTTCCACTGAAAACTACAATAATTGATTGAGGGGTACGTGGCAGCGCGACAACAATACAGACTTGATCTGGCGTCTGTTCTCACTGGGATCTTTTTCCCCCCATGGCATCACACGGAAGGGGTCCAATCCCGCAGCGCTGTTACTGTGACCCCGCCCACTTTTCAAGGTTGGGCTTCATGAAAGGGCGCACCGTAGGAGAAAAATATTAAAAGGTAATAATTGTTGTGTTGTGAAACTGTTGCTGAAGACAGGAGGGGCGATGTGGCCGAGCGTCTGTGGATGGAGCGGGAGCGCCTGTGTGAGAGGGAAAAGCGGGAAGAGCTGCTGCACGCGCTCATGACTGCACATCTAGATTTTTGGTCATGTTTTTGGCGTTGCAGCGGCTGACATTCATGAACTAAGTTATTAGTTCAGTTTGTTGAATAATAACCAAATAAGGTCAGGATAAACCCAGACTTTCTTTCTGCTCTGACAATAAGAAATGTGAAAAAGTGTTAGAAAGAAAATTACAGCTGATCGCCGCTCCATTGACCGGGGCTGAAAAACATGAAGAATGACACTGTCCAGTTGTGACAAATGTACATTACTATAGCAAACTAACGGAAAACATTTATTTTAATTGCAATAAAAGCACCATGACAGAAATAATGTACATTAAGTGACTCATACTAGAACAAATGATTAAAAATGCTTTTTATTTTATTGGTTGTGAGGTTCTTAGAAATATTGAAAGTATTTTGTTCTGATGTATCCATCCTCATTCTTATTGCTGTAGGTATGACACCACGAATGCAGTACTTCTGGTTTCAAATAGATGCAATAATATTTTAACTTTGGCCTGTTTTTCTTGTGCAATATTGTTATTAAAGTACTTTGTTGAGTTAAAGTCAAAATATGTTCAAATGGCTATTTGACCTGCTGTTTGTGAATTAATTAACATTTCAGATCTATTGGAAATGTTTTTGTATTTCTTTGTATTAGAGTTCACATTCTAGTTGATGATGGTAGAGTTGTTGTCATCAAAGTTGCTGACCCCTAGAATAGAGTCTCTTTTCATTTCAAAGAGCGTCACAAAAAGCCATCGTCCATCAGAAAGAAGCCACAGACGCTTCTGCTTTCAGGCAGCTCGCACGCAATAAAGGCTGAACTGAGGTCTGCCCTCTGATGTCAGAAATGCGTGGATGCGAGACTTTTGAACTCGGGAGGCCAAAACGTGACACACAAGCATTTACAGACTTTTCATTGGTAGTGGTAACTCTGTTAATGTAGCATAGATATAATGTGTGATTTGAGACAAAACGCACAACATTTCTCAGAAAAAAAAAAAATACTACTAATAGTAAAAAATGGTCATCTTTACTTTAAAAGCGGCAGCGTTTCCTTTGTAGCTCGACGGCACAAGACAACATTTTCTAAATAATTTTCTAGGATTGGCTGCAACACATTTCTCCACAGACTCGCACGCATGATTCTGTTTTGGCCCTTTGAGGGCGATAGTTGGTGTAACCCTGGAGACGGAAGGAGCTATTAGAAATGCGTCTCTGAGCAGTTAAAAATGTAGCAAATGTACATTACAAAATAAAAGGCTACATCTTCACACCACGCTTGGAGGAATTAGCCATTAAAGACATTTTTTTAATGCTAACAAACTGCAGTCCAGCCCAACAAAACTGCCTATAAATCAAAATTAGGATCAAGTCATAGAAATAATCTTAGCTGATTTGACTTAAAGGGGCCGTTGAGAGGAGGAAGAACTTTGAGACTTACTTTGAGTCTGTAGTTGGCCACTGCCAGGTAGAAGAGGAAGTCTCTGGAGTCATCTTTTGGAGATTTCTGGACAAGTTCTACAGGAGAAAAACAAAAGCGTTTCTGCCGTGAACGCTGGAAGAAATCTTAACAAGAACCAGACCATTTATATACCATCCGCCTTAGTGGATATTTGTTTAATCTTTTCTTTTAATTCAGTTGACTTTTTTCCCTGAGAAGATTCAGGCCAAACCATTGACTGTATATGAGAACTGGACAGAGTGACCCCTCCCCCCTCGCATTCCAAACAGGAAGTCCCAAAAAGTCAAAGTCCCATAGATTTCCAGAGAGGAATCAACAGCTAATAGTCAGTCATTCTATTTGTCACAATCCCCATTCTTGCTCTGATATCCTAATCGGAATGTTTTCTGATATTCTTTCGTAGTGAAAATTTTTAAGTTATGAACCAGCCTGTCGCCTCACATTGAATTATTGACTGATTCTCCACAATAACTCACAACACTTTAACTCAAAACAGAAGTGAGTTAAGTGTTGTGAGTTATTGTTTCATGTGTTAATTGTTTAGTGTTGTGACAAATTGTAGTGTGTTATTTTGGGTTGTGTTGCGAAATCTAAAGTGTTGTGTTTTGCCCCTTCTGGGCCACCGTAAACATTATTTCATTATTACCTCTAGTGCTTGAATTTAATATTTAAATATACGTTTGGGTTGTGATTTCATCAATGTATGTGTACAGTAAAAAAAAGTGCAATGAGAATTAATTCAGATTTTTATTTGCCCCTTAAAATGAATATTCATCATTGCATCTCATATAACAATAAAAATTGTGCTTTTTCATAAAAAAACCCAACTTTTTTATTCATTTGTTATCAATAAAATGTTTTCTAAATGATGTATGGTCACATTACTATTTGAAGTTTTTCTTCAAAAAAAAAAGAAGAAGAACATATTCAGTCGGTACTAAGGGGCTCAAAGTGAGCCAAGAAAAATATCCCCCACACCATGATACCACCACCACCAGCCTGAACCGTTGATACAAGGCAAGTTGGATTTATGCTTTCATGTTGTTGATGCCAAGTTCTGACCCTATTATCCAAATGTGGCAACATTCAGAAGGTAGCAGTTTCTGAAATAAACATAATAATAATCATAATCTGACACCAACAACTGATGCCATGTTCAAAGACCCTTCAATCATCTTTCTTCCTCATTCTGATGTTTCAACTGCAGCAGATCATCTTAACCACATGTCTACATCCCTAAAATGCACAGAGTTGCTGCCGTGTGATTGGCTGTTTAGACATTTGTATTAACGAGCAGCACTTATCTCTGGAAAGAAGAAACTTGTTTTTTTTTAATAGAAAGTAAAATAGAGCTGTTTTCCACTCTTTTATTGAGGGGGGTTGTTAAATATAGAAATATTTCATAATTCTCCAACAAAAAACAAAACAATCTAAATGTCAACAAAGTAGGACTAGGAGTTTATAAGTGAAATTAATGACTTTAAATGGCAAATAATACAGATTTTTAGACATAACCAAGAGCAAAAACTGTTCTTGGCAGTTGAAGTAAAGATAAGTCGATTATTTTCCAAAATCAATCGATCAATGGAAATGTACATGTGATACATAACGGCGTGCTGCCTTCACTTACCCTCCAACAACGCGATTCCCTTCTGGATGTCCCTCGAGTATTTACTCCTGATCAAGCACCAGGCATACTCAAACTTCGTGTCCTTGGAGACGGCCCCCTTGTCGAGCTCACTGTTGTATTTCTTCTCAAATTTCTGTCAAACACAAATATTTACATGAATGTGAACGACACAACGACCCGAATATGAAACCTAAACCCTCGGGTTTCCATTTTTTAAGCTTCAATTACCACTTTTGTCTTGTGACAAAAGCAAAAATCAATATAAACCAAACCAACGATTTATGAAAATGTACTTTTCAGCCGTCAGAAAAACGGTTAAGATGACAGTTTTGATCCCAAACGTAACTGTCACGTAATGCATTTGCTGCATTACGTGACGAAACAGAGGTTGACGTCGGAACGTTGTATTTGGCTAAAGTACTAGTTTCTTTTAACCAATGTTGGGATTGTGGGTGTCAGTAACGTTAACCACACTTCTAGGCGTCACAGCTGGAAATTAAATATGTGTAACAATGTAAAAACTTACCAAAAGGTCCTCAGGAGCTACAATATCACTCAAAACAGCCTCCATGTTTCCGGAAAACAACGAAAAGGGCCGCCCACTTTGAATCACGTGACACCAGATTACGTCACCGGTACCAAAATACTTTACCATGCCAATATAATTTTATTTTTTCTGACTAACCAAACACATTAGGTCAAACTTTAATAGCAAAAAAGGCAAATAATAATAATAATAATTTGAAAAATATAAACATTTCCAGCAACTACTACAAAATATAAAAGCGTGTTACGCAATATCCTCAAACAGCTCGTGACAGTTGTTATGTAATAACAGAGAGAATTTCAATTCAAATCTTTACAGAGATAAAACTATTATTATTATATAACATATAAAAATAGGCTTTTACAGTAGTGGAATTTTATGTTGATTGTTTAGTTTGGCTCATTCCCAGAAAAGTATTTATGCAGTAATTAAATTCACAATGATTTCTAGCAAAGATTTATTTTCTATTTTCAATTTCTTTATTTTATTTTTAATTATTTTAAATTCATTTGCATCAAAATGAGTACCATAATATAAAGTACATATGTGTGAAGTGGTGCAAATGTTATATGAAATAAAAATGTTAATTACATTGACTGTATCCTGGAACTTGACTGTGTTCAAAGGAAGTGCGACATCACCCACAGAAAATGACTTTACTTCTGGTTCCAACAAAATGAAGTCAATTCAGTCGCCATCATTTTTCAATATGGACGTTGCTGCATCAGAATGGCAAAGAATTCTCATTGAAGGGACTTTGAACGTGGCATTGGTTTTTGGTGCCAGACGGGCTGGTCTGAGTATTTCAGAAACTGCTGGTCTAGGATTTTCACCCACAACTATTTCTATGATGTAGAGAGAATGGGCTGAAAAAGAGAAACTATCCAGTGAGCGGCAGTTTTGTGGGCGGAAATGCCTTGTTGATGCCTTGCTGAATGCACAACATGTCCAACCTTGAGGCAGATGGGCTACAGCAACAGAAGACCACACCAGGGGCCACTGCTTTCAGCTAAGAAGAGAACCAGAGGCTACAATTCACACAGATTCACCAAAACTGGACAATAGACGATCGGAAAAACATTGTCTGGTCTGATGAGGTTCCATTTCTGCTGCAGCATTTGGATGGTAGGATCAGAACCTGGTATCAATAACGAGAAAGTATGGATCCATCCTGCCTTGTATCAGTGGTTCAGACTGGTGGTGGTGGTATTATGGTGTGGGGGAACTTTACTTGGCTCCCTTTGGGCCCCTTAGTACCAGTTTTTGGTTACAACGCCACAGCCTACCTGAGTATTGCTGTTGACCATGTCCATCCCTTTGTGACCACACCATCTTCTGATGGCTACTTCCAGCAGGACAAGACGCCATGTCATAAAGCTGGATTCATGTCAGACTGGTTTCTTGAACATGACAATGAGTTCATTGGACTCAAATGGCCTCTACAGTCACCAGATCTCAACCCAATAGATCACCATTGGGATGTGATGGAATGGGAGATTTGCATCATGGATGTGCAGCCGATAAATCTGCAGCAACCATGTGATGCTGTCATGTCAATATGTACCAAACTCTCTGAAGAATGTTTCCAATACCTGGTTGAATCTATGACACCAAAGATTCTGAAGGAAGCAGTTCTGAAGGCAATAGGGGGTCCAACCCAGTACTAGCAAAGTGGACCTAATAAATTGTCCGGTGATTGTAATTTAGTCAACAATGCTGCTGCATGAACAAATATCTCTAAATCCCTTGTTTTCTTTTGGTTTTGATTGTAAGATTTTACACTTTGTTTACAAAGTTTTAAATGAAGTGATTCCCTGTGTCTCTCTGACCTCTTTAGACTGTACACACCTGTGTGTTCCCAGAGGTCAAAGAGGTCAGCAGCATGTGTGGCAAAAAACCCCAGCAGCAGACAATTTAAAACCAATTTTGCATCATTTTTTTTTGTTTTTAGTTGTAAACATTTGCATTTGACCAATACAAATGGTTGCCTCCCTGAGGATCTGTTGACACATTCGACATGATCCAACACACTAGTCTTTGATATCACTTTGAAGAACATGGGAGAGGACAAGAGCATGAAATAAAGTATCTTATAAAAACTTGTTTTATCTCAGAGTCATCTGTAAGGAGATGGAAAACTCCACCATGTGACATCAGTGGCAGTAAATTCTGTGCCCTTCCTCTGCTGCTCTATGCTCTGCTGATCTATGCTCTGCTGCTCTATGCTCTGCAAATCTATGCTCTGCAGCTGGTCTGTATCTCTATTCTCCATTCTAGTTTTTCACTCTGTACAAATAAAACTAGGCATTTGGAATATTCTGGCTCCCTCTTTCATCTGCTTATGCAGTTTCCTTTTTTCACCCTTTTTTCATTAGATGGATACTAATAATTTGCAGAGAAGACGACTCAGCAGTTTATCTCTGTCAACCAAAAACAACCAAACCAAAATGGTCTGAATGTATTATTTAACTTTACGGCTTAAATGAATGTTTCTTTATTTGATTTGAACTTTTCCAACATTTCAATTAAACATAAAGTGTTTACATTTGAAATAAAAATAGACATATTTATGGTGGCCCAGAAGGATCACAAGACAACACTTTAGATTTCCCAACAAACCACAAAATAACATACAATTCGTCGCAACACTAAAAAAATTAACGACACAATACAATAACTCACAATGCAACAACTCACAACACTTTAACTCAAAAAGGAAGTGAGTTAAAGTGTTGAGTTATTGTTTCATGTTGTGAGTTAATTGTTCAGTGTTGTGACGACGTGTTATTTTGTGTTACAAAAAAACTAAAGTGTTGTGTTGTGGCCCTTCTGGGTCACCATACATATTATTTCATTATTACCTCTAGTGTTTGAATTTAATATTTAAACATACATTTGGGTTGTTATCAAGTTAAACAGTTAAAAAAGTGCACTGAGATTTAAAATTCAGATTTCTATATATGCCCCTTAAAATGAATACCGGTACTCATCTTTGCATCTCATGTAATGATACAAATTTGTCTTTTTCATTTATTGTTATCATTTAAATTGTTTTCGAAATGATGTATGGTCACATTACTATTTGGAGTTTTTCTTTAAAAAAATAGGAAAAAATGAACAAATTCTTCCTGGTTTCACAGATATATTTTACAGATATATGAGAGAAGTTGGTCAAAATGAAAAAACTAAGTAGCTGAACTTTTACATTTGGTGACCCAGAAGCTCAAACAGGAGGAACTTATGGATTTATCAAAACCGAACGCTTTAATAAGTAAAACCTTTATTTGACAAACGACACAATCAAAAAAAAATCACTAAATCGGTTATAAAAATGTTGTCTAGACTCTAGAAGGCTACAACCTTGCTCCATTTTGCCCCTTCAGTCTCCAGCTGTTTCTGTGATGATGGCGCCCTCTGTTGGTAGAAAGGCGGAACTTAAGGGGAACTGGCCTTCATCACTTACATAGATTGCTACAATTGTAGGCTCAAAATCAAACTGTATGTTACATCATTGAACTAAATTGTGGGAAAAGTTGTATCACTACTGCATACTTTTGTATATGTTTACATTGAAAATGTCAAACATATCGTTGTGTTAAATTTAAGAAGGATTTATTATTTATTGTTTTTGACATTACACCAGGCCAACTAAAAGTTTCTATCTATCTATCGTTAATTATATTTATTCTTTATTCTTATTTACTGGTATATCTTTCAGACATATATTAAAAATAAAAACAAGTAGAAATGAGAGGCTACATTTTATAAGAATGGTAATTTTTTGCAAACAAATCCAAATGACAGTTAGGAAAACCTCCGTCTGGTATCAATACAGTTTTTCTTAGTCGCTTTGGTGCATTTCTCACAACAGTATTAAAGTTTGCACCACTGCTAAGGCTTTTCTCAAAACAGTTAGTGCAAAAGAGCAAACATGGTAGATAACCTGCAGCAGCGAGTCATTTTATCAAAATGGAAAGTCTATTGCACAAGTCAGTAACTCAAAATGGGTAGTTTGTGCTTCAAAAGCAAATCCCTTCATCAAAATGGATCATTTGATCTACAAAAGCAAGTATTTATATAAATGAAAGTGTCGGTGTTGTCAAAATGACAAGTTCTGACTCCAGACTCTTTAATCAATCAAGTCAAAAGCTTTAAACATGTTTTCATTGGGACAGATTTCTCTGGAAGTGCTTCCCAACCTCATGTACAGTGAAGACAGCATCATGTATGACATTTTGAGAACTAGCATTAGAACAAAATCTAGACACTGAATAAACACGTTTGGTGCTGATTCAAAAGGTGACAGTGTCCTCCTCTTCTAGGTTGTCTTGCAATTCAGGAAAACAAACATGCTAAATGTTTACAGCACTGTAATATACTGTATTCTTTACTTTTACACCGAAGCACACTGTGTCACAACACATTAATACTTTCCGTGTAGTTTTGTCCAGACTGAATTCTAATAAGTAAAGTGCACCCTGTGACTGATTTGTCAGGAACTGGCGGTGGAGGACCCACAAGGCAGCAGAGCCAGCTTGGTGACAGGAAATGAAACATTCAATAAACAAACTGAAACATTACAAAACTATGGGGAGAAACAAAAAGGTCACAAAGTAGAAAAGAGCAGATGACCTGACAAGGATGAACAGAAACCAAGACACTTAAATAGGCTGAGGGTGATTTACTGAACCGAAGACAGCTGTGGATCATGAACCTGAAATTGGTGTGACTGACAAAAAGGAAACCAAAAACACGCCAAAGAACAACAAAATCAAACTGAACCAAAGAAACTTTACAAGATTGTTAACCGTTCCTGGATGAACCCAACCCTGCAGTAGCTTGGAAAGGCTCCCTTTATATGAGCGGACATTATCTGCATAATTACATGTGATAAAACAAAAATAGAAGTAAAATATAAAGGAAGCTTCCAGATGGAGATGCTCAACCCACCGGAGGGTAAAGCGGGTTTAAAAGATGGATGGATGGAACTAAAAATTTGCAAAACAAGTTGTTCCAAACAGTGTAAATACATAAAATGAGACATGTTTTAAAAGAAAAATAATATTTCCATTTTTGATACTTTTCTATTATTGCATATTTTTAAAAAATATGCTTTCTGTTCTCTTTTTTACATGGAGAGTGTTGGTTAGAATCTGTCTTTTTTTGTACCTGGCCCACAGTTGAAAATAAGAATAATGTTCTTAATCTTTCTTGCTTACATAAATAAATGCTAAATAAAAGTAAAATGTATTTAATCAAGGAACCAGTAGAAACACGAGTGTCCTGGAATCATTTTCCAGGTTCCATGGAAAACACTTTAGAAATTACAATACTGAAATGAACTGAATCTGTGAGCAATTTACATTTTTGTGCACAAATTCATAATAAAGATCATCCATGAGGTTAGAAAATAAGAGTATCGATGCAGCTGAAGCTGAAATCAAATTGCTACTTGGAATCATTTTGATACATTTTAACTAATATTTACATCAAATCAAATCAAGTCAAACTTTATTTGCACAGCATTTTTCCAACTTGTGTTACTCAAAATGCTCTACATAAAAACACAATCAAATTTTAAAAACAAAAGGCAAGACATTATAAAAATATTTTTTAGAAAACCCAAAAACCCATACAATGCCCCCACAGACACACACACACACACACACACACACACACACACACACACACACACACTAAAGCTAAAAAGACATGCCTGCCTATAGTAAAAGAAGGTACGCATTGAAATAATATAGGAATCCTAACCGCAAAAAACTTCTATATTGTTTCTGCTTCGCTTATTATTATTCCCGCTTTCAATTTTGATCCGCTGATCGCAAATTCTGACCCCCGCCACATACCCGAAACTCACCAAAATTGGTAATACCACCTAGGATACAAATTGAAAATGACTTTGGCAAAAGAGAACGTCACCTCTGAAGTTGAGATGACATCACTATGATGCTCCGTCAAAAAAATGAATGGGCCGAAAATTGCTTATGGGGCAAAAAAAAAATATTTCAAATTAGAGCAATGAAACCAAAACATGCGTGTTGGAGATATCTCAAAGAAGTTTTAAACGAGCGGATGGCCATACCAATTCCACGGCTTGGAAAATATTTTGTGACTAACTCTATGAAATGGCGCGAGATTGGTTTTTTATCAATATGGAAAATGACACTTTGTTTAAGCGATTTCACGAATTGCACACATATGCTGAAGACCCGATTCTACAATAACCAAAGAAGTTTGCTGACCTTGACCTGGGGAAAGGGGCGGTCATCTGAATTTCTTCTTAAAAAAGCACCTTTAGTAACGATACAAACGAAAACTCGCCCTAGGATTTTATCGCATCTTAAGAAACTTCTCGGCATCAATGGCAAGCTACTGTGGACAAAATGTTGGAATTAGAAGTTGTAGAATTTGGAAAGGCGTAAGTATGGCTTAATTCAATCATTGCTTATTTTAGCTAGCTCGCGACATATTTTATCGAATAGCCTGAAACTGAAATATATGGCGCCCTGGCCCACACTGAACAAAAACGATGTCGCATGCATAAAAATCGAGAAAGGAATGTGGCCGTGGTAAAAACAAAAACGGTCGCAAAAAAGTGCTGACTCCCGGCAAAAAATTTTTTTCGGTTCTTATTTTTAAGAATCGCCAATCTAAACCCAGATAACTTTGTCGGGTATATCAAAAGAAAAGCTTTGAAATCAGTCACGGATGGCTGGCGTTATCTAATTTATAGTTTGGCGGCCATTTTGTACAAAATCTGCCATTTTGAGTTTTTCGCTTTTACAATAATATGAAAATGAACTTTTTTTGTTTATTACTTAAATTTGACAATTTATGTCCCGGCATAAGCTCAATCTACCTTCTGGAGTTTCATTGACCTTTTGACCTCCCGGAAAAGGCGGCTATTTTGAATTTTCTATAAAAAAACACCTTAACCATCACAGATTCAAACGAGTCCTTGTCGTTGAATTCTTTCATCGCTTCCTAAACTTTTTGGGCATCAACGGCAGCCATCAGGAAAAAATGTTGGAATTAGAAGTTGTAGATTTTGAAAGGTAGCAATAGCAAGCAAGACTGTTATAACTCCCATGCATTTCAATACAATACAGTGAATTTGAATGCATGTATTAATGCCTTCCGAAACAGAATAATATTGAAAAACACTGATATGGACATAGGCGAATGTGGGTGTGGTTACATAAAACCATTTCGTTAAGTAATGCATAACAAAAAAGTTTACTTTACCGATTTGTCCTAAAACTGACGCTAATCTGTTCGCCTCCGGTGTGGACTCCGTAAAAACATAAAATGGTTGGCAGGAGATAAAATCAAGAAAAGCCGCCATTTTGGGAAAAAAAGTGGGGCTTTTTTATCAACTTATATATATAGCTCTACCAATGGAGGAATGTGTTTTTCTGAGTCAGTTGATGATGCTAATCGCTATACAGTTAATCTTTAGTTATGCGTTAGCAAGGCACCCAGATAGTTGATAACAAGATATCGGTAATGTGTTTTTCTGAGTCAGTTGATGATGCTGACCGCTATGCTAAATTTTAGCGACGCGCATAGCTAAAGATAGTTAAGATAATAGTATCCAGGGTAACGTTTCTTTCTTAGTCAAACGGCGACGCTGATCGCTATGCTGCTGACTTTTAGCCAGATTTCAGTATGCAGTTTATAGTTAGTATAATGAAGTAATTTCTTTAGGCAATGCGTTTGTCAGTTGATGATGCCGATCGCTATGCTAAAGCGATTTTGTTTACAAATAAAGATAGCAAGATAGTTATAATTTCGAAGATTTTAGGTAATGTGTTTTCAGCCAGTTAACGATGCTGACTATGCTAGCACTTTTTATTATGTTAAAGTATTGAAGCAAGATAGTTAGCATAATTAGTATTTAGGTAATGTGTTTTTCTGAGTCAGTTAATGATGCTTATCGTTGTTAGCATCTTTAAATATACAAGAGAAGTAAGATAGTTAGCATAATTAGCATTTTGTGTAATGTGTTTTTTTTGAGTTAGTTGATGATGCTGATCGCTATGCCAGCACTTTAGCCACACAGTGAAGTATTGAGACAATTAGCAAATCCAACCTGACTAGATTTTAATTTATGGGTCAGGAGGGCGGTGAGGGAAACTGTGGTGCACATGGAAGGCGGGCGGCTCATGGCTAAGGTTAACGCCGCTATGGCTTTTAATTATTATTATTCTCGGCCACTAACGATCCTGTTGAGCTCAAATTTGACCCCCGCCACATAACCAAAAAACTCACCAAAATTCAAGTACACACCTAGCATAAATTGGAAATGCACTGGGCAAAGAGAACGCCAACTTCCTAAATCGATGACATCACAGCTAGCTGCTCCTCAAGAAAAAATGAATGGGCCAAAATCTGTTTATGGGGCCAAAAATATCAAAATATTAAAACCAAAACATGCGTATTGGAGACATCCCAAAGAAGTTATGAAATCGAGTTATGACGGGCTGTTACACGACTCCACGGTTACGTGCCATTTTGTGGGCGAACTCAGAGAAAGCCAGCAGTATTTTCGTTTTTGACAATATAGGAAAACCTACACTTTTAAGTCTGCGACCAAATTTTCATACATATGCCACAAAACACCCATCTTGAAACTGTACATACCTGCCCACACTGAAAAAAACGGCGTCACATACTTACAAAATCGAGTAAAGGAATGTGGTCATGGGTAAGCAAAAAAAAAAACGATCAGAAAAAGTGTTGACTCGGCAAAAAAAAATTCGGATTTTGCTTTTAAGAATCGCTAAATAAAAACCCAGACATTGTCGGGTAGGTTCAAAGAAAACTTTTGAATGGTCATGTGATAAGTATTAATGACCTTACGGTTTATGGCTATTTTGTGCCAAAATCTGCTATTTTGAGTTTTTCGCGTTTACACAATATGAAAATGAACTTTTTTCGGTTGATTACGAAATCTTGGATTTTGATGTCCCAAGCGTAAGCTCATAATCACCTCTGAGCCTGTCGACCTTGACCGGAAGGCGGCCATCTTGAATTTTCTATAAAAACACCTTACTACCAGATTCAAAATCTAAAATTGGTTTGCTGAAATTTTAATGATCGCTCCTCGAAACTTTTTTTGGGCATCAATGGCGTTATCAGGAAAAATAAAAGAATTAGAAGTTGTAGATTTTGAATGCGGGTAAAGTTAGCAAAGTGGCGCAGTGTTATAACCCATGCATTTCAATACAATGAAAATTGCATGGCTGAATATCGCCTCGAACCGAATACATTGAAAAAACACTGGATATGGTCATATATGAATGTGGGCGTGGTTAGCATAAAACCACTGTTGTTGGCGTGACAACAAAAAACTTTGGCTTTTTATCAATGGTCCAAATCGAGTCAATCTGTTCGCCCTCCCTAGGGGACCCAACATAAATGGTTACAGTGGAGATAAAATCAACAGTGCTCGCCGCCATTTTGGGAAAAAGAAGTTTTTATCAACTTATGACTTAGAACTCTCATCAATGGAGGAATGTGTTTTTTTGAGTCAGTTGATGATGCTGATCGCTATGCTAGCACTTTTAGCTATGTTAGCATAACTAGCATAGTTAGAGATACCAGATTTTAGGCAATGTGTTTTTCTTGAGTCAGTTGATGATGCTGACTCATGTTAAAGTTAAAGCCAAATGAAGTATGAAGTAGCATAATTAGCATAATTAGTAATTTTAGGTAATGGGTTTTTCTGAGCTGCTGATGATGCTCATCGCAATGTTAGCACTTTCACCACATTAAAGATAGTAAGCATTGTTAGCATAATTAGCAACCAGCCTTGACTAGCTTTTAATTTGCTGGCCAGAGGCGGTGAGGTCAGTGGGAAAAGCGAGAGTTAAAGCGTGGAAGGCGGGTTATGCCTCATGGTTGCGAAGAACGCCGCTATGTGCTTTAATTAAAAATATGCTTTCTTGTTCTCTTTATACGGAGAGTGTTGGTTAGAATCTGTCTTTTGTACCTGGCCCAAGAAGTGAAAATAAGAATACGGTTCTAATCTCTTGCTTACATAAACAAAATGCTAAATAAAAAGTAAAATGTGTTTAATCAAGGAACCAGTAGAAACACGAGTGTCCTGGAATCATTTTCAGGGGTTCCATGGAAACACTTTAGAAATTACAATATTGAAATGAACTGAATCTGTGAGCAATTTACATTTTGTGCACAAATTATAATAAAGATCATCCATGCGTTAGAGCAGAAGTAGCCGGTGAAAAATAAGAGATCAAGCGTAGCTGAAGCTGAAATCAAATTGTTACTGGGAATCATTTTGATACATTTTAACTAATATTTACATCAAATCAAATCAAGTCAAACTTTATTTGCACAGCACATTTCCAACTTGTGTTACTCAAAGTGCTTTGCATAGAAACATAATCGAATGATAAAACCCAATAGCAAGACATTATGGTAAAATATTTTTATACACACACACACACACACACACACACACACACACACACACACACACACACACACACGCACACACACACACACACACACCATGGTAAAGCATAAAATTGATTCACTTATATGATGCAATGTCGAAATCGGCCCTTGTGCTGAAGTTGGGAAATGATATTTTGGGGACCAGTCCACATCCTTGACCCCCCACTCAGGTTTACAGAATACACTGCCACAGGACCCCCCAGATCTGAGCAAAAGAGTCAGACGGGTGAGATCCCATTGCAGTTCACTGAGAAGGGTCAGTCACTGATGTGGAGGATCCCTCTCAACAAAACGCTGTAGTTACAACTAAAATGTAAAAGGAATAAAATTAAAATTAAAATAGACAAATAACAAGATAAGTAAATACATAAACCATAACAGACAGTAGACAGTCAGTAAATGTGAATACAAAAAAACAAGTAAAAAGAGAACATAACATAATTAATAAATCACATAAATTCCTAGATTGAAAATGACGGTCTTCAGTCTTCCTTTAAAGACATGAACAGTCTCTGCGGCCCTGAGGTCCTCTGGGAGGCTGTTCCACAGGCGAGGTCCATAAAACACTGAATGAGGCCTCGCCGAATGTTTTAGTTCTGACCTTTGGAGTGACCAAAAGGCCGGTATCAGAGGACCTCAGGGTCCACGAGGGCTCATACTTTAAAATCCAATCAGATAAATATGAAGGCCAAAGGCCGTAAAAACATTTATAAACCAATAAAAGAACTTTAAAGTCAATTCTGAATCACACAAAGAGGCAATGCAGCAATTTAAAAAAGGGTGTAATGTGATACCACCCCCTTGCAGGTAAGTTCTGCAGCAGCTGAAAGTTTGGTGTCCTTCTTTTGGGAGGACCAGAGAACAAGGCATTATCGTAATTTAATCTGCTGGAAATAAAAGCAAGCATTATTCCCTCTGTGCTGGCAGAGGGTAAAATAGGCGGCCTCTGGGAATATTTTTAAGATGATAAAATCCGGTTTTTCTTTTGTTCAAGCCTGTATCTTAATTTCAAACAAAGTTTGATTTAAAATGTCAAAAAACAAAAAGAAATTAAAATTAAAATGACAGGAAAAAGGCATTCAATCTCATTAAATTAAGAAAGATCCCCCAGTACAGTCTCAGAGATCAACAAAAACAGCAGAGGTGGATCATCTATTCTAACTGTTCAAATAAGAGAAAGTCCTGAGTTTAGACTTACAGGCAAAAATGAAGTCAGCATGTGTTTCCCCGACAAACTTCTGGAAACAGGTTTTCACTGGGATGCTCAGGTCAATGAGTAAACCAGACTTCTGAAAAGAAGAATTCAAGTGAGTAAATGAGGCGAAATTGAATCTTTACACAGCAAAAACTGAATCTTGAGAAAGTAAAAACAAAGAAACCTTGTTTCAAGGAAATCTCTTATTTTCTGTTTTGCAAGAAAACTGATGTATAAAGAAAATGTTTCAATAGGTGCAGGTTCCAAATATTCTTAATTTGAGAAACTACGTTTTAGGGTTTAACATTTTTTTCTTAAACTGAGAATCCTTGGTTAAAACATTTTTCTTACTCTATTGACATATTTTTTTATTTTTCATTTCTAGGAGGCATTTTATGGTGCTATAGAGGAGGGTTGTCAGAATCCAGGCCTTGGGGGGCGGGGTCCATCTAACTTGAATGACATTCATTTAAATGTACATGTTGCTAAGATCCTAAATCAACAAACAAACTTTAGAAGTTATTTTTCTTAAATGTTAAATCATAAAAATGGCTTCTTTCTAAACACAACCTATTTAGTATTTTTTTTAGCTTCTCTGTCATAAAAAAACAAATATTTTTTGTGCAAGCAGATTTGAACCACCAGAACTGGCTCAGGCAATAAATATTTTTAACCCACAATTTACACATTTACAAGTTTCTGTTTATCCTAAAATGTTCCTTTTTGCAACACAACGCTGCCACAGTATTCTAAGAGACTATTTCATATGAAAAAGTGTTTATAAATGTTAGAATAAATAAGAAAGAACTGTTTTTTGCCCATAAATATATGCAGGTTCATGGTTGCAAATGTTTGATGCACTAATTTACTTTAGAAAATATCAACAGATGCATAAAACTAAAACGAAAAGTATTTTAAAAACAACAAGAACTTATAATAAGCTGGATTCAGCTTGGTGTATTTTTACTTTTGATTTTCATTTTTACTAAACAAAAAAACCTCTACAATAGTCAGAGCGTAAAAGGTGTAAATTGGATCCTTAAGGACAAAGCCTGAGCTTCAGCGTCCACCTTAAAAGGCTTAAAGAAAACATTTTCCCGTTCTTAATTTGTTCAAACGTAGAACATAAGCAAAGTCAATAATTTTTGAATGCATTACATAGGATTCAACTTCATAAAAGATACATCCTGGGAAAAAAATGTTTTTTATTTACCGATAAGTTACATTTGCTGATTACAGACGTTCTAAAACTTAACAAGTTACTTCCTGGAGATGTAAGAGGCTCACTTATGTGACATCTTTCAGGAATGTTAAAAAGTTAAGCTGAAGGTTTTAGTCAAATCTAGTTTTACATTTATTTACGTATTTGTTTAGTCTCTACCCCTGGCACTTCAATATTTAATTTTTTAATTTTCATTCCTTTTCTATATGTTTGTAATAAGGTACAGCGTATACTGTTATTTTTGTACTGTACCTGGCATCTACAATAAAGTAAAAAACACCACAGCCAGTGTTTTGGCGCATAAACCTGCTGCACTTGACTTAGTGACAACAACAAGAATATAAAGGGTGCAACAATTTATTTTAACGATTGGATTCAGATCAGAATTTGTGGTTGACGATCTGATTCATCGACCTAAAATCAATCCAGTGCATCTTTAGCCGAAAATTCTACCGGTGCCACTCAGAGAGAAATACCTGCTACTGAACAGAGCAGGTGAAGTTTCCCAGATTCTTTGTATTTCTTGCAAAATTATCAAGTATAAATTAAATGTGTACAAACAAACAAACAAACAAACAAACAAACAAGTAAACAAGAATTAATGACAAATCCATTCACATTCAAGTAAATTGACTCATCCATTAAGCCGATTCATAGTTACACCCCTAACATTTAGTTCTTTTTTTTAGAAAAAAAGGCAAAGTTTATCAATATTAACAATGTTTTTTGCTTTGAATCAATGTTAATATTTTATTTGAATAAAGATTTCTTGAGAGAGCCGAGCCCTCTCTGTGTTTGCAGTGAGCCATAAATGGAACAGGCCAGAGATAACCGTTTTCAGCAGGTACCAAAGGGCATTTGACAGTTTTGGTAAAGCCCCCTCAGCACACAAACAGATACTTTTTATATTTTTGTGTCTTTTTTATTTGACGTCATCATCTTGCACAGAAATAACACAAATCTATCTATTAAGACTTATTTTTTATGCTCATAAATTGATAAGAGGACACTCAGGGGGAGAAGTTGGATCAGGCCACACCAAAGCTCGGCCTTTGTTCCCTCTCTGCTTCCGGTTCTCTGTCACCAAAACTGTTTGACTTTCGCTGCTGTCAACATTAGTGGTGATCTCCTCCTATCAGCTTCTTGTTTTCTTCAGGTTTCACCAACTTTTCCCTGACTTTACTCCAGTCAGAAGGAGAACGGGCAGGAGGATTTGAAAGAATAAAAGTCATGTGTTGCACGGGAAAGTGTGCCCGCTTGGTGGGCCTGATCCTCCTGACCACAGCCTTGATCTCCATGGTCTCCAACATTCTGCTGTTCTTCCCTGATGGGAAGAAACTGGAGAGCGATCAGATCTCCCTCCAGGTCTGGCTCATGGGGGGAGTCATCGGCGGAGGCCTGTTTGTGAGTACTGACTGTTTTTATTGTTTCTTTTTATTGGATTTCATAGTCGTTAACTTGTCCTTGTGTAAGCTTGTAAAATCTTATGGTTTGTTTCAGGAAGTTCTATGGATTGAGTTTTATTTTTGAGAAATTCAAAATGTTTTTTTTTCACAAAACAAATGGACCTTTTTTGATGTAGTTTGCCTTAATCTACCTGACTTTACTAAAAAGCTGGGTTTTTGCAACATTTAAGAGACTTGTGGGATTTTATTTGGAAGTACAATCTAAAAAACTATATTTATTTAAAAATGATATCAAAATCTTTCAATGGAACTCTTCAAAATAAAAGCCAAACATCGTTTACCCTGATTACTGATTGAACAACTTTTCAAAATGAATTAGCAAACTATTTAGAGGTATTTGTATTTTTGATAAAAAAGAAATAAATAATTAACTAACTTACCTAAGTCAACTGATCCTAACTTCTGTTTTTCTGAAAGTAATTTCGTAATTTCTTAAGGTTTAAAGAAGTAAAAACAATAAAAGCATCTGACGGAATACTAGTCACATGCTTATATCTACAAAATACAACCTCCTATTGATATTGTTGCTGTTATCGCTCCAAAATTAGTGCTACTTCAAACCATTTACGTCACTCTGGTGATTGAAGAAAAGTTGTCTTTGATTTAACTGAAGACAAAGAGCTGATTATGTGTTTAATTGTTAACTCCGCTGTTTGTTTTTATATAATAAAATATATGCAACCAGTTATACAGAAACAGGGACGAAAATGGAGGAAAAAGCTTTTCAGGATTTTACAATTTTTGGCGAATATTACAACCTGTAGCATTCAAACTAAAGTTTACTGTGTGGAGTCCGACACTGCAGTGCTAAAAACAGAGATTTAAACAGAATTTGCAAACAACTTTTCATGAAAAAGTTTACTTTGAAGTTGCTGAAAATCAATTTTATAGATAGATAGATAGATATAGATATATATAGATAGAGATAGAGATAAGTACGTGAAGTGAGTACATAAATGTATATAATTGATTTGTTGTTTGTTAAAAACAAAGCATAAAACGAAAAATTAATTAATTAATTAATTAATTTGGACTTGCAAGATTTGGAGAAGTTTAAATTTATAGCTGGCACTTGTGGGGAAAATTCAAGGTCAAAGGTCAACAAAACCTCAGTTGTGGTTGTAGATCTAAGCTGGTGTTACTTGTGTGAAAGTTTTTCCTCAAATTGTGCAAAAATGTGAAAATTGACAAATGTCAAACACAAAAAAAAGAAATAATTTCAGAGCCAAAAAATATTCACACTGTTGACTCATCTTAGTATCTATCTTGAATATTCATAATTAACTTTTTACAACATAGATAAAATAAAAACATTCAGAAATGTTAAAATGTGTTTGTTTTCCTGGCTTCACTCATCTCCCCAGTTCAAACTAAACTGGCTTGATTGTTACTTGCTGATAGCTTAACTAAATAAACTGTATTCTTTTTGTCATGAAGTATGGCTTGAATTTATGTCTAGAGTTGTTGTCGTTCTGCAGGATGAACCCGTGATGTCACACCAATTTCGTATTCTAAGAATTCTTTTTGCAAAATTTGAATGTACATTTTTTAATGTTTTGGGAAACGTTATTCGTTTGACAATTTGAAGAAATAAAAAAAAGGAAATGATTTAATCTTCTGTCCAAATGTGTAAATTTATAATCATAAATGCCAAGAAGGTCTTGAATGTTCTAAACCTTAAGTGGGAAATTCCAAACCTGAGTCTAGATCACAAATGGAATTACTTCTTTGTATTACAGATTCTGTGCCCGAGCTGCTCGGCCATCAGAGCAGGGGGCAAGGGTTGCTGTGGACAAGGTTGCTGTGGCAACCGTTGCCGGGTGAGTTAAGTCATTTACAGCAGATTTACAGCAGATATCAGTGTAAGCGGGGAAAAAAACCTGATTACGAGAAGTGACAACCAAAGAAAAGAAAAAAAAAGTGGTGTGATCATCTGTTTACCAAAGGATGTGGTTTTATCAGCATTATTAGCAAATTCTGCTTTCTGTAAAAGTTAAGAAAAACATCTGGATTTATTTTTAAACAATGAGCATATAGCAAGTATTTATTTAAAGTTGAAGCTTTATCTCTTTATTTTAGTTTAATCTTTAGAAATTCTTTAATGCTGTCATGATTTTTAATGCTTGACTTACCTGTTGACCTCACCACTAACAGTTTAAAAAATATATATTTTTTATTTCCTATATGACTACGGTAATTTTTTTTCCAAGAGGCTTTTGAGCCATTCTCCCCTTTTCTTTATTTATGTCTGCGACCAACAAGGTTCTGCATCTGTTTTGATCTTTTTTTAAGTCATAACGTTTTTGACAGTTATGTTTGCTAAAATGTAAAGATTAATTATGGAAGTTATCAGAATTGTAAGCTCTCTGATGAAAAAACAAATTTGGATCAGTTTTAAAGAGGGCCCTTTTATTTCCATCCATCGTCAGAACCCACTGATCCCGTTTCAGGGTCACTGGGTTGCTGGAGCCTATCCCATCCACAGTTGAGTGAAGGTGGGGGCGCGCGCTGAACAGGCTCCCAGTCTGTTGCAGGGATCCCTTCATGTCCGTTCATATGAAAGATCTTCTCCTTTGCAGATGCTGAACTCAGTCTTTTCTTCGGCTTTCGGTCTCCTTGGCGCTATTTACTGCATCAGCGTGTCTTCAGCTGGCCTGGCTGTTGGACCCAAGTGTCAGAACATTGAGAACAATTGGTTATACCCTTTTGAGAACTTTGACGAGTAAGTAGCACACACAGGAATATATCATTTATACAGACACAGACCTTTTCCAAAAAATCAGTGCATTCATTTACATAATTCCATTCAAACAATTAAACTTTCATAGAGTATAGATTCAGGGACCTCTTCTTAATTGATTTTATGTTTTTTATTATTTATACATAAATTCCAGGTCATAAAACCCACAAAAACGGGATTTCAGAAAATTAGACATCTGCATTTACTGCTTAGTTTTTGCAAAAAGATAAAGCCAGAGATTATGATTGAAATAAATTAATAAATAGTAGTGTTTTCAAAAATTAATTACTTCAATGGGTTATTTTCCTCACCTGTCTTCCTCCAAACCTTTGGACCTTGATTCCCAAATGAAAGTAACACTTTTCTTTCATCAGAAAAAAGGACCTTGGATCACTGGTTAACAGTCGAGTCCTTCTTCTCTTTGGCCAGTTGAGACGTTTCGTTTATTCCTCTGGTCCAGACTCAGAAGTGACTTGACCCGAGGAACCCGACAGTTTGAGCCCATCTCCCGAATGCGTCGAATGTGGTGGTTCTTGGTTCTTCCTCCACCTCATTCCACTCTCTCTGGACGTCTGCAGGTTCTTGAATCTTGTCTTATGATAATCTTCTAATTATCGTATCTTTTTCTGCTGCATCTTCTCCTGACACATGTTGCCCAAACTTCCTGACTTCCTGTTGATCTGCTCCGTCAACAACCAACCTCCTTATCCACGAACATTTGTGTCTCATCCTTAACTATGTAGGGGATCAGTGATAGTCTTCTGCCTTGTCAAGTCTGAAGTCTTATCCTTATTGAACCGAATTCAGAAAATTGAACCCAACTGAGCCAATTTAATGGCATCTGTCATATAATGACTAAACTCAACTACACCCATTTAATGTCTAAACTCAATGCACCTGGGCAATTGCATTGAGTTTAGTAGATGATTAATTGGTGAAACTCAGTTTACAACTTCCTGCAAAACATGGGCAGAATTCTCTACAGTATTCTTTTTTTTCCGAGCCAGAACCCTAATTCATCCAAAAAATTAACAAATAAATACTTGAAATAATTGAAACATTGGAACAGTTTTTGAATGGAATTATGGAAATGAATACACTTTTCCATGATATTCTAATTTTTAGAAAGGGTCTGTATGTATGAAGGGAACACATTTTCAATTCTAGAGTGTTATTACAGGATTCTCCAGTAGGTGGCACACATGGCTGATACAATTTTTCTACTGTCTGAGTAATTGGAATTAAGTTTAATGGCAAAATATCATTTTATCCCTTTTTTTCTTCTAAATGTTTCAACCTAGGAATGAATAAAATCAACATAAAAGTCAGTTTTACCTGCCAGTTGTATTAAAGGCCCTGGAGGCCAAAGACTCACAGGAAAGAGTTGCCTCTGACGCATTTTACAAGCTCAGGCAAGCATACATGAATCCCTCCAGCAGAAGCCTATCGGCAGACTCAAACAGGTGAATAAACATGTATTCATGATGGCAGCTGTGTAAAGGGCAGCAGTTATTACAGGGAAGTGGAATTAGATTACAAAATAAACTGCAGAAAAAGTGAAAACGACTGGTCTGTGTTAAACCTGATAAATGAAATTATAGTGTAGTAGTAGAAGTAAAGTAGTGAAAGTGAATATTTGTGAGCAACTGTACAGTTGATCAAAGTACCACTGATGCAGTATTTGATTGGTAGATACTTCTGGAGGAAAAGAGAGAAGGTCAGAGGGATTTGCACTGTGTTTTTGCAGATTTAGAGAGGAGCTGTGGATTGAATGAAGAAGTCTGTAGTGGCAGAGATAACTGTTGGGAGTTGTTCAGGACATGTATGAGGGCTGTAAGACAGTGGTGAGATGCGCTGTAGAAGTGGAAGGTGGGACTCCACCAAGACTCATCTTTGAGCTCCTTATTGGTTGCTGTGATGATGGACAGGCTGACAGATGAGGTTAGACCGGAATCTTCGAGGATGAGGATGTTTGCAGATGATATTGGGATTTGCAGCAAGAGCAAGGATAAGGTGGAGGAACATGTAGAGAGGTGGAGGTTTGCTCAAGAAAGGAGAGAAATGAAGATCAGCGGCAGCGTGTGTGCATAAATGAGAAGGACTTGAGTGGGACAGTGAGGTTACAAGGAGCAGAGGTGGACAAGGTGGAGGACTTTAAGTACTTAGGGTCTACAGTCCAGAACAACAGAATGTGGGAAAAAAAATTTTTTTAAATAAAAATCCAAATGATGGCCTCTTCCCGAGGTCAAAGGTCAGCAAACTGCTTGTGGTTGTAGATTTAAACTGGTGGTATCTGTGTGAAATTTTATGAAGATCGCTTAAAGAAGTTTATTTGTCTGAATGTGGGAAAAAGGGGAAGAAGCGTGTGCAAGCAGGTTGGAACGGGTGGAGGATGGTTTCAGGGGTGATGTGTGACAAAAGAGGGTCAGTAAAAAGGAAAGGAAAGGTGCAGAAGACGCTTTTGGTTTAGAGACTCCGGGAAAGAGACAGAGGTGCTGGAGGTAGCAGAGACGAAGATGTTGAGATTTGAGAGGCATTGCTAGAGTTACAAGAGGGTACTGTAAGCCCGTAGATCATTTAAAGTTTTAGCTTCATGTGTTCCAATGTAACAACAATTGCATTTGAGTTTCGTTTGTGAAACAGTGTGGTCTATAAAAATTGACCTTATACTCTTCCTCACAGGAATAGTGGGAACTACCTCACCAACCAGACCACATGGGATCTGTGTGTGTTTCCCAAAAACGCTGTCCTGTGGCACATTGTGCTGTTCTTCATCCTGCTCTTCATGGGCCTGCTGCAGATCGTCCTGTGTGGCATTCAGGTGATCAACGGCTGCATCGGATGCATCTGTGGCGACTGCAGGGGCGACGACAAGGATGTGAGTGAAGCACCCAAGACATCAAAACACTAAAAAAATACCAGCTACAAAGGTTCTGAGGTCTTGAAAGGTCTTTAAAAATGACAAACTAAAAGTCCCACTCCCATCATCTTTTGATCTACTGAAGAAGCGCTCTACATGTTCCATCAGAAAAAGGCTGTGTTGAAAGCACCTTTTTTCATTGGAGGAGGGGCTTTAAGAAGTTAGTTAGGACTACACAACTACTGCATTCATGCTTTTATTTTTTTGCAACTGGGAGTGAGCCAAATCACTGCGTTGTTTCCGTGCCTTTTTATATTTCCCATGAGATCTGTGGGAAACAGGAAAAGGGGCAAAGTTGAGTGATTTTTTTTTTTTTTTATCCTGGGCTGATACTGTGGCCAAGGAAGTAAGTAAAGTGTGTTATCAGAACCAGGCCTGTTACAGTGAAAAGGAAAAGGACTGTCAAAATACACTCAGCGTTAGGGGAGTGACTTTGAAAAAGCAGAAGGAAAACAAGTGTTTAACTTAAAGTATATAATTTTGATTTTTTTTTCTCATGGGAGCACTCATTCTCTGTTTGTTCAGTTTCCGGATTTCCAAGAGCAACGGAGGTGTCTTGTTAACCACAGCCAGATTCCTAACATGTTTATATTGAATGTTGTATTTTTTTGTTCAGCTTGAGCTGAGATTCATGTCTTAAATCGTCGCAATATTTCAGCAAAAAAATGTGCGAGGAGCAGGTCAGCTAACGCCGTTTTAAATCTGCAACTTCTAAATCCAACTTTTTCCCCAAAAATAACTTCACAATGATGCTCGAGGAGTAAGGACTTGTTTGTAACTGGTGCTAACAGATGATTTTTTTTAAATAAAAATCCAAGATGGCGGTCTCTTCCCGAGGTCAAAGGTCAGCAAACTGTGCTAGTGGTTGTAGACTTAAACCGGTGGTATCTGTGTGAAATTTTATGAAGATCGCTTAAAGATGTTTATTTCCCATATCAGGCAAAAAATGTAAAAATTTCCACATTTCACACTTTGCTACAACATAACCACCAAGCCAAAGGGTCCTGTCGCCATCCCATAATAATTTTGAGACTTCTATGGATGTCATTGGCACGTGTGTTTTGGTTGCATTACTTGATTTTTAAAGAGACTTTGGCCTGAACAATTTTTTGATGATTTTGCCTGCTGTGATGTCATCATCTGGGGGTTTCACTCACTACACTCAAAATTCATTTTCACCAAGTGTGTGCAAATTTTATTATGTTTTTGAGTATGTGGTGGGGGGAAATGTTTTTTTGCTCTAAGGCGCTGTAAAGCTATGTTTACACTGCCCTTGGCAACGTGTGTTCAAGCGGCCATTTACCACGTATAGCCAACATAAAAAAGTGTAAATACGCGTTTCAGGCTTCCGCATTCAAAACTCATGAGGCTACGCAGTTTTCATGCTCTGCGTATACTGAATGCAAGTTAAAAGTTAATTGAACTTGATTGGTCAAACTTTGACCAATGTAGGACTTGAATTTGGTAGTAATGTATGTATGGTGTCTCGTTTTGATTCAAGAAAGTGCAAATTGATCATGGAGGAAAAAATAATAATTGTGGTTTGTGTCCGGACAGAATTATATGACATCAAGTCTTTTGCATATCCAACCTGTGAAAGAAAAAGCCTGGAGCAAGATTCACAAGATTTTCACTGCTTTGACATTTCACACCAGACCTCTTCAAACTGTAGGTGACGGATATGTGCTAGTAACAGAAGAAAAAGAAGAAGAAGCCCCTCCCTGCTTGTCCAGTGTGAACACCACAGGCTAAAAGCTCGATCTTGAACGTGTCATGCCTGGTGTGCCTGTAACTTTAGAAAGTACAATTGTGTAAACAATATGGACCTTGCAGTCCAGGACTGCTACAGGCCATGAAAACAAAAAAAGCCACTGTAATAAAGAAACTAAATATATATTTTCCAAATATGAATGATAATTCTTTCATTTGATTTATTTTACAAGTCAAATTAAATTATATTCATGTTGTCTGGGTCATTTCTGTGGGGCGTACTGCCCACACTCTTTTGTTCTGGATCATTCTGAGGGTGTTGTGTTTTTCCGGGCTGCTGACAAACAGACAGATTTACGCTACCAGAACAATACCAATTTACACTGCTGTTTACTAAAAGTAATGTCATTCTGAAGCCAAATGTTCTGAACGTTTATTCACTATACAGAACTAATTAAAATCTGTGTATCACAAAAAGCTAAATCTATTTATTCCTAATAAGCTAGTGCACGTTAGCTTGAGTAGCTAATCAGCTGCTTCCTTCCATCAACATTCAATAAGTAAGCCTGAAACCTGGCAAAACATGGAGAAGGTCAGACTTTGAAAATGTTTCCATGTCCTTTTGAACCGATACATGTCAACACATTTTGAAGATTAAGCTTAGATTTAGCACATGACAGCTCCTGTCAGCTTTCACTGAAACCGTAGTGTTGAAATCATTGTATAGTTAGTAAGTTAATGACTGAATGATCCCATCTTAGGTCTATGCATTAACCTGATGCTTACACTTATTAACAGCTCTGTGCTCTTTCTGACTTGTGTCTTGTTACAGAGTGATAGCGGGCTGTGAAGATGCTAATCCAGCAACATCCTGCCGCCTATGAGATGCATGTTCAGGGAAGCAAACCTGCAGAGATTTTTAAACGTTTTTTGGTATTTAAAAAAGATCATCATTTCCATGTATTTCCTTTTTTAAACATCTTTTTGGTGTGTATTATTGGACATAAAAAAGAGCTGATTTTAACAATTTTTTTTTACGTAAATCACTGTATTTGCACTATGAAGTTCTTTGGGTACATTTTTTGAAACAATTAAAACATTCTTTAAACAAAAATAAAATTTTCATTCAGTTAATTTGAGTGTCTTCATTTTTCTTTACATTTAGTGTAATAATGACTTAGCATGGGAAGGTAAAAAAAAAGTTGGACATAAGGATAACATTACAGATCAAATTGATCTGTAATATTATGACACTTTATACTGATGTGATAAAATTTCTCAATTAATTGAAGTTGTAGTCAGATAACAGTTTTATGCACTATGGATGTTTTAAGACTATGAACTGAGAGTAATCTTACATTCACTGGCCACTTTAAAGGCACACCTGTCCAACCGCTCATTAACGTACATTTCCAATGAGCCAATCACATGGCAACAACTCAGTGCATTTAGGGATGTAGACGTGCTCAAGACGAGTTCAAACTGCAGCAGAATGAGGAAGAAAGGTGATTGAAGGAACTTTGAATGGGGCATGGTTGTTGGGCTGGTCTACTGGGATTTTCACCAAAAACCACCTCTAGGGTTCACAGGGCCACTTCACCTTAATCCTGTTTCTTAAATGTTGTTATTTCTTCTTCTTAAATTTAACATATAAAATAATCCAGACGTTATTAGAAAAGTGTTTCAGTTGGAAAGATGACTTGGACCAAACTCTGGGATGTTTGGCTGTTAGTAAACACAAACCTTGAAGTATAACTACCGTAAACTGTTGACCTCTGATTTCATCAAGAACATTTAAAAACTGTTTGATGTGTCTTCGTTGTGGTCTCAAGTCGTTTAACAGGGAAGACTCATTGTATGCTGAGACGCTGTCACTTTAACCCAATGCATCATGGGAGATGTAGTGCGAAAACTGTCGCAGATGGCAGACAGACTCGCTTCTCTGAGCTTCATTGTTTTGTCCACTTGTTCCACGGTCTGACACCGGATCCTGCGGAAAGCTACACTGCTGAAGACAAGCTTTAGCTCGTATTTTTGTTGGAACTGAGAGACTTTATGAGCAGAATCGGAACAAGGAGCTAAGGACTTTAACCACTTCTGATTGGTCAGACTGATGACGGATGATTAAGCCTCCTAGAGTGATTGGTGGAGACAGTTAAAGGGGCGGTACTTTTCCCAAAACAGAGCTGTAGCTGCAGTACTGTCATTCTTATCACAATGTCCTTCATAGAATCAAAAAAACACAAACAAAAAATTATTTTATGATCTTTCATATTCCTAACTACTCAGTGTTTTATCAGGGCCTGTTTGGACAAACAAAGAGCTGATATGCTGGAGATGGTAAATGTTTTTAGAAAATGGGTTATTTCCTTTGGTACACCTGACCATCTCCCACGGTACACTGGTTGAAAAACACTGAGCTGGAGCACAAATTCCAGAAGCAAGCATTAATGGATTCTGAAAAGTAATAACTGGAAAGTTATTCCCCATTCATACTGTTATTAAATTGCAACAGAAGTTACTTACAAGTAAATGGAGATTTAATTTCAGGCAAATAAGGGTTTGTTTTTTTGGTCCACTCTTGAGGTTAAATCACATAAGAAGAAGAGGTATATCCAACAAAATGACCTCTGGCAAAGACAAATCCCCTTGGAGTGAATAAATTAACATAAAATTATCTTGTAATAAGTTGCATTATGGACTTATAAAATCATTTTAATTGGGATTCAAATGTATTTCAGGACAGATTAAGTGATTTCAAAAAGTTTTGAATAGCAGTTTTGGCATGGTAACACGTATACATACAAAGGCTTAAAGGCCTAACATTTCAGAATTTATATTTTATAATACATTATTGGTCACCCAGAGAAACCAGATTCATTCAAAGGTCTAAATTTGTTTATTTTTATCCTTACGTCTCAACCTTTTGTTTAAAGGTCTAACCACTGGCTGAAAATTAGAACTGGACTGAGTGACCCCTCCTCCCTCGCGTTCTAAATAGGAAGAACCAACTGGTTCCAAGAAGCCAAAATACCAGAGACTTATTACTGTGTCATATTTTATTTTTTTTTAAAAACAGTCGAATGCTTTATTACGTTAAATTGACAGATTTCTCCCAACCCGACTTTCAAGTGGTAGGGGTGTGAACTTTCAAAAAGCTCACTTCTAATTGGTGAGATTGGTTGCCATTCAAACGTTGACTCAGCCTGACTTGAAGTAATCACTGCCTACTGACAACTTCTGGTTCCAACAATGGGATGTCCATATTGCAAAAAAATGTTAACTACATTTACTTCATTTCATTGGAGCCAGAGGTGAACAATTTTCAATGAATGACTTTATTGACTGTATTTAAAACTGGACAGAGCAGGTGTGACGTCACCCATAGAAAAGGCCTTACCTCTGCCTCCAGCTAAATAAAGTTAATTCAGTTACTTTTTTTGCGTCGCCATGTTGGAGCCAGTTGACAGTGATTCAATGATTGGTGCAAGTGGTCTGAGTCAATGTTGTGGTAGCGTATTATGTGAGCATAAGTGGAGGGTCGGTCACTGCTGTTGACAGGTCCCCAAAATGTCGTTTCCTCACTTTAGTGCAAATCGAGATTTCTACTTTGCATCATTTCAGTGAATCATTTATACAGTACCATGGTATTCATGTGGGAGGGTGTGGGGTTGGGGGTTGTGGGCATTGTATGGGTTTTATACATATTTTTTGTGTAATATCTTGCTTTTGGTTTTTAAAATTGGATTATATTTTTATGTAAAGCGGGTTTGCTATACAAATAAAGTTTGATTTGATTTGATTTTAATGGCAACTACTATCGGCAATCATGAGTAAGCTTATTCAAAGTCCACACCACTTCCACTGAAAGCGCCTCGGGAGAATCTGTCGATGAAACGTTCGAGGAGGGGGCAAGCGGGCACCACATGTTTTTACTGAGGCATCTGATTGGTCAGTATATAACTTGTGATAAAGAAAAAATATCATTAAAAAAATTAGGATTAGCAAGACAATGCTAGGAAAAAGGTATCAGAGCAAATGGTTATTCTGACAAATAGAATGACTTAGTTGTTTATTTCTCTATAGAAGTCTATGGGATTTTGGCTTCTTGGAACTAGCAAGTACTTCCTGTTTGGAATGTGAGGGGGAGGGGTCACTCAGTCCAGTTCTCTTTTTATAGACAATGATGTCACACTCACTTGATCCAGTTCTCAAGTACAGTCAATGGGTGTAACTTTTAGGAAACAGAAAGATGGGACCATTGGGATTGGGCGAAAATAATTAAAAAGTAAGATTTGGGATGAATTTGAATCTTACCCCATTGTGGGGCAGGAATAGAATGGTTGACCTCTGAATGGAAGTCACAGCTTCAGCCCACCTGGATCCTGACTACTCCTGTTTCTTCTCTGATGCTCTCATGCTCGTTATTGACCCCTGATTTAGCTTTGTGGTTCTTTAGCTGTGCTAATAAACCTGCTGCAATAGGAACCAGCTGTCTGTCTTGTGACAGGCAAGATACTGAACCCCGCATTGGCCCTGGTGGTTACAGGTTAGCACCTTGTAAGGCAGCCGAGCTACCATCAGTTTGTGAATTTCTGTCTGCACAGGTGATTGGAACTGTAACTGTAAAGCACAGTTAGTCAAGATGAAAGTCTACAGAGCCATCATAATGCCAACTCTTCTGTACGGCTCTGAAACTTGGACCATCTACAAACGCCATATTAAGAGTCTTGACAAAGTACAGCAGAGACATCTCCGACAACTAATGAACATCTCATGGAAAGATAATGCGTCAAACCTTGAGGTACTGGATAGGGCAGAAATGCCGAGTGTTGAAGAAATGCTCACCACATATCAACTAAGGTGGGCAGGGCATGTTACACGCATGGAAGACACCAGACTACCAAAAGCTGTTTTCTTTGGAGAATTAAAAGAAGGATCAAGGAAAGTTGGAGCGCTTTGACTACGCTTTAAAGACGTATTCAAGAGACACCTGAAGAACATAAATGAATATGACAACTGGAAGGGAAAAGCTGAAGACCGTGTGATGCGGAGGAAGGTGGTGACGGGCGCTGCTGCTATCAGGGAACGAAATGTTCAAGTATCGTCAAAAAGAAGGCAGCGTAGACTAGAACCAGCACCTGCACCCGCTGAAGCGACCTACAGGTGTGACACCTGCGACAGGACATTCAAGACAGCAATTGGGATGTCCTCCCACATACGCCTTAGACACAAGCTCCTCCCCGCGTCATTGTCGTCATCGACGGACTGCTAAAGAAGAAGAGGTATACCGGTACATCATTTACCCACAATTCTACTGTTTTTATTGTGCATAGATGACAAATGTATAAGTGTTCAGGGATGCACTTCTGCAATAATACAAAAAAGATGTACATGAAAACAAATGTCCGTATGAAAATGTGGAGAAAATGCATTTCTGGTAGGAGTAAAGATTAGAAAATAGATTTATTTACAGAAGATGAATGGGGGCTGAACATGAGCTATCAGACCCTTTTTTTAATTTCAAGATTCAAGATCAACTTTATTAATCCCCGAAGAGAAATTCAGTTGTAGCAGCAGCACCACGGTGAGTTGAAGGGGGATAAAGATAAACACAAGACACAAAATATACAGGGAAGAAAAGAGGAAAAATAAAATAATAATAAAATAACTATACAGTCGAAAAAACTCTAGAACTCTCAAAAAATCTTATGTACATCCAAGTTTGCCAGATGAATTGTGAAGTCTAATGGCTGATGGCTGGAATGACTTCCTGTATTGTTCTCTGGCACAGCGGGGGTGTATGAGTCTGTCGCTGAAACTGCTTCTCAGTTTCTCCACCTGCCTGAAGAGGGGATGGGAGGGATTGTCCATGATGGTCCTCAGTGCAGCCAGTAGTCTGTCCCCCACTACCTCCTCCAGATTGGCAAGCTTGGAGCCATTAACAGACCCTGCTTTTCTGATGAGTTTATTCAGTCTGTTGGCGTCCACAAAGGTGGCAAATTTTACCAGCGTTCAAAAAGAAAGCAGAAACTGATGAGTGTTTAGTGTGAAATAACTTACATACTATATCTTAATTGTGACTTCAACCATAAAAGTATATTATCCTTATATGATTAATAAAGTAAAATAAATACTGTATGGGTTTTTGTTATGAGTCTGGGGACCACCAACACACCTGCACCTGATGACCTAAAGGGTTCTAAGAGGGTCTTAGGATAAAATTTTCTGGACTTTTCCAAACCAATGAAAGAGTTAATGAAAGAATTAATGTAGGTTATGCTATTATAAAACCCCACAAAATAATTTTTAAAAGGAAAAATCTCTTTTTACTTAATTTAGAGTATTTTACAAAAACGATCTTTTAAATTCTCACATGAATTGACTTAAATTTTACTAAAATTAATCGTGATTAATAATAAACCTTATAGAAAAACAAAGGCACCTGTTTTTAAAGGGTCTTTGTCGTGCTATTCATAGGCCTGTCAGTGTAAGCTAGATCCATATATTATATTACCTTTGGCACACTATAGAATAAAGTTATTTAGTTATTTTAGTTATTTTCGCAGCTCATTTTACTTACTTTCCTACGCGGCAGTAAGACGACTTGATCTCCGAGGCACCGCCCTTCTCTCGTTGTGGGTGCCGCCTATTTCATGATGTCATCTTAGAGTTGTCCTCGACAGCAGCTCTGCGTTTCTCCCCACGAAAACAAACAACATCTAAACTTTTGCAAAGATAGATTAGCTTATTGTGCACAGCATTAGGAAAGCGTTTTAGCCGATCACCACTATAGAAAGTGGGTTTTTGTGTTGGCCTGTGGGCGGTGCTAGCAGCACAGGTTTTCCTGGAGAGGGCTGTTCCTCACTTTGTGAAGTCACAATGTGAGAACCCACTTGTTTTCATGGCTTGGGAGGGGCTGGTGCTCAAAGTGCAGGTTTGTAGAGGAATACTCAGAAATGCATGAATGGATCAAAATACCACTTAGGGGTTGTTTTTTGTGAGGAATTAACAATGAAATTGACATTGAAATTTTGCATGATTTAGGTCCTTTAGTACAGTGTTCCCCCAACCTTTATGTGGCTGGGGACCGGTCAAACCCTTGGGGTTTTACTGCGGCCCGGCAGAAAGGGATGGGGGTTAACAGGGATGCTTAATTTTGGTCCGATTTTAAAAAGAAAAAACTCTGATCATCACAAAAAACAAATCTTTTAATAATATTAATGAAAACAGATAACACAACTAGAACATCAATCTCTAGTACTATATTGTGAGTACATTGTGAGTACTATGTAAACAGGCTCCATGTTTGGGACATCACCTGTTGCAATAAATCCATATTTTAAGCAGGACTGCTGGTGGCATACTGTTTATTACTGTTTATTTTTTTGTCTTGAAGTCGTAGCCCATTCTTCCGTCATTTCTTCTGTCCCTGCACTAATCCTTTATCCATTTGCAAGGAAACGTTTCACATACCACTTTTCTCGTGTAGCATGCCGCCAAACTACTTTTAGCACTCAAGTGACTGAAATGCAGATTCCTGTCGATTTTCAAAACCAATTTTTTTCTGAAAAAAAGGTCGTTCAAATCTAGTCATTTTTCCTCCCCTGACCAAACTTTACAGCTCAAGTGATCAAAGGTATAGCTGAGAGAATCCATCCATCCATCCATCCATCCATCCATCCATCCATCCATCCATCCATCCATCCATCCTTTTCCACTCATCCGGGAGCGGGTTGCGGGGACAGCTGTCTAAAAAAAGATGTCCAGACTTCCATCTGGGGGTCCCCCACACATTCTCAGACCAGCCAAGAGACGTAGTCTCTCCAGCGCGCCCTGGGTCTTCCCTGGGGCCTCCGCCCAGAATCTGGTTATTTTTCAAAATAAAAGATCTTTTAAACTAAAAGATTGTCGAAACTTAAAAGAAAAAAAAAGGGCATAATTAATTATTTCTTCTGCGGCCCGGTGCCAATTAACCCACGGACCAGTACTGGCCCGCGGCCCTGTAGTTGGAGACCACTGCTTTAATGCATTTACTTAATAAAAAAATAAAGCGTGCATATGATCTGAAACATGAAGTTTTCTGGCAGTTAGAGTCTTCCTTTATGACTATTCAAATATTAATTTAGGTCCGTCCCTTCAACTCACCATGAGCTGTGAACACACGCTCACGGACGCTTTCAAAAGCCCCTGCACAAACTGTCCTGTTCTCTAACCCCGATTATCCAGCAGAGGAAGCTCCAGTCAATCACTCTGTCAATTACTCACCTCATTATCTGTCCATCCTTCCAGACAGCCAGTTCTAACAGGATTACTGCCAGCAAAGACAAGGTCAGAGGTTAGAGCGCCCCCTGAGGACAGTGCATTTGCTCACAAAAGCAACCGTCTGCACAAGCAGTTCCTATTTTTTTAGGTGTGGATTAAGCACCTAAGCTTTTGTTGCCATGGAGCTTTGCAGTAATTGTTACCTAACATTTGGTTGTGGAGCTGCATGCAGTTAAAAATATAGTCAGCATGTCTGGAGAGGCCGAATAGTTGGTGCCTTTTTGTGCTCATTGTTTCGAAATCGTTCACAGAAAAGTTTAGACTCTTTTCAGAAATGGACCCAATTAAAAAGAGGAAAGATATGAATAGATCATAATTATGTGTGTTTTGGTGCATTAAACATGCTGCAGGAAGGCTTCTCCTTTGTTTAGAGCTCACATGCTGAGGGAGGGGGGGTTGTTTGTGCAGCTCTGTACAGCTCTTTCCAGCATGGTGACCGACTTTGCCAACGGGCCTCTAATCCAACGTTGAGGAAGGAACACTTGTGAGAAGAGTTTGGAATAAAAGAACAGTGGGACAAAAAGGGGAGGGGGGCGTTCTCAGGCACTTTTCATGGAAGTGGTTGTCACATTGAAAGAATTCAGAGTGGTGTGGTGAAAGCACACAGTCGCTTTGAGGGAAATCCAAAAAAACCAAACCGACAAAACAAAGAGGTGGAAGCATAGACGACCATCAATGTGTGGAGCAAAACCAGCCAGTACTGGATAGTCGAGTATGACTGACGAAACTTTTAGCTACCATCTCGGTGTCCAGTCATGTGTTTCTTCAACACACTCAACACTCACTCATTTCAAAGCACCGGTTATCCTTTCAGTAACAACCACATACAAATTTCACACCAGACAGCTGACATGTCAGCATTTTTACCACCTAGTCATTTTGTCAGCCACACTCTGACCTGAGCAGGGCCGCAGTGAGGCACCCTGAACAACAGTCAGTATGAAATGCCAAAATCGACTGACCACTCATGGATAAACTGGACTTTTGGTCGAAGTCCTAAACGGGGAATAAAAATTGAGCAAATAATGTTATTACATCTACAATATTTTTCACACGGTAGGGCACATCAGTTCATACATTGCACCGTCAATAAATGGTCTATTTTTGTATTTATGTCATATATAAGGCAGACTTAACTATAAAGCACATAAAGCGAGACAAAAGAGTAAGAGATGAGTCCGTCAGTCAGTCAGACTTTATTCACTGTGTTCAGTAACACTAGAACATGTTTGTAACACGCTAAATAGCCACGTTAGCAGTGTTACCCGCGTTGGCGTATTCGCAATGCCTGTAACTTCACACCTTATTTGCGACATGTTAAAAAATAGACTGATACTGCTAAAACAAACGTTACTGCGGCTACGCTAACTCACAACTTTGTTAGTAACATAGAAAACACAGTCCGACACCGCTACATGTTAGCTGCATTAGCGTGTTTACAATACCTTTAACTCTCAACCTTGTTTGCAACACAATAGAAAAGACTGATACCGGTAAAACTAACATTCCTGTGACTATGCTATTTCCCAACCTTACGCGTAAAAACAACCTGACTCCGCTACACGTTAGGCTGTTCACAATAACACCCAACATAGTTTGGAAGTCATAAAAAAACAAAAGAACATTTTGACAGAACGGGGGAGCGGTGAGCTGCAGACACAGCTGCGCTCAGGAGCCATTTGGTGGTTTAACTCCCAATCCAACCCCTTCATGCTGAGTGTCAAGCAGGGAGGCATTGGGTCCCATTTTTACAATCCTTGGAATGACTTGGGCTGGACAAGGGCGGACACTCTACCACAAGGCCACTGAGCTGGTCCCACACTATATTACAATTTTTTAGCCAACAAGCTCTTTCACACTGAGCTGTTCGGTCTGCACAAGAGTTGATTTCCTCTGACATTCTGCTTTGTTCGGCAAAGTTCATCTGAATTTTGTTCAAACCTGAAAACAAAAGATTCAGTTATTAATTTGCAAGTTATACAGATAGGTTTTCCGTCAAACAAAGAAAAAAAACAGGTATTCCATATTTTTCACAATATAAGGTGCACTTACAAAGGCTTACTTCAAAAAAAAAAGCAGCACAGAGGGCTTTATTCATTGATTAACACTGGTTGTGCTAACTAATGTAGTAAGAGAGGTCTTTGCCGCACTGTCCAAATATTTAGTTTAGTTCAGCTAATGTGCAGCAGTGTCGGACTGTGTTTATCGTACGTGTTACTAACAAGGTTTGGAGTTAGCGTACTCACAGTAATGTGTGTTTTAGTGGTATCAAAATGTATTTCACGTGTTGCAAACAAAGTTGGGAAGTGCAAGTATTGTGAATACGCTAACGTGGCTCACATGTAGCATGTTGCAAACAAGTTCTAGAGTTACCGTAGACGCAGTTCATAAAGTCTGACTGACTGATGGACTTATCTCTGACTCTTTTGCCTTATAGTTTAATGCACCTCATATATGACATACGTTTAAAAATTAGACCATTCATTGATGGGGCACCTTAGAATCTTGTGCAAGCGGAAAATACAGCAAATGAGATGCACTGAAAGTAGTAATGCAAACTGCCAACAGTGCAAAACTCTACAAAAATCCAAAAAAGTTTGGATATTATCTTGTGGGTAGAAATGCTCTAGCAGGTAAACCAAACCTAGTCAGGGTGCTAGCAGGACTAGCTTTTCTTGCAAGTTGTCTTTTCTCCTTGGCACCTTTTTTTTGGGTTTATTCTAGTTGGTACTTGTTCCAGGATATAGAGCTCCCAAATTAAGTGCTGCTTAGATTCCCTGCCTTCTGCAGATGGAATGAGTAAAAAGAAGGGCGTGAAAACATTTTTTTACTTAATTTGCTAGACTTTTTTAACTTAAAAGATCCTGACCTTTTGGATGTTTGAGTTTGAATCCCGCTGAATTGTCTAAAGGGGCAATTGAATAAAATACGATCATTTTAAAGGTCGTTCGGAGAGCCTGATAGCATCAGGCTTTGTGGCTGAGAAAATGTCATTAACCTGAAATGTTTTGATCTATTTATCTGTCTTGCTCTTTGAATATTCAGAACTGTGTTGTGAAAGGCCGCTGTTTCTTTCAATCATGATGTTTTCAACTACATTTATCAAATAGGACAGTCTTCTTTTAAATATAAGTCAGGATGGTCTTTTGGTCTTTGCTACACGCAGCATTATCTGTTCATTAGCATAGTCTGTAGGGTGATTAGACTATGCAGTGCGTAAGGAGGGAGAGCCTGCTGAGCAGTGGGTTTGGCAGGAGCCAGCTATAAGCGACCTCAGCCAGTTTGTCCCGGCTCCACACGTCAATGCAAGCAGCAAGAAAACACACAAACTGTACTGTGGGAACATCTGCTGTCAGAGGGTGGAGGGAGGGAGCAGGGAACATTCATACAAGGCAGAAAATTATTCATAGAAGGTAAAACTGGTTTGATCCTGCAATTTAGCCACTGGCTGAGACATTTCTGTCAGTTCCTGACTGGGTTTCGTAATACTCTCATTGCTAAGAGAGAGAAAGCTGAAAACTGTAGGTGAAAGTTTCTGTCCTGAAAGACACAGTTTGCATGGACTGCTACTGCACAATTAAAAAAAACTGGATTTATTGTTAGACCTTGACTGACACGTTTATTATGACAGGAGTTTAATAGTGGTGTAAATTCATTATTTACATTAAAGTAAATTATAATAAAAACTTTACGCAAAACCATACGTCTGTTCTGTTTCCAGAAAATCCTTAATGTAGGTTTGTGTTCACTCTGCAATCTTCAGAATGAACTACAAAGTCTGTGGAGACCTTATGGTTACAACATCTGACAAAAAGCAGATTACAGATGTATGTTTTTTTGCCCACCACTGTTTCCTCTTACAGATTTCCCTGTTTTTACCAATCTAGAAAAAGAACAATTTCATTGTACTTGTTGCAATGAAAGTAGAGGCAATTCATCAAAGACCCACTTCAATGATAGTGGGAGTTTTGGTGTTTTTAACATTGTGGCATTTCTTTGATGAGGGAAGACATTTAAAAAGATAACTAAGTATAAATTAGCATTTTTCAATAGTTCTTCTTTCAAATCATTGTAAATCAGGAGCAGACAAAAAAATGCCATTGGAAAAAGCTTATAGCTGTGACAGACAGTAGGTGCAACAGTCATGGGCCTCAAGCTCCCTGCTCTGCTCCATTCTGATGCATCACCTGCAAATGACTATATCCATGTCCGTCTGTGTTTTCCCTGTCTGAGCTGGCATCTGGTTCAAAACTGTACAGCTGGATTGCTCCAACATCCCTCGCCATTTTTGTTACATAGATAATGTTGGGTTGGGGGTGTGAGGGGCCGTAAGCTAGCGGTCGAGTGTGTAAACAGATGAATGATGGGAAATGGGGGCAGGTCTACTCTGAGCCAACAGCTCCACCCACAAATGAAGAAACTGTTATAGAAAACAATACAGGTTTTTAGATTTGGACTAAAAAAACGACATAATGATAATTAAAAACAACTGGAGATGTTTTAAAAATAAAGGGAAAGGCGATCAAAGTGGGACTTAAAAAAAAACCATCCCACACCATATTTACAGACAGTATTTTCTAAAACTTCTTTGTGTTGAACACTGTTTTCAAATAAAAATAAAAATAAAATCACGATCCATTACTGATTTATAACTACTCTAATATCCTTTCATTGAAAAAACCTGGAACTGATTTTTTGTGGTGCATTGCAAGAATCTATCAAATGTTTCAGTACGACTTTGGTGAACTATGAACCAACACTGCTTGATGGATTGTTGGGAGTCAATAAAGTTTGACTTATCTGTCGTGTTTTACTCACTTCAAAGGCAACACACACAAAAAAGAACACATTTCACTAGAAAAACTTCCCATCAACCCTTATGACCAGTTCCCTGCCTCTCGACCCTTTTAGGCATTCTAGGTAGTGTAGTTATAATGCATGACACAGTTCTCAGTTTTAACCAGACTGTATGTTACAGCATAGAACCGAATGGTGCTGTAGGGGATTCGCTGCATCCCTACTGCATACCAATCTGTTTACGTTTAAAGTGTCAAACACGAAGAATTAAATTCTTCTTAATCAAACAACAAAAGGTACATTTATTATTTGCTGTTTGATTACATTACACCAGGCTTAGTTGAACCCAACTGAAAGGTTTCCTTCATTATTATTTGCTGATTAGGAAAAAAATAATTTTCAGAGATGTTATTCTTTGGTTGTTGTTTGATAATACACAATCGAACCGACACAAAACCCTGATCCAAGAATTGAGGTTTGAACCAAATTGTGGGAAAACTGGGAAAAAATCTGGGAAACTGGGAAATATCTGGGGTTCTTGTTCACGAGTGAGGGAAGATCGGAGCCTGAGAATGACAGGCGGATCGGAGCGGTCGCTGTATCGGTCCGTTGCAGTGAAGAGAGAGCTGAGCCAAAAAGCAAAGCTCTCAATTTACCGGTCGATCTTCGTTCCAACACTCACCTTTGGTCATGAGCTATGGGTCAAGACCGAAAGAACGAGGTCCCGAATACAAGCGGCTGAAATGAGCTTCCTCCGCAGGGTGGCTGGGCGCTCCCTTAGAGATAGGGTGAGAAGCTCGGTCACCCGCGGAGAGCTCGGAGTAGAACCGCTTCTCTTCCACATCAAAAGGAGCCGGTTGAGGTGGCTTGGGCATCTAGTCCGGATGCCCCCTGGACGCCTCCCTGGAGAGGTGTTCCGGGTATGTCCCACTGGGCGGAGGTCCCGGGGAAGACCCAGGACACGCTGGAGAGACTACGTCTCTCGGCTAGCCTGGGAACGCCTCGGGGTCCCCCCAGAGGAGCTGGAGGAAGTGGCTGGGGTGAGGGAAGTCTGGGCATCTCTGCTAAGTCTGCTGCGAATGTGTGCACCCGGTCCCGGATAATCAGAGGAAGATGGATAAATGGATGGATGCAAGAAAACTTAATTGTTGCATCCCCAATAGTTAATTAATTTTATTACTGTTTTCCATTGCTTGCTGTGCCTCATAAACCAGTGTACTTTATGGTCTGAAAAATACAGTTCTCCCTAACTCATCTGTCACCACATCAGGGTTCACTTGCAAGCAAACAGAGAACCTTGTTTTTAGGTCTCTTGCTTTGTGTGTTTGGGTCCCAAAGTGTTTGTTTCTTCCAAAGAAACTATCAGAGAAAACAAAAGCAACCATATAGTACAAAACTGAAGACCCTTCAGATTGTAAATCCAAAGCTTTGTCATTCATCCATAGAGGCCATTCCTTGATCTGAATTCAAACCACTTGGTTTGGGTCACTCTCTCCTTTGAGCACAGGAGATGAATTACCAGCTTGACAACTACACACATGTTGTGATGACAAAATATGACGATGACAGCTACCTCCGTTTGTCTTGGAGCTTTATATCTGATGTCACAAGGGCACTCGAGGCCAGTGGGACAATGGGAGGGGCTTCAGCTGCTGACATAGTTGAACTTCCTGTGGTCTGGTGTGAGGCTACACAGCTGCCTCAGTCATAATTCAGCAACAGCACTTGTCTCCTTACAAGGACAGGAACAAATACCTTTGGGGCGACACGTCCCAGGGATCGCCTGACAAGAGCATTGGTGTTAATTTAATCCAAAAATCCAAATTAAAACCAAAATTAACTTTTTTTTGCTCATTAAAAAATTAATGATGACATATTCTTTAATCAATTTAAAAAAAAAAAAGTCAAATTCAGATTTTGAAATACTGCATGCTTTTTAAAGGTGTACTGATGAAACCTCGTATCTGCATTAGCCAGAGGAGCGATTTAAAATTAGAAGCAGAGTTTGGATGAGGCTTGTTTGTCCTTCAACCACATCCACTGGTGTAAATGTGAGAGGCATTGGAGTGTGCATGGTCACACTGCAAAGGCATCACAAAGATCTAACGTTTGAAGTGGTGACCTGGTGTTTATCAGATTCTCAGCTATTGTTTCTCTTGTAAAAACGACTTTTTGCACAAGGAAAAGTTTACATATTTTTCTCATATTCTGGTCTCTATGCAGTAAATGGAACTTTTTTGATCATTTTTACAACTGGGAATTGTTTTGAACACCTGCAAACACAAATGTTTCCTTTCATTCATCTTGTTTTCTGGCTATCAGAAACCTTTTATTAACAGATTCTTTAGAACAAACCACCATTTTCCTCCATCTGTCCTCCTGATTTACTCATCTGAAAACACTGAATGAAGCTGACACTCAATTAGTTTAATTAGAAAATCCACTCATGAATGGGTTCCTGTTGCAGGAGCAGCTGCACACACTGTGCCCCTTCACTTGCTGTGATTTTGTTTCAGACAGATAAGACTCACTCTAGCAAATCATTTGGGTAAAATTCCATCAGACCAGATTCCTGCAGCTATGTTTGTGGGCCTTCAGAGGCCATGTTTAGTACCAGAAAATACTACACAGCAAAAAAAGACGCTTAAAAAAGGTAAAAGACCATATTTCATGAAAGAAATGTCATTTTCTGTTCAAAAGGTGCAGTTTTGGAGGATGCTTCTTTACCTTTAAGGCCAGGTCTCCCCTGTTTGGTAACACAACCAAACTGTCTTAAACTGGGTTACAGATCAGAGTTGAAACTTACTTTTTTTCCTGCACATAAACAGTTGGGCAAACAGACGGAAAGAGTGTGGATCTGAATTCCTCTCCAGCTTCACTCTGCTAACATGGTTACAAAAAAACAAACACTCAGAGTCCCGCTCCGATCATCTTTTGATCTGTTGTTCAGTGTTCCCAGCGGTCCTTTAATTATGATTATGTCATTTTCTAGAACATAGTTCCTGCAGAGGAGCAGGAGTTCACTAGAAATTTGCCTCTGAGTTGTGTACAGGACTGTTGGTGCAGAGCAACCCCGCCCCCACTTCCCATCCCCTGTATATGAGGGCACTCTGTTTACACGCCCCTCTCTGTTACAGCCCCTCACTCCGCCAACCCAACATCAACGGCACAACAAAAATGGTGAGTAATGTTGAAGCTGTCAAGCCAAACAGTTTTGATCCAGAAAAACAAAGACGTCCATGGATCTATTTGTCTGCAAGTTGATGCATCGAAATGGAGTATAGTAGGGCGTTTGTGACCCGCCCAACGCATTTTTATTTCATAAATACGATCTTTTTCAAGCGGCTTTTGTTCGTCTGCTTCTGATTCCCAACTGTTTGAATAAAGAAATACTCAGAAATGCTTTTTTACGCTTAATTTTCCCATCACCAGTATATGTCCTCCATCATCAGATAAATGCCACAAGAACATGATAAAAACACCAAAAACACAATTTTTATCAGAGTGTAACTTTAAGCCTTAATGCATATGTTTTAAGAAGAAAACAAGAAATTAACAGATTTTTATCTTTTCATAAAATTTTCTAGAAAGTCCTCCAAAAAATGCACTAAACCAGAATGAATTCAGGAAGTGTGAGAAGAGGAATAATACCTCGGAGGTCAAAAGTATTGTCCAAGTCAGATTAAACCTCTGGATTTTATGTACTGTATTTACTGAATTTAATAGAAAAATGTAAAATTGATCAAATTTGAATGAATAGAAGGTAAGATTACATTCAAACTCTTCAAATTAAGCTCGAAAGTGAAACAATCTGACCACCCAAAACAAAACTGTTTAACTTTGTTTGGTGTTAAAGGAAAACCCTGTTTGCTGCAGTTGAACTTTATTCTCATTTTTGTTTTTCTTGTCTTGTCATGTCTTTGTTGGTATTTGCTCCTTCTTTTCGTGTTTACTGTATGCTGAACTGCTGGACTGAATGAAGGATAGGAGTTTTTTTTTTTAACAGCGTTTTCTGTGAAACCTTTTCAGTTTTTATAAGACAAATACAAAATGAAGCTCTAAAACCTGCAGATCTGCATGAAGTATTTGAATATACTGCATCTATTTGATTCTGCACGTACTTCAAATATTTGATTTGAGTCTGCATCCTTTGAAGTTTCCCAAATTATTTTAAAAAACCAAAACCAATGCAGATGATATATTGTGAGCACACCCTGCTGAGCTGTTAGCTCATTATGTGGTCTCATTCTGAAGGTCATGCTGACGTTGTGTTTGTGGTCAAATAGGAAAAAATATAATCATCTTGAACTGGGAGGTCTGCACTTTTCTCTTTTTGCATATATATTCTTAATTTATTTATACACTGACATATTCATAAAAAATATGTTTGTCTGCTCCGGATAAAGTTTGTTAGGAAAGATTTGACCTTTGAACTCTATCAGTGAGACAAAAAAACCCCAAAAGGGCAGTTGTTCCAAAGTGATTAATCAATCGCCACAGCATCAAGGTGGCTTTTAGACGCCCCCCGTCATTAAAAGCACATGCTTTCAGATCACATGTGAGCCAAACAATGCAGCAAGAGGAAGCACGCTGTTCTGCGAACGACAGAGAAAGAGGGAGGGTGACAGAAAGCAGGCGTGTCCCTGCACTCTGCATGCTCCCTGGATTACAGGAGTCCTATTTAAAGTGCAGCGCCTGCCCATGCTGTCAGTGTGCTACGTGCAGGACGAGGCTGCACGCGCTGAGGCTCACTTCAGGGACTGAGGGAGACTTCTAAATAAGGGCAGGAGGAGAGGGAACAGTGGCTGGACATTCTCCACCTCTACTGCACGTTTAATACAACAGGTAGGGAGGATGAATGTGTTTGTCTTATCAACCTGGTTAGGCGTGCGGTGGTTTCTTGGAATTTTCACAGAAGGAGGTGTGTCCTGAATATAGGTCCTCTGATACCTTAAGCCGTTTGTGGGACTTTTAGTGGAAAACTACCGGTCAAACTGTGTACTGTCAGCTTGAAGAATCTATTATTATGTCTTAAGTTTGCCTTCAGACTTTAATTTTCTGCACTGAAGCATAATTCATGTTTGCTTCTGCTCACTAACACGGGAAAATGTGATGGAATACATGTTGGCAAATATGCATCAAACCACTTTGGCTCCAAAATTAACACAATCTAGCTTCTACTTCTAAACAGCAACAACATGAGTGGGTTTCTTTAGAGCAGGAAATGAAAATCAAATTTCAACATTAAATTTCTACAAAAATATCTATTTTTTTGATAAATAATATTTTTCAAGCACAAAAGCCCATTTAGCGCAAAAGTATTTCATAATATATAATACATAATGTAGAAGTTTAGTAAAAGAGCGCTAATGTAGTTAATTTTGGCTTCCTGTAGGTTGGGGGGGGGGTTATTTCTTATGGTTAAACATGATTGAATGAGTTGGATGCCATTGTTGTCATAGTCTGCATACCAGGAACCTGTGCTGTCTGATTACCTCTAAATATCATCATTTCCTGCGAAAATGTCAGAAATGTGAACGTTTTAGCATTTCTTCTTGACTGAGTGAGTGTAGAGTTGTGTCAGGGTGTATTTTATTTTGAAGAGGTGGCTCCAGTGTTTTGGCTCAACAAGCTCAAAGGATTTAAATCAAAATAGAAGAGTTTTACTTCGAAAGGACGAAGGAGGTTTGAATGAAACTTGGAGCTACATTAAAGTGAAAATTTGTGTCTAAGGGAAAAATAAAAGAATAATTTTAGAGGAAAAAAGCTGCAAACCTGCAGAAATGCAGTTCAGGTAGGGTAAAAAAATGTCATTTTAATTATAAAATAATTTCATGTAAACTTCTGATATTCTGCAAACACAACAAAGTTTAACAAATAAGTTGGAAAAGAAGCGGAAAGTAGAACGCAAATGTCAGTCAAATGAGTGTTTGAGCACATGACTTGGGTAAATATACCTTGCAGCCACTCAACCACAGCTGCGATGCTATCAGCAGACTTTCTGTGAGTGTCGTGAATTTCCTGCAGAAATGTTAGAATCTGCTTCATTGCTGACGAATACGAATGGATGCATGATGGTAGTTATATTAAAAATATTAGGCGAGGTGAGAATTGGTGTGAAGGGCAGTAAATTCCTGTTAAACCTCGGTGGAAACGCAGAAAAGTGAGATTTGTGAGATATGTATTTTCAAAAGATAAGGAGGGAACTGCAGAGAAATAATGATGTTTGTTTTCCAAGAAAACATGATAATAAAACCATTTCAGCTTTAACTGCCTGCTCAACAACACAGAAGAGCACTTTGATTGATGGTGTGTATTACTCCCCCAAGGCAGAAATGAAAAAAAAAACAGTTTTTCTTGATTTTGTCATTTTGGGCTACTTAAAGGGATGAAACAAATTCATTTTAGTCCATGAATTTCTTTATAATGGAAATGGTTTGAATTCTATGAAAAAGTCCTTAATGGATGATCTACTTTTTTTATCTTCTTCAGTTTGAGGCTGAACAACAAATATGTGAATTTTTTTAAAGCTTCTCTGAATTCTTTTCCCTACTTCTTTTTTTAGTCCTCTTGCCCCATCTGTGTGTGTTTTTGCCATCTGAGGTTGTTTTTCTCCTCCCATCTCCCAGCCTGCTATGAGCTGCCAGGCCCCCACAGTCACCTACAAGATTGGTGCCCAAAATTCCTCATGACTGACTGGGACCTTAATATTTGAGTGTTTGTAAGTCTGAGTGATCCCTGTGAGTCCTCAGGTTACAGACCCAGTATCCACACAGGCCTCCAACACAATGGGTTTACTGTCTGAGAGTAGAATAGGGAGTCAAAGCGTGAATGAAAGGGAAGAAAATGATCCGGTGAGGAACTGAGAAAGAAAGAAATGGCCTCTTTCCGTCACTGCATGCCTGTACTGTGCTGCAGCAGCAGCAGCAGGTCTGAGTGGATGTGTGAGCTGTCACGTCTCTGTAGAGGGGCCTCCCAGACTCCAGCACAAGCAAACTGCCCCTTTTTATGTCGCAATCAGCGCTCAGTGTTTGTCATCAGATATCCCAATGTGTCCCTCTGTGATGGCCGAACAATGGGGATCCGGGGATTAAAGCGCTTCTGTAGAATTTCCCATCAGAACAGCGGAGAAGGAGCCGTGTTTGTGTGCTCGACTCGAACTGGGAGACAGGGACACGTTTTAACAAGAACATTTTCCTTCTAAGCGGCAAAAGTGGAATCTTAAGAAAGTTAAAAGATTTTGTCTTACCCCATTGACCGATTTATTTTTCTTATTTAAAGATTTTCTTTCCGAATTCTACGAATTTTTGACTTATTTTTAGGGGGTCTGTTTTTGCAGTGTAGTAAGAGTAATAAAGGCACACCTCTAATAATAAATGTTATGAAACTTTCACAATAATGGGTTACTCATCACATTAACATTATTGTGGAAGTTTCATTGGCAGACAGTGAGACACCCTCTGACTTGTAAACATCTTAGTGAACATCCCGTACACTGCAAAAACAGGCCCAATAAAAACAAGTCAAAAATTAAGAATTGTGTCTAAACAAAAATCCAATGGGTTACGGAAAATGTTTTTTTTTTACCAAGAATTTCTATTTTAAGAAAAAGAATTAAAGTCAATAAGACGCTTTCTCAAACTAAAATTATTTTGCTATTGAAAACTTTCTTGATAAGATTATTTTTTTTGCAAGACTGTTTTTTTTCTAAAAACAATTATCTTTTTAGTATCGTAAGAATCAGTTTCTGTCCTGCTGTTTGATGTACTTCCTAATTTCTGAGATCTTATCTTATCAGCACAATCCAAACTTCACTTAAAATTTTTTTTTAGTTAATTGGATCCACGTTTTCTAACCTGCAGTTCATCATTATTCCACTAGAGGCAGTAGAAGGCTTTTCCTGCTCATTTCTAAATGGCTGCCTCCGTGAAATCATGAAAAAGTTTAGCTAATTTTCCAAACTTTATGGTGAGTAAATCATCTATTGTTATTTAAACGACTACTTCCTGTATTAAAAGAATATAAATTTATTTGATAATTAATTAATAAAACTACAGTTATAGCAAGTTAAAAATATGTGGCTCAAATTTGAGATAGTAGGTAAAGAAGGTGTAATTGTATTTGTTTTTTCCACTATTTGAATGCTTGTTTCTAGATTTTGATTTTCTATTATAGGATTTGTTGTTAGGTAGAAGTTATGTGCTGCATGGACAGATAATTTTACTTCATTTTTTATTATTATTTTTTTTGTAAGATTAGTGCTCTCTCTTTATTTTAGGCTACTTCTTTTCCGGTTTCTGTCAGATTAAGAACAGTTCAAAGGGTGTTCATTGTCTGCTGTGCATGTTGGGGATCCTCAAATGATGATGATCATGTAGAGAACGAACATTTGAGAGCAGAAGAGCCCCCCTCCCCCCTTGTTTAATCTGTAATCTAATCTGAAAGTGGACAGCTTTTCAGTTCCTGGGACCGTCACAGACTGACGTCCCCCAGGATTAGACAGCGCCTAGGGCTGAAGTGATGAGGGCGTGGCTAATCGCTATAGGGAGGCTTGATGGTTGCCGGGCTACGGTGCTATTTGTTGATGCTGTCATCTTAAATTAAGTTATTATGGCGCTGAAGCGCAGCATCATAATTCTATTAAACTCTGACAAGATTGTGAAATCAGCAGATCTGCATCCAACTCAGTTGATTTTTAAGGAAAAGGATTTTAACGAGCTGTGAACAAATGCTAAAATGAGAGTTTTGACTTCTTTTAAAGTTTATTTTAATGTTGAGTATTACTGCTAAAGGATGAATGGTTTTCAGTGTTTCAAGTGTTAATGTATTTTTCTGTCACTTCCTTTAAGTGTTTTTAACATGTTTCTTGTAGCATTTTTCTGATGATGAAGGACATGTATGAAGGAAATTCAACTTAAAATTGCTTTTTCGAGTGTTTCTTCATTCTTGTTGTGAATGCCGTTTGAAAAAGAGCTTATTTGTGATGGAGCAAAGAGGAAGAAACTCCGTCACAATAGTCCTTCCCAAAATTTTGAGCCACAGTTTTAATGACCCAGTGCCGCTCTGCAGAAACGACGTACTAGAAAATGACACAGGTTTGTTGATTTTGACTAAAAATGGCATAATCCCCAATAAAACACCAGCGGGAACCTTTCTATTACAGATTAAAGCATGAGTGGAGTAGGACTTGAAGCTCCGCCTTTGTTGACTGGCTGTACTTGTCTGATTCCAGCTGTCCTGTCATGGGGGTGAAGATGCTGCAGTGCTTTCCTTTCTACAGACGCTGCAAGGATCGCTGCAAGAGCAGACAGTGTACGCCGCCTCCAGGTGAGGAGCACCGCCACACATGTAGCGACGCACATTTCTAAGCCATTGAACACAGATTAAACCAGAACGAACTAAGACCCATCAGGGGCTTGGATTTGGCGGTGACGTGTGGATGCCGTCCCTTTTCATTTACGGAAGTGCCCATCTGTTATTTGCGGATTGTACCCACAGATTCTTTTATAAATTGAAACAGAGGTGTGAAAGAAAAAGCAGGATTTAGGAGATTTGTACCACTTTGACATTTCACACCAAGCCTCTTCCCACTTTAGGTGGTGGAAATGCGCTAGTAAACAGTAGAAGAAGAGAAAGAAGTAGCCCCTCCCTACTTGTCCAAAGTGAACACCATGGGCTAAAAGTGTCCCATGCTTCACTCCTCCTGTTTTTGAGGAGGCGTGAAAGCTCCTCTGACTTCTAGTCTGCCTGAACATGAGGATATTATTTCCCTCTTAGCTACAGTTCTCTTTAAAAAAAATACCAAAAAGTGTGAATGAAGACATAGGTTTCTTGGAAAATCTCAGGTCATGTAGTAGATAAAGGTGTTGAGCAATAAGAGGAGCAGCTGTACTTTTCCTTCTCGTCCTATTAGCTCTGCTCCCGTGTGATGTCACAGCCCCTGTAAGAGTGTGAAGCAAACCAAATGTGAGGGTGTGACATTTAAATGAACCCCCAGTGGACGACATCTTCCTTTTTTTATGTGTTCAGTTCCCACTGAGGAGACAAAACCACGACTGTCCTCCACCACGTCCTGGGGCAGCGAAAGCGAAGGAGCGGGAAGCCACGCCTCGCAGGTCTACTTCTCTACAAAGGCCAGGCTGTCTTTCAGGCACCAGCTGGACAGCAACATCAACGCCGTGGACGCCACCTACTGAGGAGGACAAAGGCGGACGGACTGAAGGTCTGCTGAAGGCCTGCAGCTGCAGATGTTTTCCGCTCTGCTGGACACGCTGGACTCCCGATTGATGGGAGTCGGTGAAGCAGAGGACAACAGACTGGAGGACTTGACCTGATTAAAGCTAAAAAACGAGGAACTCTTCTGTCTAAACACAAACTCTGATGACGATGTCGCTGTGTGCCGCTTTCACCACCAACAAGTGCTTTGTTTTATTTTTATAGGACTGGTTTTTCCTACTGTTTTTGCTTGTAACAAAATAACAACAATGCCATCTTTTAGTTATCATCTTTTGATTCATTCTAAAAGTGTTCCCAGTGGACTTTTAATAACGATGGTGGCGTTTTTAGCTTAAATTAAAAAAAACTCTAGGACATAGTTTCTGCAGAGCGGCAGGAGTTCATTAGAAATTCATCTCCGAGTTGTGGGTGGGGCTGTTGGGGCAGAGCAAGCCCAAGCCCCCCCCCCACCACACACACACACCCATCACCCATAAGTCTCTGTTTACATGGTCTCCTGCCAGCTTACAGCCCCTCACACCCCATACCTAACTCCTGGTGCAACAAAAATGGCGAGGAATACGAAGACGTTCATGGATCTAATCGTCTACACGTGGATGCATCCGACTGGGGCGGAGTGGGGAGCTTGTGACACGCCCAGCGTATCTTCTATGTCACAAACACGCCATCCTCAATCATGAGAAAAGTGCTACATGTTAAAAACACCAGAAACTACATTTTCATGGCAGTGGGGCTTTAGCCCTAAACAGGAAGACATTTTGGAACCTTAACTCCTCTAAAACTTTCTTATTGCCACAAGTGGGCGCTAGAGACAAAAAATGACCTCGAACTGTTATTTTTGTAAAGTTTGTAGTTCTGTTCTGCTTTGAACTGCACTGCTCTGTAACATTTTAACGCTTTTTGTGTTAATTTTTATGGATTGAAGTTTTTTGTGGCAGTAAACAAAAATCACAAACTAAACTTTTTTTTTAATTAAACTGTGTGTTTTTATTTAATGAAAATGAAGCTTTGAGATGGGAATCAAACAGAGAAAAAAAACACACCTTTGTTATCAGAAAGTTGTTTATTTACATGTATTTTGTCGTTTTTGACAGAGAATTTCAATGTGGTCAGTTTTTGTAAAAAAAATAATATTTACAGGCATTTAAAAAAAAAGGTCCGAGCGCATCCTGCAGGAGGCCTTAAGGTTTGGAGATGACGCCATCTGGATAGCGACTCTTGAAACGCGCCACAACCTCAGGATCCAGCAGGTGAATGCCATCCAGCTGGTTCCCCAGAGTTATCCTTTGAAGAGAAACCAAACAAAGGTTTAAAAAAACTAGAAAAAGTGTCAAACTGTTTGAGACGGCGAGTCGTACCAGTTGGGTTGGACGTTGTGAGGCCGTCTGAAGAGCTCGATCTTCCTGGTTCCGGGGGAGAGCCTCTCAATCATGCCGTAGATCTCGTCTGGTTTGTGGCTGGTGGAGCGGACCTGAGTGGGCGGGTACTTATGGTGAGTCGCGCGTTTTCGGACGGTTTCACGATCACACGGCACAAAGATTTACCTCGGCCACGATGACGTCACAGTCCAGACCTCGGTTGAAGCCCTGCGTGTTTCCCTTCACGCCCACCTGAGCACAGACACAAAACCGGCTCACCTTTCCCCACAAAACAGTCGTTCTTCAAGCTTGGATTATGGGAGGAATTTTTTTTCCGTGTACCAGGCAGTGCTCCTTCCCGTGGTTCAGCCAGTGGCCCGTCCGGCCCGTCCGGATGATTCTCTGAAGCTGGTTGGTTTTGACCCAAATGATTTCATCCACACGCTCGTAGCTGAGGAAGAAAAAAAGGATACCACGCCTTTAAATTGAGACAAAAAAGACATGATGGGTTCTTAAAAAGCTAAGCTTACCCCCACTGGCTGAGGCACTCCCTCCCCAGCTCCATGGCCCTGAAGGAGACCACAACCGTTTAGAACCATCACAGAAAGCGTCAGAAATGCAAGTCCACCTTAAATCGCAGTCACTGCAGAACAATAAAGGTGGACACAGACTGCTTTCCTAATTGTTTTTTTTAATTGATTGAGTTTAAAGACCCTTTCTAATCATCTAGACCAGTGTTTTTCAACCTTTTTTTGAGCCACGGCACACTTTAACCTTGAAAGAAATCCTGCTGCACACCAGCATCCAAAAAAAAAAAAAAACTCAGTCTGTATTGATGTACAGTCCCTCCGCAATCTCACGAGCATTTTTGTAATAATTGTGGCAGAAAAACTTGGAAGTTGCAGCTGTTTTTCTCAAAAAGATGTAATAAAAGATAAATTGGAAGATTTAAAAACGATGATGTGTGATGTGTGTTCGTTGTTGTTTTAAGACGTTTAACAACAGATCTCATTGTGCGTCGAGACGCTGTACCTTTAACCCAATGCATCATGGGAGATGTAGTGCGCAAACGCCTGGTGATCGCTTCTCTGAGCTTCATTGTTTTGTTCACTTTTTCCACGGTCTGCGACCGGATTCTGGGGAAAGCTACACCACTAAAGGCGAGCTTTAGCTGGGAAGTTTTTTGGAACTGGGAGACTTTACGAGGAAGTGAAGAATTTAACCACTTCTGATTGGTCAGACTGATGAAATGTGGTTAAGCCTACAAGAATTTAGGGCGGCCGTGGTGCAGCGGTAGGGCGGTCGACCCATGATCATAATATTGCAGGTTCGATTCCCGCCTCGCACGCCCATGAGTTGAAGTGTCCTTGGGCAAGACACTGAACCCCACCTTGCCTCTGGTGGTAGGCGGGCGCCAGTGTTTGGCAGCGGAGCCGCCACCAGTGTGTGAATGTGTGTGTGTGACTGGGTGAATGTGTGTGTGACTGTAAAGCGCTTGTTCTTCGTAGGTAGAAAAGCGCTATATAAGTATACGCCATTTACCATTACCAAGAATGATTGGTGGAGACAGTTGAAGGGGCGGGACTTTTAAAAAAAAAAAACAACACCTGAGGCTAAATGGTGGTACAGTCATTCTTATCAAAGGGTCTTTAATAAAATAAAATAAACAAAGAAAAAAGCATTTTATGATCTTTCATGTTCCTAACTACAGTGTTTTATCAGGGCCTGTTTGGATGAACAAAGAGCTGATATCCTGTAGATGGAAATGTTGTTAGATCAGTTAATGAGGCCATTTTCCACGGCACACTGGTTGAAAAACACTGATCTAGAGATCTATATGAAAAGTTTCCTCAGTGGCCTTTTTATTATGATTATGCCGTTTTGAGCCTAACTCAAAAAACCTGTGTCGTTTTCTAGGAAGTAGTTTCTGCAGAGCAGCAGGAGTTCATTAGAAATTCCCCTCAGAGTTGTGGGCGGGACAGTCACAGATGAGCTCTCTTTTCAAACGGCATTTTTTTCTCTGCTCCTGATTCAAAACAGTAGGGTTTTTTTTTAAACTCAGAAATACAACTTTAGGTTTCATTTCATGTCCACCATCATCAGAAAAATGACACAAGAACATCTTAAAAAAACTACTTTCATCAGTCTTTAAAGTAAATAAACTTTAGGATAAACTATTTTTTCATATGAGCAGGTTTTAGGGATCTGATACAATCTAAACTGGAATATTCACAGGAATCCTCCTCGTTGAGCTGCATTCATGACGTCTCAGCTAAGATGACGTCACAGCGGTAAAGCCAGAGGCTGCTGGTTACACATTAGTCATGACGGCTTATATGTCATGTATTTCTGACTCATGGTGTTTGAGCAGAAAACAGATCCGCTTTGAAACGGATGGATCTGATAACGAAGCAGGTTCTGCTACAATAAGGCTCATGTTTGAAATCCTCTGAACACCCGCCCTGATCAAAGTGGTGTTTTTGGAATTTTTAACATGTTCTTGTAGCGTTTTTCTGATGGAGGACATATAGGAAGACAATTAAGACAAAAATTGTATTTCTGAATCTTCATTTAAATGGTTGGTTTTTTTTTTAAAAAGACGCTGGGCGGGCCACAAGCCTTCCTGCTCCGAGCTCTCAGCAATGGCGAAGGGAAGGGAGGCGGGGATGCTCCACGCCAGCGGTCCAGCCCATAACTCTGAGGAGAGTTTCTAATGAACTCAGCAGAAATTATGTTCAAGAACACTGCACAGGTTGTTGGATTTTGGCTAAAAATGACAAAATCATACATAAAATACCTCCGGCTCACAAGATGATGAAAGTGGGTTTTTAAGCACTGCTGCTAAGAATAAAAGGATGGTGGATGAGGCAGAAAAGAATCAAACATGCTAACTCTGCTCTGGTTACCTGCCAGTGACCCAGAGGAACAGGAAGCCGTCGTCCTGCAGGGCTGGGATGTTGAGTTTCCTCATTTCGTCGTCTGTCAGAGTACCGTAGGGCAGCTCCATGTGGATGTCCCAGGGGGGGTCAGCCATCACCACAGCAAACTTCCCCAGAATCGACACGTCCAGGTAGCGAATGTCGCAGCAGATCCACTGAGAAATGGAAACGCTTTGCTGAGAAACGAGAATTCCCGCTAAGCAAAGCGCTCTCCGCCTGATGCCCCCCCCCCTCACCTGCGAAGGGAAGAGAGTGCCCACGTTGCTGTCGGCGTCCCCCGCGCAGAGGCTGACCTCCGCGCCTCCCGTCTGCGGCCCCAGGCTGCTCTCGGCCTCCGGCGGGCTGTCGATCTCGTAGTGGACGTACTTGCAGGTGTCCATGTGGAAGCAGGTGTTGAGGAAGGAGCAGTCGCCCAGGCTCTCGTCTGTGTGCTTGTTGATGATGCGGCTGAGCAGCAGAAACGGCAGAAAAACCTTTAAGCTCATGAGTTTAAATCGTTTCGCTTCACGGACAAAACCCGAACTGATCTGAACAAATGTAAGAATCAAAAGATGAGTGAGAAGAGTAAAAATGTAAAATCTGAATTTTATCCTAGAATTGAAGCAAATTACAAAAAAGCAATAGAAAAAAAAGTTCATCTATAGAATTTAATGAGAAGTGTGTCAAAAAGCAATGGCTATATAGTTAGATGAGCTGCTTTTTGTTAGATAAATGGCGCCATCTTCAGGTTGAAATAGGTAGTTTTTTTTTCTAATTTAAATATAAAACAGCGGTTTCTTCTAATGCAGCAACATCAAACCAGAGTGAGCTTTAAGAGGTCGGGGGGTCAAATGTTTGGCTTGACGCAGAAATCTCACCGGAAGTGCAGCTTGGTGCACGGCTGAGGAGCGTCCCCGGAGCGGACGCACTCCTCTTTGGTCCCGTGGTTGCAGAACTCTTGGACCTGAGCGCGTCCTCGCGAGCGGAACTTCTCCACGATGGACTGCTCTTTGGCGGTGCTGGCGTTCAGCAGCTCAAGGATTTCTCTGCTCACCTGCACAGAAAGACAATGATGATGATGATGATGTAAGAGCATTGACCTCCAACCTGGGGTCAAATGAGGATCAGCTGAAGGTGAATAAAACACTAGATTGTGAATTACATTAAAAAGAAAAAAAAATAGCAAACTTTCAATTGAAAATCCAAAAAAAATTAAGTTTAAAACTTAAATTAAAACCCCCTTTATGTCTATTGATGCAAATGTACATCAAACCACTTCTGCTCCAAAATGAACTTTATTTTATCATCTACTTGAAAGCAAAAACACAAAGGGAATTTATTTTTTTCAGTTGCAAATAAATTCAGGTCTGGAGGGGTTAAAAAAGAACAAACCTAAAATTGCTACCAAATGAAAAATTATGTTTTTTTCTCACAGCTGCTGTTTTGGATTTTCAACTTGGTTTTTTTGTCTCTCTTTGCCTTCAGTCCTCAGTTTGCAACTTGAATTCAGACTTTTCATTTCTTGGTGTTGAGACCATATTTACGTGGGGGTGGAGCTTTGCTCACATCGCCCCTGGCAACAAGAGAACTTTCAATGAAAACTCTGTTTAAACGAGCATAAAAGCAGATTTCAGGCTTTTGCATTCAAAGCTCTCACTTTCACGTGGATCTAAGCAAATTTTGAATGAGCGCTGAAAGTTAAACCAGGTTGAACTTCAGTCAGAGACTCGTACTTAGTAGTGACGTATGGATGGTGTTCATTTGAATTCACAGAAGTGGCAACCATTTGAACATGAATCATGGAGGAGAAATGAAGAATTGCAGTTTGTGAATTCAATGACAGCAAGTTTTTCATCCAAAGATTCAACCGATTTGCACGGCTTTGACATTTCACACCAAACTCTTCCAACAGTTGGTGGTGGACATCTGCTAGTAAACTGTAGAAGAAGAAAAGAGAGGAAGAAGCCCCGCCCTGCTTGTCCAGTGTGAACACCACGGGCTAAATGTGCAATCAACAAACAACCCGTGTATCACATATCACAGTCCAGTGGGTCTGTAACTATGGAGGTTACGATGATGTCATCTCCGCGTCCCTCCTCTGATCACTACTGTAAACAACAGACACTATTTTTTTATTTTATCTAGTAATAGTTTTACTGTTTTGTTTTTTTAATTCAAGTTTTAATTTACTTTTTTGGGGTCAAATTTACAACATTTCTTTTAAAGTTTAATCTAATTTCTGGTTTGGTATTTCACTTCCCTTTAAACTTACCCTGATTTGACCCCATACAGACCCCAAAATGTAAAAAATAATAAAGCAACATTTAGCTTTAAAGCCGGAAGCTTCAATCATAACAAATAAAATAAATATTTTTTTAATATTACCTCATTCACAAAAATGTCTCAAAAGGATATTTTAAAGGAGTATAAATTAAATATTTTCTTAACTTTTAGGAAGTGAAGTTTATTTTATTAAATATCAAACATACTCGTGGTTTGAGTCTACGCAGTTTTCAAACGTTTTTCCACTTTTTGGCCAGAAAAGACCTAATATTTCATCTTCTTTATATTTACCAAACACAGGTCCAATTTTCCTCACGGTTTTGCTGCTCAACGTTGTTAATTGGACAAACTCAACAGCATTTAGTAGAAAAGACTTGGTTGGTCTCCAGGTATGAGGATTCCATTCGTTTCTAATGTATCAGTCAATATCACTGAGCAATGCATAATTATGGGTGTAGATTTTGAAGAAAAGAATTGTTTACTAAGCTAAAAATGGTGATACATATTTCCTCTTGGCAATTTAATCGTTGACTTTTGGATTTTATATTTTCTTCTGTTTAGCTTTAATTTTCACACACCAGACACCATTTTATTTTCTCTGTTTTGATTATCCGTGTTGTACACGAACGAAATCCCACTTTAGACTCCTAACATTGAGGACTTGCTTTCCTCCGTCTTTCTATCTGAGAAAACATCAGGAGCGAGGATTCATTTCAGGCAGAGAAAAACATTGGATCACCTTCTTGCTTTGCTGCTCCTTGGTGGACTGCTGGTTTAACAGGCTCTCGATCTCCATGTCCACGTGAGAAGACTGGCTTTTGTTGCTCCTGCCCTTCTTCTCGGCTCCGCCCCCCGACGCAGAGGAGCCAGTCAGCTGGGAGCAGGAGGCGGGCGTCAGGGAGGAGATGGACGAGCGTGGAGGAGAAGCAGAGCTCTGGAGGGAAGGCGAGAAGCTGCCGGCTCTGCTACTGAAGGCCACGTCTTCTGCTTTCCTCTTGACCGCCGTCCTCTGGGATCCCGCCACGGATCCAATCATGGCCCACAGCTTGGTGTGATCCACTGCCACCACGACGGTGGAGGCGGGAACCGTGGATGAGGCAGAGACGGACGTGGGCTGTCGGACTTCAATGAGCTCCTGAGCTGAGAACTTTAGCAGGAGGCTCTGGATGCATCCATGAGTGACGGCAGCTTCAGGCTTCAGACAGATAAACAAAGAAATCATGGTGTAGAACGCCGCATCCAACAGGTTCTTCAATGATCCCAGAAAACCACCTTACACTGTTGAGTTCATTAGTGATGGCAAGGGAGTCTATTGGCAACGAAAGACTCAGGTCAGACAGATATCCCAGCAGCCTTTTCTCCAGCTCAGGATCCGGTGGTTTTTCAGTCTCCTCCTGAGAGCTGGATGGAGCTGCTGGAGCCGGGCTGTCACTCCGGACTGCAGAGCCATCTGGGACGGTCCCACTGTCTGAGACACCAAGAAGGACCAACACATTGCATTAGAAAAGAAAACAAAACGCATAAACACTTTTAACAGTCGGACTCCGACTATATTTATATCTATTGTTAAACCATTCCCAGTGGTCTTTTAATTATGATTATGCTGTTTTAGCCAAAAGCCTGTGTTGTTTTTTTTAAGACATTTTTTCTTTAAAACGGCAAGAGTTCAGCAGGCTTCGCCTCTGAATTGTGACCCTCTGCTGATATCCCATCATCCCTCTGTTTACACGCTCTTCTGCTAGCTTAAAGCCCCTCAACACTCCCAGCTTATATTAGGGGTGAAACAAAAATGGCGAGCATTATCAGAGGTATCCAGCCGTACAGTTTTGAGCTGGATGCCGAGGAAAATGAAGACGTTACTGTATCTACTTGTTTGCCAGTGGATGTATCAGAGTGGAGCGGAGCTGGGAGACTTTGTACCGTCCATTTCAAATGCAACTGAAAGCTTTTCCAAATAGTGGGTTTTTATCTGCTCCCGATCCATCACCATGTAAATACAAAATACTCCAAAATGCAGTTTTAGTTTTTTGTCCTCCATCCTGAGAAGAACCCCCAATAACATGATTTTCATCAGAGTGGGTCTTTAATATCTTACATTTTGATTCCTCTGCTCCATTTAGGATTGTTCAGTTGTTAAATTTTCCACTTATTTTAGAGAATCTATTGTTCAGCTTAAAATCAAATTTTCAAAGTCTTGTATTGACTTATTTTATTTTATGTAATTTTATGTTTTGATTTGAAATAAACAATTGAATGAATGAATGAATGAATGAGCTTGCAAACAAACAAACAAAACCACAACAACAAAAAGAAAACCTAGTAATCTCGAATTGCTAGCATCTTACTGTAAAGTTATTATAATAATAATAATCAACATTTATGTTTTCGCTCCTAAAATAATTTTTTTGAATCTATATAGCTTTTTAAAGACTTTGAGAAAGTTTTGAAATAAAATAATTGGATGGGATTTTCAAATATTTTTATATTAGAAAGATTTTAAAATAACAATAAAATTATATATATGCATCCAAAAATGCTCTTTACTGGGTTTATTGTGTTTACAATTAATACTATAAATTGTTTACAGAGGTTTTTATTTTTTTGTTATGTTGTTTGGTCGCTCTCTAGCTCAGAAAATAACCCAATCAATAACCATCTGTTTTTTCGATCTACGAGAACCTATTTGTTAATTCACTAATTTGAAATGATATCAATAATGTGTATTTTAAATCATTTATATGAACAAACAAAAACTTAGAGGCTAAAAAGTAAAGGTTGTGATGAATGGTGTCCCTGAGACTGTGAGAGACGAGCCCTAACCTGAGGACAGCTGCGTTGGGTCTTTCCGTCGCCGCTGTAGCCTTTCCCGAAGCGAATCCAACTGCTTCTTGTGCGCCTGAATGTTGCTCCATGTATCCGACATGACGAGCTGGAAAAATCAACACGAAATCAGTTGCAAGTCCCAAAAATGAAGAAACTTCCAAACTAACAAAAACACCCTCGGCACCTAAAGGAGCCCCGAATGTCCGGTACAGAGAAAAGTCTCGGGCGAGTATCTCGATTGCGGTTAATGTTTCCGCTGAAAATGACTGCTTTATCTCAATAGTATTAATAATTACACCAACTATCAAGACCTAAAAACACGATATAGTACTAGTTACTACTAATAAATATACGTGTTACTTTTATTATTTGTTATTTTTGCTCCTAAAATGACAAATGAAGTGTTTTGTCGGACTCTTTTCTGTGAAGGACCGCTTCTACTTCCCGCGTCACTGAAAATCCATTTCCGTCATGCAAAAAACAAAAAAGAAAACAAGGAATTTATTTTATTGTTGTAACTGTTTTTCCTCGTAGTTTTATTTTGTCTGAGTCTTGCAGGTATAGTGTGTTTGTTTAAACATATTGTTCTTAGCTTCCATGTTTTTCTCTCTCCGTTAGTCTTTGTTCCCCCCAGTTCGCAGTGAGTTTGTCAAAGATGGCGGAGGAGAAAGGGGAAAGGGATGAACCCAAAAGTGAGCAGCAAATGATGAAGGCAAGTCTTTCCACTCTTTTGAGACTTTGTTTTTTCTCTCTCGTGTCGTTTCTTTTAGACTATGATATCTATATCTCGCCGTTATCCGTGTTGCGCGTCTACGCCTCACATCAAGCAGCAGCTCAGTGAGTCAGTCAGTGGATGAAATCAGCTGTTTTCGTAAAGATGCGGTACTTGATGTTGCTGTATTTCCCCAAAAGTGGCTCCACATTTGTTCCAAACATTTGGAAGTCCAGGTTTTATATATGTTCTATAGAAAAGGGATCACTGAGGTACCAAACCGTACGGAATGGATGATGTTTGGCTACAATTGTTCACACATCTACTAAGCTAACGCATATCAATGTTACAAAAATTAAAGCTTTAACCAAAAAGAAAAAAAAGTGTTAGGTGAGTAGTGGTATTCAGTAACAACGCAACTTAACCTGAAAAGTTGGAACAACAAACAATTAAAAGATCCACAAAATATTATGCTCTTAATTTGTAGGATTTCATTAAATGGGAGATAACTTGGCAAATGTGAAAACAACAAAAGTCCTACTTTCAGAAAACAATCACGAATAACTGTTTTTATTGTTGACAGTTTTGTCTAATTTATCTTAAAGACCCTCTTGGACAATTCATAGGCAAATTTCCTAACTCCTGCCGCTGTGCAGAAACTTTGTCTTAGAAAACATCACAAATTTTTTGATCTTGGCTAAAAAGGTCATAATCATAATTAAAAGACCAGTGGAAACACCTTTACAACAGATCAAAAAAGGATCGGATTGGGACTTTACTTTTTTTTTTTTATAAATGTTTATAAAATAGTGTTAAATTCTCACCTCCTCTGTAACGCAGGAGCTCGTGGATGACCTCTACGACTTCCGAGATCATTATTATGAGACCCACGGAGCCGAGCAGGTTGGAAAGAAGCAAAGCGATGTGACCAGACGGATGGAAGAAACCCTGAAGAAGTTAGAGGACAAAGAAAGTGGGTAATACAGCTCTAAAAAAAAACAGATTTTTTGTAAACTTATTTAGCAAAATATCCTCCTTTCAACTGGCTCCTTCGTTTCTTCCTATTAACAGACTGCTTTAAGAACAAGGCCGAGTTTTTGCTGCTGAAAGGCAGGTGTCTGAATGTGGCTCCGGACTTCTGTCCCAGAGCGGAGGAGTGCCTTTCCCGTGCCGTTAAGCTGGACCCCAGCCTGGTCGAGGCTTGGAACATCTTGGGGGAGCAGTACTGGAAGAAGAAAGACCTGATCGGAGCCAAAAACTGCTTCACTGGTGCTTTGCAGCAGGTGCTGCAGCTGTAACAAAAGCAAACGGTCTGTCTCTTTGTGGAAGAGCTTACTTTGTGACTAACTAAATGCTTATTTTTCCTAAACCTTCACAGAGTAAGAACAATGTGTCTCTGCGCAATCTGTCTATGGTTCTGAGGCAGCTACCAGCAGCCAACGGGGAGGAGCATCGCAAGCAGGTGCTGCACAGCGTAGACCTGGCCCGCCAAGCTGTCCAGTTGGACGTTAAGGATGGAACGTCCTGGCGTGAGTGAAATAAAAACAAAGATCCTTTTTACAGACCTCGCAAAGACCCACTCCAGTGAAAATGGTGTTAGGGGTGTTTTTTGAATATGTTGATATGGATGTCATACATAAAGAAAGTTAAGCGTAAATTTCTAAGTATTTCATTATTCAAATCGTTGTGAATCAGACGGAAAAAAAGCTGAAAAATATCATATTTGTAATGTAGAAAATACGCTGGGCGGGCCACAAGCTCCGCTGCATCCATTTGTAGACAACTTCATCCATGTACGTCTTTGTTTTCCTCCTCTGAGCTGGAATCTGGCTCAGGCTGGATAGTTCAAATATTGCTCACCATTTTTGTTGCACTGCTAATGTTAGTTTGCAGGTGTGAGGGGCTGTAAGCTAGCAGGAGAGAGTATAAACAGATGGATGATGGGAAGGGAGACAGGCAGTCCCCCCAATCTATTTATCTACAAGCACATGCATCAGAATGGAGCAGAGGAGGGAGCTTGTGTTGTATTTTCTATGTCACAAATAAAATATTTTTCAAACTGCATTTTTTCTTCTGCTTTACAACGATTTGAATAAAGAAATACTCAGAAATCTAACTTTGAGTTTAATTTTCTGTACATATTTTCATCAGAAAAACACCATATGAACCTGTTAAAAACACAATTTTCATTGGAGTGGGTCTGTTCTGTCCTGACATTTTCTTTGATGTCGCTGCTTTTGCAGATATTCTGGGAAATGCCTTCGTGTCTCTGTTTTTCACCTGTGGTCAGGATCCAAAGTTCTCTCAGCAAGCACTGAGTGCCTATGCAGAATCTGTGAGTACAGCGCTCCCACGAGGAAAGTGGATTTCCTTTTCCCAGACTATAAATCTGCGTTGGATTTATTTCCCACCTGCTTAGGAGTCCGTGGACAAAGCCGCCTCCTCCTTCTCAGAGCTGCATTTCAACAGAGCGACCCTGTTCCAGTATGAGGAAATGTTCGGCTGTGCGCTCGCAGGCTTCAGTCGCGCGGCAGCGCTGGACCCGAGCTTGGATGAACCTCCAGAGAGGGAAAATCAGCTGCTGGAGTACCTGAAGAAAGTGACAGAACTCATTCAGAACAAGGCAAGAGATGAGCTTTCTGTTAGCTTCATTCATTTTTAATGAAGGGATTTTGGATCATAATTGTCAAATACATTAACTTTTTTTCCCCTAGCTATAAGTTAAATATTTATTCTTTAAGAAGAAAATTGTCTGTTTTTCAAGATTTTCCTATTTTGCAACGTAGACTGAAATACAACACTTTATTTTTAACTTAAGATTTTTTTTCAAAAACAGACAAAGAGGATGTTTAAATCCAAAACCCACTATAAATGATGAATAATTCAAGCGTTGCTTTTTCCTCAAAGTATTCTTTGTAGGTTTTAAACCCAGCTTTGACCACAAGGGGGCAGCCTCGGTTCTCGTTTCTCACCTGCATCCCCTTCTGTTTGTCCAGGGGAAAGTTAAAGCGCGTCGATTACGGACCATGCTGTCAAACCTCAACACGTCAGCGTTGGGCCCGTGCTCCTCGCCTGAGTTTCGCTCCCCGTCTGGACGCGTGGGAAGCTTGGAGCCTCGAACTCTTTCCACCCTTAAACTGGGCCATAACGCGGGGCTGGCTGCTCTGGGGAAGGTGGTTTTCAGCCTGGCTTCTGAGGGTCGCATGGCTTTGTAAGTCTTTCTATGAAATTCAGGGTGGAATATATGGATACATGTTTTTGCTTTCATACAGGTCGGCTAAATCAGTGCTCCCCAACCCCCCGATTGTTGGTCTGAGCCACAGAAGGAAAAAAAAACCATGACCTTAATTTTTTGTTTTGTTTTATTAACAATCTGATTGTGAAGGTAATTTTATTTTGGAAAACTACAGGATCTTCACCACATCTGATTCAGTCATGGCGTGTGTCACGTCACTCGGTAACGTGTCTGAAACCCATCCACTACTTTCTGGAAACGGTTGTGCCAACCGCTAAATAAAACGCCCAAGATGGCAAAGTTAACAGAAAACAACGGAAAAAAAACAGACCTTCGACTTCAAAATAAAAGTAATGCGTTTCACAGACAAAAACCAGAAGTCTTCAATTCAAAGATGGATTTACTGAAACACCCCATAATAATAATGCATAATAGTCAGCAACTGTCTGTCTAAAGTTGCAAGAACTTACTAATAAAGTTGTTCAGATGAATTCATATTTATGATTATATTTATAATTTTTTTTCTTCCTTTTTTATACTCATCCGTCTCACTTTAGAAGTCGGGTGAGGCTGCAGTTGGCATCCGATTATTTTTAGCTTCCACTTTGACAGTTATGTGTTATGGAAAATGTAAATCACATTTGAATAGTTCCTACTCAAAATCCAGAGTACAAATAAAGTTAAAACCAGCTGCAGATATTTAACAGAGGATGGAGAAAAACTTTTCCCCCAAAAGTTAAGGGAAACTGGAGGTTAAACAAAAAGCAAAGAAAAAAGGAAAATATTTTCTGACAATAAAGCGATCCGTGGCCTGGAGAAGTGTCTAAAGTTTCTCTCTCTGCGTTTGTCAGTACGTTTGGGATGGTTGACAGTGAGGAGACGTGTGTGGTGGTGATGGTTTATAATGCAGCCAACAGCTGGGGCGTTCTGATAGGCGACTCTGTGGTCATTCCTGAGCCTAACGTCAAGCGTCACGTCATCACACATAAAGACCAGGTGAGCATTTCACACACTGTTTGTTCGGTTTAATTTAGGATTGTAATTTTTAATGTTTGTTCTTGTTCTGTGTCGGCTCTATACCAGTCTTTTGATTTCAAAAGTATTCGAGTGGACTCTCCTTTGCTCCTCATCGTTAACGGCAAGAAGCAAAACCTCCAGAGTCAGATCCCTGTTTCAGTCAGCTACAAGCACCACAGCGAATGAAGCCCCAACAACAAAACCAAAACCTACATGTTCATTTTGTAAATATACATTATACCTATGTTTGTATTTAATTCATGCTCTTTTATTCTTTGTGTTCCAACAGAGTTTTTGTTAATAAAAAACCCTCCCATAATTCCAATGATCTCAGAAGTCTTTTTTTCTTTAAACCTGCAGAGAGTGTTTGGTTTGTGTCATAGAAGTAGCGGCTGTCAATCATTTAACGTGGAATAATCAGTCATCACCTGGAACGTTTGGTTGTTTCCAAATACCCTCAGTACGATATATCTGAATCTACATTTCCAAAATCATATGCTGGTGAAATTACCCACAAGTCTCTACGAAAAATTATTGAGCATCAATTGTTGATGGACGATACCAGACATTTAGAATTTGATATATCAATTATCGAATACTTTTTGCATAAAATATTTGATACCAATTATTGATACTTTGTTATTGGTGGATTTTTTTTTCTCAAGTGTATTTCTTATCCTAAAAAAATACCTTAAAAACTGACCAGGTAAAAACTATAAACTGTTGTTGCTAAGGGTAACGCCCCACAACTGGCAGCTCCTCTGATCACATGACTGATTGAAGGAAGGAGTTCAGTATCCTGGGGGGGGGGGGGGGGGTTTGTGCACAAAACACTGGATGGAGTAACCCCCCCAATAAGCAAAAACATCTAGAAATGACACGTGCACTTTTATTTTCTCATGCATTAATTAGTAATCCATACTATATTTGACAGCTTGGAATCAAAGCTCCCATCACTGCATCAATGCTCTCTAGATTAGTGAATGTAGACCCCATTGCATTGCGTTTCTCTTCAAGTGAAAAAAAGTATTTTAATTAATGTTTTATTAACCCTCCAAGTATTCATCATCAGAACACAAAGGATTCATAAATAGTCTTTGGAAAATGTTCATATTTATGAGGGCTTCCCTTCAAACAGATGGGTGACGACATATTTTCTGTTTAAAAACCAAAGTAATGAGCGGGTGTCTGAATAGCATGAAAGTCCCGGTCACTAGAGGGTCTCGTACTATTGTTTAGGTGATGGGGAGTAGAGAAGGAATTCAGACACAACCTTTGACTTGTTACTGTAACAGAACTACTAAAAGACTCAAAACATCTCAAAGACCCATTTAGGATTTAAACCCTATTTGATTTTATAACAGAAGGGGCAAAATCAGGGGTCTGTAGCCACATGTAGCTTTTTACCCCTCCATTGTGGCTATATGGTTGAAGAAAAATAAAATGTTTTTATTTTTAAAAAGTATTTTTTGGACTAAGCGAAACAGGAAGGCTCCTGACTACAGTACCCATAATTCTCTGACAATCCATCAAGCCGTGAGGCTTCGTAGTTTGACAGTCATGCTAAAACCTCTTGACAGAAAAACTAAATATACTGTTTATACTACAGTATTAGGTCCACACATAAAACAGAAATATATATCTTTTTTTACTTTATTAGAAGAAGCAAACAGCTTTTTGTATCAGTAGTTGCTTTGACTCTTCCTACAGCTTACAAAAAACTTTACAAATATGTTTTTTAAATATCTAACTAACTTTTCCAAAAAGTGACACAAAAATATGTTCCACTTTAAATAGAACAACTTTATAAGCATTCAATGATGGAAGACTTGTGTCATAAATGTACACAAAACTAACATTTTTCCTAAAGAAACCAAAACATTGACGTTTTGTCAGCAGCTCAAGGTGAACTGATCAGTCTCACGGTTTACTGACGAAGGAGCGGCCTCTGTCTCTGGCTGGGGAGCGGAACTGGAAGAAGGGCTTGGCTCCATCCGCCTCCAGGCAGGAGAAGAAGCGACTCTGCGCATCGGGGCGACGAGAGAAAAGCTGGGGGCTCCTCAGAGGGGTCGTCTGCTGAGACGCCGCTGCTGAATCACACAAATACAATTAACAGATTCCTCCTCGCTAGTGAAAAATCCTGCAACACAGAATCGGCTTCAAACTCCTGCTGCCCGTTCTCTGGGAGTGTCTTTTGATCAAAACACCTAACGGTTCAGCCCTCTTTGAGGGGTTTTAACACTGCTCTTGCTGTGACTATTTCCTGTTCTAAACATGGACTTAAAATTTCTAAAAATTTATTTATCTTAATTACATTTTTTAAATAAATTCAGAAATAGAAATTTGGTTTTATGCCCCTGAGTGATTATAACACAAGACACTTTCCAAGTCAGAAAAACATGCTGCAAGTCATTGATCAATTAAGCCTTTTTCTTCATGTTTGCATTAAAACGTGGCCCAAATGAGACAGGGACGTCGTCTTACCGTGGTTTAAGTCTTGATGTCCGGTCTGGGGCTGTGTGTCCCTCTCACCCACATCCACCACCATGTTCCGCAGCCTCAGGGAGTCGTACAGCCCCTGCAGTTTCTGGTACTGCCTGTTTCTCTCCATCAGCCTCTCGGACACCTCGCTGTACTTCCTCTTATACTCCTCCATCACTTTCTTCAGGGATGTGATCTCCCCTCTCATGGATGTGAGCTCCAGCTCTCTGCTCTGGTTCTGCTGGGTCAGGAGCTTGTCCATCTGCTTCAGCTGTCCTTCAGCGCGGGAGAGACTGTATTCTTGATACATGCGCTCCTGATGGACCTGTCAGGAAAAAAAATACAAAATAAAAACAAAGCTGTAAGACGCAGAGGGATACTGACTAAGTTAAAAAGTGACCTGGTAGCTCCAGAAGGCCAAGGCACGAGCACAGATGTCCAAAACCACGTCCGGCCGCAAACCGGCCAACACCATGGCCTTGTACTCCTCAGATGGAGAGAGCTCTGTCCTCACGATGTCCAGCTTGCCGGACAGCGCAGAGGAGCAGGCGGGGCAGGTGGCAGGGGAGCGGCTGAACTCGCCAGATCCATGTTGGTCGCAAAAGACGTGGGAGCACGCCGTGACCCAAGCGAAGCCGCTCAACTTGCTCCGACACTTGGGGAAGTTACACAGCAGTGTGTCGTCACAGAGAGACATGGCCATGACTGAAAGGTACAGCAATTGTTTCAGTAAAGAGACCCGTGCAAAGTGACAGCTGTTGACAGGAAACACTGACTGTGACTATTAAATTACAAATTCTTTGTGATAAAATCAGTCAAGGGGTATAAAAAGTAAAGGATTTTGTGTGTATAGAAAAGTTAACACTAGTCCTCTTTGCTACAGATAATTAAATATCAAACTAACAAGGCTAGTTTCTTTTAAATATGGAGTTTCTGAGAGAACAACTTAATAAAGCATCCTAATATTTGATTGTTTGCACCTTACCACTAAACAATCATTGTAGGGCTACAAACATAGTCCCCATTTGAACGACAGCAAGCAGAAAAAGTTATTTTGTTTTTTAACCCGCCATGAGGTATAGGGCCAAAGTAAAGAAACCCCCCCTCCATTTTTTTTTTAAATAAATAAAATCGAGCTACAGGGTTTAAATAAAACGTGTACCTTTAAAAATTACATTTGTTGAAACTGCCTAATTCTGTTTTAATTGGTCAGAAATTATTACCATATTGCATTATTTAATGAAAAAGAAAAAGAACAAATTTATGTTTTAAGTTTGACCATTAACTTTTATAAATATGACATTTCCCCACAAACAAGTGTATTAAAAAAAATAAAGTTCCGGTCCATGTTGTCATTCTAACAACCCAAAAGTAAGTCTGTCTCTGAATGTTTGATTGTTTAGCAGAGGTGTCACACTCATTTTCACTGAAGGCCACATCAGCATAGGAGCTGTCCTCAAAGGGCCATATATGACTTATACATGTAACTAAATTTAATGATAAGTAAATGTAACTTCTCCTTGAGGTTAAATAACCTATTATTTATTGATTATAAATTTTTAAACTGACGATTACAGTTACATTGAAAACATACCTTGCTTGTTACTTTAACATAAATCCTTTTAAATTTTGTCCGGTTATTAAAATCCACATAACTCCAGTAATGATAAAGATATGATGAAGATAAAAAATAAAGAAAAATAACATAAAACTGAGCTAAAAAGATTATGTATTACGCATGTATAACATTTGACAAAAAAAGGCTGCACACAGCCTTGCATCCAACTGATGGTTTGATGACAATTTGTCTGCATACACACAAACATTGAATAATTACAACAGCAGCTACACATAAATAATATGTAATCGACAAAAAATGTATTTTAGGAAATTAAAATATTTTAATTGAGGCCTTGAGTTTGACACATGTGGTTAAGGGATCAGTATTAAATTCCATTCAAAAAGGTGTAATAATTTGGTTGATATTGTGTAAAATACTGTTGCATATACCAAATTTTAAGAAAGTTTCAATATGTTAATAAATATTAATGGGAATCGAAAAGTTGCCTGATAAATTTATATTGTTCTCATAACATTGGATTTTTAAGTGATGTGTTGGATACCCTTGTTATTCCAAAAACAAGCTTCTGTTAAAATGTGTGTTTTTAGACTAGTTTCTAGGCTAGTATGGCTTGTTTTTACAAATGTTAAAGTTTTGTGGGTTATTTTTCTTTTTTATTCCATGAGTCAGGAGAAAAGGAAGTTCAACTAGTTAATTTTTAAAAAGACGTCACTGGGTAAAATTAGCTAGCTAGCTAGCTAGCGAGTAAATAAATAAACATTCAAAGCCCTCGTCTTATCTTTAAATATTCGATTAATAATGCAAAAATATAAGTTTAAAGTCAAATATTTAAATATAGTAAGATTTTATCACCGCAACTGTCTTTTTTTATTCGTCAAATCGATCTTCTTACCACTTCGTCCAGCTGCAGGTGTTGGCTAACAGGTGACGCTACGCTCGCTCGCGCTGTGATCCGATTGGCTGATATTTTTCCTTAGACAGCCACAGTTGATGGACTTTCTGTTCATTAACTAAAATGAATGGATACTCTAAAAGTTTGCTATTTTTAACATATAAAAAGTCCAAAGTATATTGTTCACAATAAACAGTAGCTGAGGCAATAGCTTCACATTAGCACATCTTTGACATTTGTTTGTGTCTATATTTATAGGTATATATATGAATGCATGCAATTATTTAAAAAAAAAACTTGTTTCGTGGAAAGACATTAGCTTTGACTTAAAAAACAGAGACACACTCTGATGAAAATGGTGTTTTGGGTGATTTTATCATGTTTGTTTCATGAAGGAAAGAAAATTAATCTTAAAATTGCATTTCTGAGTATATCATTATTCCAATTGTTGTGACACAGGAGCAGACAAAAAAGGCTGTTTGAAAAAGCTTGTAAGTGTGATGTACAAGTTAAGACGGCGAGTCACAATCTCCCTGCTCCGCTGCATTCTGATGCATCCACTTGTAGACAAATAGATTTGTGTACGTCTTTGCTCTTCCCTCGTCTGAGCTGGCATTTGGCTCAGAACGGCATGGCTGGATTGCTCAAATACTGCTCGCCATCTTTGCTACACCTGTAATGTCAGATTGGGGATGTGCTGGCTGAAAGAGAGAGAGTGTAAACAGAGAGATGACGGGGACTGGGAGCGGGGTTGCTCTACGCCAACAACCCCCCCCCCCCCCCCCACACACACAGTAACACACAACTCAGAGGGGAATTTCCAATGAGCTACTGCTGCTCTGCAGAAACTATGTCCTAGAAAAGGACACAGGTTTTTTGTTTTGGGCTAAAAATATTTTAAAAAATCCCAGTGAAAATTCCAGTGGGAATGCTCTGAAAGTAGATAAAAAAGATGATCAGAGAGGGACTTTAAGTAAGGCAGTCAGAAGAAAAAATTAGGATATCACATATTTTCATTGTAGAGAGCATCGTTAATAGACGTTTGTTGCTTTCTCACAAATGTAACGTGTCAAAATGTTGCTTAATTTATACATCATAATAATAATGCATGAATCCTGATCATGTCTGAGTCTTGAAAGTGTACTTAAAGTCAAGTTATGGTGGCATCCATCGATCCCTCCTCTAAACCTGCTTTATGCGGCAACAATCTTGATTAAGCGGTGAAAGTTTCATCTTTGTTGGAATTTAACAATATAAAGCCATTACCTAAAACTATGAGCAAAGGGTAAACTGGGTCAAGAACATTCAATCGAATTGGGTTGAAGTCATTCAAATCCATGGATGAATTGTCTTCTGAAGCTATTTTTCAGGTAAAAATAACATTTGTTTTGGATATATTTTGTTGCACAAATTGATAATTTTTGTAAGTTTAGTTCAGTCTCAATGTTGTCATTACTACATGGGCTTTTGAAAAAGAGATTTAAAAATATTGAATCAATACTCAATGGCATTGCTTTTAAAATCATATAGTTTTCTAGAGTTTTGTCAGAAACGCCTATAACTTCTGTGAAAACCTGAGATTAAAAATGAACAAACTTCTCCTTTTTTATTTAAATTTATATCATCATGATTCCACAGAGGACAGTAGATGTATATGGTTCACCTAAACATGGCACCTTCACCTCCTCCTCTTCCTCCCACGTCCCCCCCCCCCCGCCCTCTCTCCTGCTTTTATCCGTCCCTCCACGTGGTACAGGAGTAAAGGCGGGGGGTGAAAGAGGCGCATTGTGCTGTGCAGCACTGGATCCGGGGGTTCACAGTGAGAGAAGGGAGATGCTCACTCAACTGTGTCCAACTCGCCATTGTCACTGATTCCCATCTATTCTCTACCTTTTAAATAGAGCTCTGGTGTAAAATGTTTTTTTTTTTTAGTAGAGGGGGTGGGCATTATGCACTGGCCGATAACACACGAATTACATCCATGCAAGTGGAATGGATGCGTGGCCTCTATTTATAACTATAGACGCGCGCGCGCGCGCGCGTGTTCTCGTCGGCTGTGATAATTGGCCCTATAGAAATCAAAGCGTGGAGATATTGACCGCACGGTCCTCTGCCACCATGAAAACGCTCAGAGGACGGTTTTAAAAACGAACTTTTTTTTAAACAAACTATTATCTTAAAACCCCACCCGCCCAGGCGATTAGCAGAAAAATATAATCCCCCCCACCACCATTATTTAATGGTTGCGTCCACCTGTTGAGCATCCCCATTGTCGTAAACTTGCTTCTGTCATCTTTTTTTTTTTTGGTTGTAAGTTTGTGGCTGCTGTGGAAAAACCATGAAGAAAGAGTAGGGGGGGGGGAAAGAGACCCCGAGAGGCTGTGTGTTACACGGCCATTGAAATGCAAATATCGCAGAACAAGGAGTGGTTGTGTGTTTGTGTGTTCCTGTATATGCATGCAGCGGAGCAGCATTGGGAGAGGAGGAGCACAAATTGGACAAGTTTTTTTTTCTTTTTTTGGAGGTGGAGGTGGTGGTGGGGGGACTTTTGACTACAGCCACACACACCGCAGTTCCATATGACACGGTGTTGCCTGGAGGATTTTCCCGTCTCTTTGCCCTTAAAGGTTTGTCCATGGAAGGCTGATTTTCAGCTTTTACTTTTTACCCCCTCCTCCCCCTTTTTTAAATTTTATTTATTCTCCCTTCTTCTCTTGCATCAAGAACTTGTGGGATTCCTTAGAGAACTTTGAATGCGGGTAGGGGGCTCGTTCAAGTGCGCAAAACAGAAAAAAACAACAACAGAAACGTGCCAAGCGCCTGATGCCCCCCTCTCTGTTTGCCTCGCCGTGAATCATGTCACGCCGGAAACAGAAGAGACCCCAGCAACTCGTTAACGCGGATCCAGGGGGCCCAAAGCTGCTGCCTCATGGTAAGAAAACACAATTCAACTTCTACTATAAGAAATACTGGACTTTTTGTTGAATTTTGTCACATATGTACAAGTTTTGTCCCACAAAAGTACTTTTTTTGTTTTGTTACTTTATGCTCATATTTGAGTAAATCAAATCTAGGAGTATTTTGGCCCTTCAATGGGAAACAGTTTGGTCAGTACCCTTAGCAAAAAGTAGTCTATTTAAGTGTACTACAAGTTAGTCTATACTAAAAGTGAGGCAGTATCCTTGAAGTTAAATTTTTATGTATCGGAAACTTAAAAATGTTCAGTTTAGTTGGAGGAAGTATTTGAATTCCTACACTAAACATCTATAGTAGTCTTGCTATACTTATACTTAAGTATACTTAAAAAATAATACAGTTCAAGTGTACTACTTTTTGCTGAGGGTAAACTTGGTGCTTGACTGGGTCCATCTGTGAGCCGTCCATCCAACAAACCCAACAGTGTTGACTCCCGGAGGTCTTTGATTGGTAAAGCGGACACTTCTAATTGTTCTCAATAAGGTGCCCGGGTGAGGAGGAGGGGGTGGTGGTTTTTGGTGAGGATTAATCTTCCACGGGGCTTTTATCCACCTTTGCTTTTCATTCTAAACTTGTCCTTACGCCTCATAATAATAATAATCCCCCCTTTCTCTGTACTTTGCACCCCATCAGTTCTTTTGACTGTATAGTCCTGCGCCGTTGAGGGTGTTTGAATAGTTTCTCACTTTTTTGGCCGGGCTAAACTTACGTTAGGCAGTAACTTCAAGTGCACCCCTGCAGCCGAACTCTCCAGACGTACCACAGAAGTTAGACCCGCAGTTACTTCAGAGCTCCCTCTGGAAACAGGTTTATTATAAACCACCGGGAAAGAATTTCGCTGAGGTACAGTCTTTCATTCCATCACTATACCTCTCCGGGAGGGAGTAGTTAGTTTGTCTCTCCATTGTTGTTACCCTCCCCCCATTCTTTCTCTTTTTACTCTTTCTCACTCCGTGCTCAAGATTCAGAAAGAATTTGACCCCTGGGCGGTGGAGGTCAGATTAGTTGACCAATCAGGCTCTGTGGACAGTACCCAGAACCCTTAGCATGGCCTGACCCTCGACCTCCACTGTGACGTAAGGGGGGAGGGGGAGCAGGGAGATGAAAGACGCAACTGCTGTTAAAAGGGGGTGGGTGGGTTAAGAGGGGTTATGGGTTGTCGTGGTGATGCTCATTGTCCTCTGAAATGTGTTGCTATAGCAGCAAGGTGGTCTGTAAGCTTTTTTGTGTGTGCAAGATGTTTGAGGAGTTTCGCTCCGGAGAGCACAGATTGAGACGAGACATTACAAAGACGACTATGTTTCTGAGTTTGTCCCCATGTTTATTTGTCTGTTCAGAGCCGTTTCCTCGCTGGGGTTTGATTTGAAGTTTTAACTGTGGCTTTTAGGGCATGCACTAAAGTTTACAAAGTAGTAACTGGAATCAGGAAGACAAATCCTATAAGTTGGGGGACAAAGATCGCACAAGTTTTTATGGAAACTGATAGAAGAGACAAAATCCCAGTTTCAACAGAGCCCTGGACATGACATAAAAAAAAATAAAACTTCCCTCACATTAAAAATTTATGCACACAAATAGCTATTTTGTGGCCACAATGTAGCATTTTATTAGTAATAGTATTCTCGAATCTTGTTACCAAAATGCCAATTTGTGGCCATAAAATACTCATTTGTGCGCACAAAAAATAATATTTGCCCAAAGGACACGAATTTGTGTGCACAAAATGCTAATTTGTGCCTACAAAATATTAATTTGTGCTCACGTAATGATAATTTGTGCTAACAAATTACTAATTTTTGCCCCAAAAATGCTCATTTTTGCTAACAAAATCCTTATTCAAGGACACAAAGTGCTAACATGTGAGCACAATTAGTATTTGGTGGGGACAAAATGCTATATGGTGTGCACAAAATGCTAATCTGCACACAAAATACAAAATTTTATCCCCCAAAAAATGCATATTTACGCCAACAAATAGTAATTAGTGAACACATAAAACCTTTGCTTTTTATGCATAAAATGCTAATTTGTGCCCACAAAATTTTAATTTGTGTTCTCAAAATGCTAGCAAAATGCTAATTTGTGGCACTAAAATACAAATTTTGGCCAGAAAATGCAAAAGAAAATGCTGGTTTGTTCCCATGTGATGCTATTATGAGCACTATTTGTTTTGCTCTTCCATCATGTCCAGGACTTTAGTTTTCAATTTTATAAGATCTTTTTTTCTGTGTCTATCCATTCCCAGATGATCACCTGGACTTAAAGTCGCCGTCTACATCTCTAGGTTCAGAACTGACTTCATCTGGGTCCTCCTCCTCATCTTCACCCACCTCTCTACAAGAGTGCCAGCCGCCTCTGGCTCCTCGCCCGTCCCCCGGTGGGCTCCACGCGCCCTCCTTGCCCAGCGAGAGCTCCCCCCCGCCCCACTGGCCCAGCCACATCACCCCCTTCACCACATCCCTCCCCAATACACACTCTTCACTCTCCCCTGACTTCCCTCACCCATCGCTGTCATCCCAGACGCACTCACCTCCTCCTCTCAGTCAAACCTCTGTGTCCCTTAGCATGCCGCACCAGGAGAACTCTCACACAACCATGACCTCTCCGCCAATGGGCTGCTCCGCCGCCACTACTACCTCCTCCACTGCTTCCTGTTCTTCTGCCAACTCCCATCAGTCTCAGCAGGACAGCTCCAGTCCAGGGGATCAGCAGAGATCCTCCTCTTCCATTGGGGAGCAGGGACAGATGCAGGTACCTCCAACTCTGACTGTGCTTTTAGAAGAGCTGAGGGTTCTGCAGCAGCGGCAAATACAACAGATGCAGATAACAGAGGAGATCTGTAGGCACATCCTAAGGCTCGGAGGGGCTTTCTTTAGCCAAGAAAACAACCCGCAGGCTGGTGGCTCAGACGGTAACCAGAAGGCGACAGGAACAGAATCGTCATCCCCGACGCACCCTTCAGCCGCAACCCCAATAACCTCCGCCTCATCGATTATAACTGGACTTCCGTCGTCTCTCTTTCCCCAGCCGACCGGCTCCAAATCAGGAGCTTCACTTGTTAATGGTAGCAGAGCTTCCTCCTCTTCAGCCTCCACTTCCTCTTGCTCTGCCATCTCGTCTTCCATCAGCTCTTCCGTTGCAGGCCTACACCCCCTGTCCTTGTCCCTCGGTCTGCCTCAACGCTACGTCCATGAGAAATCATCCCCGTTCGGGCACAGCAATGGCATAAGTTTCTCCACCCACTCCATTCCTACCACAAGCCACCCGCCGGACCTCCAGTCCTCATCTACATCCTCATCTGGCCGCCCTCAGCACATCTGCAGGTTTTGCGGGAAAGTTCTGAGCAGCGATTCCTCGCTCCAGATCCATCTGAGGTCCCACACGGGCGAAAGACCCTACCAGTGTCCGGTGTGCTTGAGCCGCTTTACAACCAGAGGAAACCTCAAAGCTCATTTCCTGCGACACAGAGAGCAGAACCCTGAGCTGTCCCTCTCTCTGCTGCCCCCTGCACTGTCAGAACAAACCCAGAGCGGGTCGGCTGCTGGGGTCATCCAGCGGAGGCGAAAACGGCGAGCAGATGACGACGACGTGTATAGTGGGGTGAAAGGCAGCGTTCCTGGGATGGCGGAGAGCATGGCGTTGGGACTGCTGTCGGGGGCATCAGCTCGACCCTCGCCCTCTTCTCTACCTCTGCCCCCCTCAGTGGACATGGCGCTTCTGTCCACCGCTCACTCACTGCTGCAGTTAAACAGAGCATCGGCTGTGGCTGCTGCAAGCGCATCCAGCACTGGACTCCCCTCCACCTCTTCCTCCCCCTCGTCCTCCTCCTCCAGTCAGTTTAAGGGAGCAAAGCAGCAAAGGTTTGATGAAAACACACCTCCTCACTCTGCCCTCCATGCCTCCTCCCCGTATTCTCAGCTGGCCCATCTTCCCAAGATCCTCTTTCCAGGAGGTGCTTCTCCACACCACCTAGCACTTCTCCGACCCCCAGGCCACCCATCCACATCCCATCTCACTTCACCTCATCAGTTACCCTTCCCTTTCCCCCCCTTCCCCAAACCCTCAGCCTCCTCCCCCTCCTCGGCTTCCCCTAACACCTCCACCCAAACGTCAGACACATCCAAGCTGCAGCGGCTGGTACAGAAGCTGGAGAAACAGCCACAAGGGGGCGTCTCTTCTGCCTCTTCTTCTTCCACATCTTCACAGATCTCGACTGAGGCCAATGGGGATTCCAGCGTCCATGACCTAACCACTACCTCTACCGCCTACCGCAGGGAAATGTTGGCCGCTCTCGGCCTAAGCCCCAATGTTAGCGCTGCAATGACAAGCCAAGGAGTCTCAGGCTTTGGCACCACAACCACCACAGCTACTCCGTCCCTGCCCGCCGCCCAGGCCGCCAACCAGTGTGGAGTCTGTCTGCGCGTCCTCAGCTGCCCCAGAGCTCTCCGTTTGCACCAGGCCACCCATCTGGGAGAGCGCCCCTTCCCCTGCAAGCTCTGTGGACGTTCCTTCTCTACAAAGGGCAGCCTCAGAGCCCACCTGGCCACTCATCGAGCGAGACCACCCAACGCTCGCGCTCTGAACTCGTGCCCCCTGTGCCCACGCAAGTTCACAAATGCCTTAGTGCTCCAGCACCACATCCGCCTGCACCTTGGAGGGCAGATCCCACCTGACGAGGAGATGCCGTCTGAAGACGCTATGGAGCGAGACAATGCCACCTTTGAAAATGGCGAGAATGAAGCAAAAAGTTCCCCGTCTAAATCCCAACAAATCCTTCCGCTGGCTTTAACGACAGGTTTAAAGTCAGCTGATGCTCTGTATTTAGGATCTACTTACAAGCAACCCACAACTAATGATGTTGATTTAGTTCAAATTGAGGAATCTTTGGACTCCAGTGTTAGTCCTCCTCTGACCTGCAGTGTCCCCATGGCGGGGGCAGAAAACCTCCTGCGTTTGGGAGAAAACGACTCAGCTGACGGAGGCCCTGAGGGCTCAAAGGAGGAAGCACCCTTAACTAGCTCTCACTCTGCAGCAGACAATGGAGATGCAGAGGTTGACGATGCTCCTCTGTCACTCTGCGTTTCAAAGCCAGATGTTGAAAACCGCCGAGCGGTCAAAGAGGATGAAGCCGGCGTGGCTATCGAGCCCACAACCACTCCCAAAGGTAACTCAAGTCCAGCTAACCCAGTAGCTGAGATTAGCTCTGTGGCTAAACTGCGAGTCGTCCCAGATCCAGAGGAGACCCCTGACCCTCTTGAGGCAGGTGCTGAAGATGCTGCAAAGGACGAAGACGCCCCATCCAGAGAGTCCACAGCTGTGTCTGATCCAGAAGTGGAAAAGGACACTCCGAAAAAAGAAGTCTGTGACGTACAAGAGAAACCCTCTGAGGAGGACGAACCCGCCGCCGTGACAGTACCAACGCCTCCCCCTCCTCCACTGCCTTCTCGCCCCGACAAACCGTACAGCTGCTCCCACTGTGGAAAGGCGTACGCTAGCAGGAGTGGGCTCAAGGTAAAGGTTTTGTACAATATAAATCTGCGCATCATACGCTCCATCTCCGACTAATGATTTTTGTCTCATCCCATCCACAGGGGCATATGAAAGTACACCCCGGAGTGTTGACCAACACCCCTTACAAGACTCAGACCAATGAAAATGACTTGATAGAGGACTGTGGTTCGTATTCAGTCAGTAGAAATACCCGCCAGCAAGAGGAGAAGCTGGCCCACGAGAAAAGTGATGGCACAGATCCTCTGGATCTCCTGACTGAAACGCCGGACACCTCTGTGTAGAAAGTTGCTCAAAGTTCCATTTGGATGGATCGTGACAGAGGAATGTATTTTTCTTTTGATAGCTTGAGATCTGATTAACTCTGTTTCATAAGTAGGTATTGTATAAGGTAGATAGATTTGACTTGTAGTTCTATTGTAGTCAAATTAAAGGAAACAGTTGAATGTAGTTTTTCTGCTGTCTATTTTTGTATTTTAAAGATCCCACTAAGGCCTTTTATCCCCCCACCACCGCGTTGCCATGGTGAGAATTGTTTGTGTGTTTCTGCTGACACTCGCTTCAGTGCATGATGTAAAGAAAATAAGCAATACGAGTTGAGTTTCTTCCTTTTGAAGGAGTGTCCAGGAAGTTTCAAACTGAATTCCAAACCAAAACGGGCTGCGTTCCTTGCGGTCAGTGTACATGCGAAGCGCAGTGGATGGTCTTTGTTGGAACTGCCCGCCTTTTCCTTTGATAAATGCTGCTGAATGCGTGTTTCTAAATGTGCTGTGTTGCACTGAGAGTTGCACTGTTACCAGTGCTGCCGAAATCTACTGAAACAGACCCATTCCAGTCAGAACCACGACTCGGTTCTGCTTTCCTTTGCTGTAAACCATTATTCCAGCTCTTATTTGTTAATGATTATGAATGTATTCCACTGACTGTACATGAGAACCAGACCAAGTGAGGGAGACGTCACCCACAGAAAACGTCTGTACTTTGGGTTCTAGATGGAAGGAAGTTGATTCAGTTACTGTGTTGGAACCACTGCGTTGTCGGTAAGCAGCCATTGGTCCAAGTCTGTCTGGGTCTCAACAAGTTAGCTTGTTGGAAGTCCACACCCCACCACTTAAAAGCCTGAGAAAACATTTCTACGTGAGACCTCCTACTTTTATTGAGGTGTTTGAAATCTTGCACTACAGATAAAAAAACATTTAAAAAAAAATCAGGAAAGCAACAAGATGTGAAAAAAGTGTAGCAGACCAAGAATTGTTATTCTGACAAATACAATGACTGAATAATAGCTGTTTACTTTTCTATAGAATTATGGGATTTCGGCTTCTTGGAATTCAGGGGGGAGGGGTCACTCGGTCCAGTTCTCATGTACAGTCAATGATGTATCCTCACTCTTGTTGGTACTGTCTGCACTGTTGAACCTCCTGCCGTGGATGAGTTGTGAAATGACCCCACTCGAGGCTCCTGAGCCCGTTTCCCCAAATGTTTGGGCCAGTTTGGTAGAAATGTGTGCGCTCCGCCTTCTCTTTGTTACTCTCTTCTTGTAGCGATGACAGAATGTGTTCCCACGCTTCCCGTGTCTTAAAAAAATAAATAAAACAGCGGCGATGTGAAGAGGAGACCCGACGGTTGTCTTTTTTTGTGTGTGTGAATCAGTATTCTGGTTGCATGTGTGTGCCCGTATGCAAACTGTTGGTCAGTTTTCTCTTGTTTGTTCCAGTTTTCTGTGTGAATTGTGGGAGGGTGGATTTTTCTTTTAGGTGGGGGGGGGTCCCTTTTGTCTGAGGAGCTGGCCTGGCTGTCTCCTAATTCTGCCTTTTATGCCCTCCGTGTCTTTTAATATGTTTCAGTTCCCCGGCGCCGTGCATGTGTGTGTGAAAAGGATAATCGGAGCCTGTATGAGTGCGATTGAGAGTGCAGCTGTAGAGCCCCCCCCCCCCCCCCATGCGCACACACTCACACCACCCTGGCTCTTTCATACCCCTTTCATTTCTCCCTCGCCGCTCACCCCAGCATCTCCATCACCCCCTTCCCCACCACTTCCCACCCCATGTAATAAGCTGACACACAGGAAGCTCTAATCCCCGCACAATGCCACCCCACTTCCCCCCAGAGTGACTGGAAGCAGGACAGGGGCAACAGGGACCAACCTGGTCCAGCTGTCCCCAAAATGGCTGAACTTAATCCCAGCACTAAGTTTTTAGCCTACGGGGGCTCCAGAAACCATGGCGACCGGTAACCAAGGAGAAGAATGGCTTTGGGCAGAGAGTGGGACAAAAGCAGTGAAAGGAGCCATGTGTGAAAAGTTTGTCCACATGAGTTCATGAGTGACAAGAGACGTGTCTCAATCTAAAAACCGAATATTTTCCTTTTTTTTAAATATAGTTTGTTTTTAATTTTTTTTTGTCCCCCCCCCCCTCATCTCCACACTTTGATCACAGGACCTTTTATATGACTCATCAGTAAGCATTAATACGTCTCCTGCAGACATCAATCATTCTCAGTGAAGTTCTTGAAAGATTCTTCAAAAGACTATTGCTTATGAACATTTAGTTCGGCATTGGCCATGAATGAACCCCCATTGGCGGGACAAAGAGCCTACTTAGAGCCTCATTGGTCATTTATTTATTTAATCATAGCAATTTGAGATGCCATTCAAATAGGACAAGAGCACATCCTCAGATCAGTTACAGATTTTACAAAAAAGTCAATTGTTGTGCAATTGTGTGTGTGTGTTTTTAAAAAACATTTTTTGTGTGATTTTTACATCAAAATAGACACCACACCTTTGATTTTATTTAGCTGCTTGATATAACAGATTTGTATCTTACAAACAATTAAACCCACATGTTTTGGTTAAAAAAGTATTTTAGACTTTTTACTTACATTCAACTTTTAACTAAAGAAAAGATAAACACATTTTTTAAGATTATTTTGTAGATGGACATATTAATTTTTAAAAAGTGCTTAAAAGGAGATTCTATTTATTAAAGACCTTTTACTTTTATGACAAAACTTTTCTAATTTACTTTTTATTTAATGAAAAATATTTTTCAAGACTTGTAGTAATTAGTGTTGTTTTTTTTTGGGAAATATCTCTAAAATCTAATTGACTTTTCCCTTCAGTGGACTGGGGAACCATCAGTGTTACCCAGCCTTAAATCTGAATGTAGTTAGGATAGGCTCCAGCAACCCTATGACCCCAAAAGGGTTTAAGCAGGTTTAATAAATACGGCAGGATGGATGTTAGATAACTTAAACACAGCTGTTTTTCTGAAGATAATGTCAAAACTCTTAGCACATAATTGTGTTATTTGTAAGCTTGATAATGAGATTTTTCTGTCACGCTCCTCTTGTATTTAGTCATCTACAGTAAACTTTCATTTAAATTTGTGAATTAATGCCCAGTCAACTTTGATTACTAAAACAGATGAGTAAAATTGTCTTTATTCACTAAATATAAAGTGATATTAAAATCTTTCAGTTTGCTAAGTAGGACTCAAACTCTTTTACAGCTTAAAGGCCACTTTGGACCCACTTTCCTAATATCCAGTCTTTAATTTCAAAATAAAAGTGCTTTTAAAGTTACTTGTTTTTTTCTTTTTTTAACCCCATTGAAATAGTTAGGTTAGTCACATTTGTACTAAATATATCTAATTCCATGTATTATCACACCTGTTTTGTAATATATTATTCTTGTTATTAAATATATTATTGTGTGTGTATTATTGTGTGTGTGTGTGTGTTTTAATTGTCTATTATATATTTTTAATCGATGCATTATTTTTTATGTCCACAAGAAGGCAGCATAGCGCTTACAATTTTCCAATGAGTTTAAACGAAAACAAGAGAACAGTAGTGTTGGAAAAACTTGTAACAGTTTTGCATTGGAGTTTGAATGTATCGTTAAAAAATGTTTTATATTACTACATAATTAATTGACCTCTAGTGCTTTATTAGTGTGTTTCAAACGCAACAGTTTGAGATTTTTGACCACATTTTGATGATCATAGTGGTCTGTACATGTCAAACAGACTTAGATTAGATTAGTGTGTTTATGTGTGCGTTGTTGCCCCCCCCCACACTCCTCCTCCCTAAAAGATTCAGGTAACGACCCCCCGTCTGATGACGTCACCTGATTGATGCCATAATGTCATTACAGCAGGATCTGTTGGTGACGAACCGAAACGGCGTCCCGTCCTTTCCTCTGACTCGTTTCCTTGGTAATAAAAGAAGCAGAAATCCGTAAAGCGCAGAAGTCAAAACAGGAGGAAACTGCAGCGGCGCGCAGAGGAGTCTGAGGCTTATTGGTTTTTATTTATTATTACTATTGACTCCAAATAAGTCGGAATAACACCTGATTTTTTTGTAATCCGGTGATTTCTGTCAGGAGGAACCCTGGAGGAAGGTGAGTCTTCACAGAAGCTGCTTGGAGAGCGTTTCTCTATTGATTTGGTTTTGATGATTGCTGTGCAGCAGACTCAATTTAACCTAACATTTATTAACTTTTTGAAAGTGATCATGAGGTTGGGTGACTTTTTTTTATCTCCACAATCCTAATCTAGAGGAAGACTTTTGGATCCGGATGTTATTTCATAGAAAAATCAGAAGGAAAGCTGCAATATTTCAGTTTTTCTTTTACATTTTTATTGGTATAAGGTGCACATCCTGCAGATCAATCTTAGCTGTCAAGCCTCCTTCCTCATATTGCTGTTTTGTCTCTACAGAGGGCTTTTCTTGATCTTCTTGGCAGCTTTGAGTGACTCAAGAGAGACAACTTATCAGCAGCATTTGGACCTTGCTCTCTGTTTTCTGTAAAAGCCTCACCTCTGTGTCTCTGGCACACTTCATAGGATCTTCAACCTATCGTCTCCTCTGTGAAGATGTCCTGCTGATGTGCTGCTGCCTCCAGGTACCTGAAACCAACCTCTTTTTCTGGTTAGATGAGAAGGAAAGAATGTTTCTGTGTTTGCTCACATCATGTTATCTCGTAGGCTTCAATGGTGCTGTATCTCAGCAAATACGCTTCTTACTGTTTACTACGCTCGGGGTCGATCATCCCATCAATGATATATTTATCTGATTGTCCATGAGTTTTTCTTTTATCACTCTTTACTGCAAGTTTGTCACATATATGTGTTTTTTTGCTCCCCACCCTTTCATTTTAACCCCATTTGTATCAAGACCCATCCTAAAAGAAATTGTGTTCTTAGTGTTTTTAACATGTTCTGGTGGCATTTTTCTCACGAACGATGACATTTCTCAAGATGATTAATCTGAAAAACATAATAAAGTGCCTTAATCAAGTCATTGTGAATCAGGAGCAGAGGAAAAAATGTCATTTGAAAAAGCTTGTAGTTGGGATGTAGAAAGTATGCTGGGCCAGCCACAGCTTAAAACTGTACTGTTGGAAAGCTCCAATATTGCTCCCTGTTTTTGTTGTAATGTTAGGTGGGGGGTGTGAGGGGCTGTAAGCTAGCAGAAGAGAGTGTTAACAGATGGATGATGGGAAGAGGGGGCTGGCTCACTCTGCACCAACAGTCCCGCCCACAACTCAGAGGCGAATTGTCTTAAGAACTACTGCTGCTTTGTGGAAACTATTTCCTTCAAAATTGCAAAGATATTTTGATCTTGGATAAATATGACATAATCATGATTAAAAGACCACCAGGAACACTTTGAAAATAGATCAATAGATGAGCGGAGTCTGACTAAAAAACACATTTCTGAGACTCATATCTCAGTAGCAAAATTCCTAAAAAGCCCATTGTATGTAACTGTCCATGTTTTTTGCCCTGTAGTTCATCATCATTCCACTAGGGGGGGCTTTTTTAAATTTTTTCCCACTAGGGGCAGTAGAAGGGCATTTTCCGGCTCATTTCAAATTGGTTGCTTCCGTAAAACCTTTGGCGGGAAAAGTTTTGCTAATTTTCTCAACTTTACGATGAAAATAACTCATATTTTTAAATGACTACTTGATGTATTGAAATAATTTGTTGATAATGAAGTCTTTAAAATGTTAAATATGTGTGGATCAAATTTAAGACAGTAAGGTGCTTTTATTGAACACACATGACAGTATTTGAAACAAATATTGTTGTGAGCAAAAACTTAAAAAATCACCCAACGAATCAGAATTGATACAATCTATATAAGGAAAATGATAGTTTTTTGTTGACGATTACATCAGTTTAGAAAACATCAATTAGATTTTCTGTCATTTCTTTATCGTAGCGGGCTTCACACGGTTAACACAATTCTCAAAGTTCATGTTGATCTCATAATTTAACCCGGTCTGTGCTAAAACAATGAACTTTGGAAAAACATGTGACTTGTCAGTGTGCTGACACTGTCAGGGCGTGCACGGACGTGTGTGTGTGTGGATACGTGGGCGTCACAGAGGCAAAACATGTCACAATCCGTGTTTTCTTCTTAGCTTTCGGTTGCTAATCAGGAGCCGGTGTTTTCAGGCATGTTTGCTCCTCTGCCTTTCTCTCTGTAAATACACTCAACCTTAAAAGGCCATTTGCAGCGCAGCCTAATGGTTCCCTGATCCACAACGCGTGTCCTCATGTTTTGAGCGTGCTTGTTCCTCGGTCAGGACTTGAGGCATTTCAATGGGTTGCTGTTTAACCAACTTAAATTTGTAATAAAACTGGTATTTATTGCACGGGTGCTGCCAGGAACCCATCTCCACGGCAACAGCATCCCCTGATTTGACCTTGTGTGTGTTCACAGATGGCCGGGGCCAAACGGAGATAACAGGAGGAAAAGAAAAACAGAGAAAAAAAAAATCAATCTTCTGTGTCTGTGACTGTGATCTCTGAGTGGAAACTGTTCTGATTAAGCAGGAACAATGGCGTCTTACAGTCCTGCTCCCACCCAAGAGGTGACAAATGGGGGCCCACCGTCTTTAAAGTCTGGAAGTTCTGATGAGTCCATGAAGCTAAAGAAGGAGATCTCCCTTCTCAACGGGGTCTGCTTGATTGTGGGTAACATGATCGGCTCCGGGATCTTCGTCTCCCCCAAAGGCGTGCTCATCCACAGCGCCTCCTACGGTCTCTCCTTGGTGGTGTGGACCATTGGTGGGATCTTCTCTGTATTCGGGGCCTTATGCTACGCCGAGCTGGGCACCACCATCACTAAGTCGGGGGCATCATACGCCTACATCCTGGAGGCCTTTGGGGGCTTCCTCGCCTTCATCCGCCTGTGGACGTCCCTGCTGATCATCGAACCGACCAGCCAGGCCGTCATCGCCATCACTTTCTCCAACTACATGGTGCAGCCCATCTTCCCCACCTGCATAGCGCCGTACGTGGCCAACAGGCTGCTGGCAGCTGCTTGTATATGTAAGTACACATCTGTTCCATTAGTTCTTTGTTTCACCACAGTCCAAAAACATGTGAACTGTGAGGATTGGAGAAGTGAAAGATGGCGATGCGGCGACTGCAGTCAGCAGGTCAGCTGCAGAAAGTCCCGCTGACGTTATATGAAAGAGGAACGGATCCTCCCTAAAATCTTGGTTTTGAGGAGATAAAAAGAAAAACCTTTTCGCTCAATCAGCAGTAATAACGCAAAATTGTGCTGAGTCACAGCTTTTTAGACACAGAGTCAATGAGAAAGTCTTCATAAACTAAGAATCCAACATTTCTTTGTTGAAACCAGTGTAACTAAAACTTTCTACACTCACCAAACACTTTATTAGGGGCACTTTGGTAGTACTGGCACTTTTGCCTTCAGATCTGTCTTAATCCTCGGTGGCAGAGTTTTGGTCAATATGTATCAAACTCTCTTACATACATATTGACATGATAGGATCCCACAGTTGCTGCAGATTTATCGGCTGCACTTCCATGATGCCAATCTCCCATTCCATCACATCCCAATGGTGATCTATTGGGTTGAGATCTGGTGACTGTAGAGGCCATTTGAGTCCAATGAACTCATTGTCATGTTCAAGAAACCAGTCTGACATGAATCCAGCTTTATGACATGGCGTCTTGTCCTGCTGGAAGTAGCCATCAGAAGATGGTACTCTGTGGTCAGAAAGGGATGGACAGCAATACTCAGGTAGGCTGTGGCGTTGTAATGATGCTTAATTGGTTCTAAGGAGCTTAAAGTTTGCCAAGAAAAATATCCCCCACACCATAATACCACCACCACCAGCCTGAACTATTGATGCAAGGCAGGATGGATCCGTGCTTTCATGTTGTCGATGCCAAGTTCTGACCCTACCATCCACATGTCATAACAGAAATGGAGACTCATCAGACCAGACAACGTTTTTCTAATCTTCTATTGTCCAGCTTTAGTGAGTCTGTGTGAATTGTAGCTTCTGGTTCCTGTTCTTAGCTGACAGACGTGGCCCGGTGTGGTTTTCTGTTGCTGCAGTCCTCAAGGTTGGACGTGTTGTGAGTTCAGAGATGCTCTTCTGCAGACCTCAGTTGTAACCAGTGGCTATTTGAGTCTTGCCTTTTGGGTGGAATCAGTCTGGCCATTCTCTGCTGACCTCTAGCATCAACAAATCATTTCCGTCCGCAAACCTGCTCACTGGATATTTTCTCTTTTTCGGACCATTATCTGTAAACCCTACAGATTGTTGTGGGTGAAAATCCCGGTAGATCAGCAGTTTCGGACATACTCAGACCAGCTCGTCTGGCCCCAACAACCAATGCCACATTTAAAGTAACTTCAATCATCTTTCTTCCTCATTCTGATGCTCACTTTCAACTACAGCAGATCATCTTGACCATGTCTACATGCCTAAATCTGTTGAGTTGCTTCCCTATTCTGGGCTAATTAGACATTTGTGTTAATGAGCAGTTGGACAGGTGTGCTTAATAAAGTGGCTGGTGAATGTATGTAAAATAATTAACAAATAAAACACACAACAAGCTTAGAAAGTGTGACGGATCAATTCTGAAACTTAACAATCATATTTGTTCTAATTTGCTTTCAGATTCACATTCATTCTCCTTCTTCCCTGCAAAAAAAAAACAAAAAGTCAAACTGCATGTGCAGTGTCCAGCACACGTGCGTACACACCTGTGGCGTTCATGATAAGCCGTGATCAGAGGGCTGATATCTGGGAGGTAAAGTCCTCCCTCGCAGGAACAATCTGACCTCCACCTGAAGCTCCACTGACAGCTCAGCACTGCAGTGAACCGTAAAACCAAACCCACTTCCTGTCTGTGATGATTCACTAAATGATTATGTGCATTAAAACAATAATGTAACTTTAGGATGATAAATCGCTTTTTAAAAAACATTATCTTGCAGGAAGCCTTAGAAAGATTTTACTTTTTCAGAGGAAAAAAACTTGATTGGAATGTTATTTTCTGTTACAGATTTACAATCTTATTTCAATCCACCACCACTTACGACTACTTTTAACTAGTTACATTTCTGTAGATTGAAGATACAGATTAACATGTTGTGGTATCTTTTTTTAAATTGTCATGTTGAATTGTACATTTTAATATTGAATTTGGACCTAATAGGTAATATTACCCACTGGGTTAAGCATTCTCAGACATTTGGTTAGAAAAAGAACCCTTAACATTTTTGACTGTAATTTATTTCTTAATTTTTTTTCTTCTTAAGTTTTTCATTAAAAATATGTTCATCAGAAATCAATTTATAATTGTTGCTTTATTGTTTGATTCATCAGGTCCGTTTTCAAAGCTAAAAGGCTTATGTCTTTTCTTACAATCAGTTTCCAAAAGGAGAATTTTCTAAAGTCCCTTAAAAAGCTGGTTGAGTTAGATTGGATTGATTTTAAGTAAAATTCTTCTTTTACATATTTCTTCTTTTATTTATCCTACAATGGGGAAATTCTTCTCTGCACTTTAAACCATCCCCTGGGGGGAGTGGTGAGCTGCAGACTAGCCAAGCTCGGGGGGCGACAGCTCTCTGAGGAGAGCAGGGATTGATTCGCCAACCCTTCGGTTGTTGGATGACCTGCTCCACCTCCTGAGCTAAACTGCCGCCCAGAAAACATTCAAAACACATTTTAGTATTTTTATAAGCACCCATGCTGCAGTGTGGGACAGCCATGGTGTAGAGGTAGAACGGTCGAATTCTGATCAGCAAATCACAGGTTTGGTTTTATGTGCTGAAGTGTCCTTGAGCAAGACACTGTACCCCATTTTGTTCCCGGTAGTTACAGGGTGGCGCCAGTGTTCAACAGTGGAGCTGCCATCAGTGTGTGAATGTGTGTGTGTGAATGGACTGTGACTGTAAAGCATTTTGGGCCTTAAGGTGGAAAAGCGCATGTGCGCCATCTACCCCCATAGTATCTTGATTATTAAACTGACATAAATAGAGGACACATTTTAGCTGCTGCATAGTAAGAGTTTGAGCTTTTTCATTTGTTTTCATTTTTCATTTGGTCAGCCAGAGTCCATTGACTGTACATGAGAACTGGACTGAGTCATCCCTCCCTCCTTGCATTCCAAACAGGAAGTACCGTCTGGCTCCAATAAGCCAAAGTAATATGGATTTCTATAGGGAAATAAACAGTAATTACTCTGTCAATATATTTATATAGAATAAACATTCTTGCTCTGAAACCTTTGTTTAACATGGTCTTGATAATCCTTTTTTTCATATTTTGTCCTTATTGCTCGGCTTTCTTTCATTCCACCGTCAGTGCAACACTCCTCTCCTTAAGTCACAATCATCTCCATCCCAGTTATACTATTCAGGATGTCCTGATGGGAACTGCTTGTTTTGATCCTCCAGTTGTCTATACGTGGAGGAAGATGATAGTGGGATTAATTCAGTGGCTGGGACAGTGGAGTGAACAGTGATAGGATCCTGTGTTGGAGTCTACTTGACTTCTGTAGGTCAGCGTGGTGAGATAATTCCTCCAGATAAAGGAGGTTAACTCTTTGGCAAATGAAATACCAGGACTTGTGTAACCCTTGTGCTGTCCAATGCACTTTAACATTGGGAGTTGGGTCATTTAGACCCACTAGACAGTGCACTGAACCTTTTTTCTTCATGGATTTGTGATCTTCACTGGTGTCCATGGATTACATGCAATCTTTCCACCTTTATCCACCTTTGTCATGGCAGAAAGAACACGTCAATGTAAGGGTGGGGTCATAGGATAGCTCAAGGGTTAAAAGCATCCAAAAAAAGAAAGAAAAATTGAATCCACAAAAGCTCAGTGTTGCTCTAGAACAGCAGCAGCTCATAGCCTCCACCTTTTTGAAGTAGGAGAATTGTGAGCTGATAAAAGGCCCGAAGAAGATAAGGACAGGGAGAAGCTCAAAAAAAAAAACATGTTTTTCACTACGTTCAAGGTAAAGGAAGGCAAACACTTAAGAAATATAGTAGCGTATCACACTTTTCTTATCTGCAGTTTCAGTTTTCAATTTGTAGTCTCAACTTCACTGCAAAAAGAGATAGCCTTAAATAGGACAAAGAACACCAACCCTAAGAAGAAAATCATTAGAGAGTAGTAAAATGATCATTTATACTTCCACGCAAGCATTCAAAAAGGGAAAAATTGGCTAAAAAAGCTAACTGTTACCGTACGTAAACTTACTTCAAACTGAATGTTATTCATCCCAATAATACGTATTCTTTGCTTGTTTTAAGCAAATGGTTTATATTTTTAGAGTTTTTATGAACCTAAATAAATATTCAATTTGACCTCAGTGACAAAAAATAGAGGAATAAGTGAAAATGACACATGACACAAAATGAAAATGACACAAAATAGTACAAGTAGGCATGTCTTAATAAATTCTGATATCATGTTTGATAGATTTACTGTGGCCTCTCCATGTTATGAAGTAATTCTGTTTGATCAAATGCATTCAGATGTCTTATGAACATTTCTTGAATCCAGCAGTTTGAGGTTTTTTAAAGTCTTAAATCCAGTTTGCTAAGAGTTTGGAGTAATAGGATTTTGTTTCATTTTAAACATTTCATTTCTTATTTCTAGATCCTCGCTCTTAATAAGATAAAAAGAAATTATTGAAATTATGAGAAAACCTTGGAAAAATGTTTAGCAAAAATGAGTTAAACAGCTTATAACCTGGTAAAATATCTTAAATATCTAAAAATAAGGTTTGAAATCTTTGCAAGTATCAAATAGTTTGCAGTTTTCAAGCCAAATTTAGTAGCAGTTGTAGCTGAAAAACTCTGGTTCCAGTTCTTCTCGTCTCCTTGTGTTTCCGTGAACGCGTCTTGCTTCGCATGTGCTGCACTCAGCTGTTTCCTCGTCTGACAAACAACAGGCCAGTTTGCTGCAGTCAGCAGCAGCGCTTCCTTAAACCGGCCACGCGGAAACACGCTGGCACACGCACAGTTTACGGGGCAAATGTCACCACTGACCCGTTTTTCAAAGTCTGACTAACCGCTGCTTGCTCACAGGTTTGTTGACCTTTGTGAACTGCGCCTATGTGAAGTGGGGCACCAGGGTCCAGGACTTCTTCACCTACGCCAAAGTCCTGGCTCTCATCGCTGTCATCATCACCGGCCTGGTGAAGATCGGACAAGGTCCTCAGGCAGTCACTCACTCAACCTCAATAATCATTTAATCCCTGGAAATGTCAATCATGCGAAGCGGAGAGGATGATCTACAGCCAGCTAATGATGCTAGTTTATTATTTGCTTAAACTGCTGAATGATAGAACACAAACTCAGAAAACCTCATCATGTCATTAATAATTACGTGGCTGTTTTCCAGGTTACACGCAGAACTTTGATGGCATGTTCGATGGCTCCTCTCGGGACCCCGGACACCTCGCCCTGGCTCTTTACTCGGCGCTCTTCTCCTACTCTGGATGGGACACGCTCAACTTTGTCACAGAGGAAATCAAAAACCCAGAGAGGTGAGGCGGTTCCCGACAATGGGAGATCTCTGACAGGCTTTGGTAAAGATATGAAATACCACAGAAAATATTCTTCGCAACCTTTACTCAGCTCTGCTGACAGCAGCAGGTTTTAGTGGGTGGAGTCAGATAACAAAGTCCATCTTTAAGGCTATTTTTCCCTTCTTTTTATTTGACATTTTGAATACACACTTTAATTGGATTGGTGACTTTAGCTAAGACATTCAAAACCTGATTAGGACTTATGATTCAACTTATTTACAAAAATCTATTCAACAATTAAAATGTCTCCCTCAATTGAGTTTTATTTTAACAGCAAGAAACAGTAAGTTCTGCTTTGGCATGAAAAGCTCTGATATGTATTTCCATCACGTTTATTAAAAAAACTGTCATGAAGTCATTTCAAAAGTGTTCCCAGTGTTCTTTTAATTATGTTTATGCCATTTTTAGCCCAAATCAATAAAACTGTATCGTTTTCTAGGACATAGTTTCTGCAGAGTGACAGTAGTTTATTAGAAATTCACCTCCAAGTTGTGGGCAGGACCGCCCCCCTTCCCCTCCCCATGACTGAGAGTTCGTAGCAGGGAGCTTGTGGCCGCCCAGCGTATTTTCCACGTCACAATTCCATCTTTTTATCAAACTACATTTTTTCCTCTGCTCCTGATTCACAACGATTTGAACCAAAAAAATCCCCAGGAATGGAATTTTGAGTTTGATTTTCTTTCTATATGTTCTCCATTATCAGAATAAGGCTACAAGAACATGTTAAAAACACAAAAAACACACAATTGTCATTGGAATGAACTCCTGTCGCTCTGCAGAAACTGTCTTAGAAAACAACACAGGTGATTTGATTTTTGCTAAAACGGAATAATCATTAGGAAAAGACCTCTGGGAACACTTTGGGACTTTAAAACAGCTTCCTGCCTTTTTTCTTCTTCTTTTTTTTAACTTGTCCTGTCCAACAGCAGGGCAGGCAGATGAGAGCTGACGGCCTCTTGTGTTAGACATATTTTAATAAGAGGGGTTATTAATCTTCAGACAAACCAAAGGTATGTCTGAATAAACCCCTTTTGTAATTGAGGCCAAACTTTATTAATTTCAATCATGTCTGAAAATCTTTGGTGTTGGACCGGACGGAAAAGGTAAGAAGCTTCCGGCCATTTCTTAAGGTTTTCAAGAAAGATAGGTGGCTCAAAAGTTGGGTTATTTTCATATTTCTGGCAGTTAGTAAATGTAGAAGGTTTTAGGTTTCACAAGTTTCATTGAGACCAAAATAAGAAGCATAATTTTCATTTTCCTATCCATAGGCAGATAACAGAGTTTTTTTGGTTCCCTTTCAGTGATGGAATAAAAAATGAAAAAAAAAATGTTTTGACTTTTTAATCATATTTATTAAGCAAAAGACAAAAGCTCAGCGAGTAGAATAAAAATACAAAGCTGTGATGTAATAAAGATTGATCAAAAGAGTAAAAAGACTGTTTGATAGGATCACAAGCTTTTCCCAAAGTTCCCAGGCAGATTAAATGACAAACAACTCCAGATCCTCATCATTCCCTCTCCCACAGAGACCCTTTGAGGGTTTTACTCACCAATCCTGTCGCCCTCTGTTGTTTGTTTCCATAAACTGCAGGAATCTACCTTTGGCCATCGCCATTTCCATGCCCATAGTGACTGTGATCTACATTCTGACCAATGTGGCCTATTACACCATCCTCCCCATCAACGCAATCCTGGACAGCGACGCCGTGGCGGTGGTGGGTGCCTGACCTCCTGTTTCAGCTTCGTGTTTGCTTTGGTTTAAACCATCCGCCGTCCTTCTCCCACAGACGTTCGCAGACCAGGTGTTTGGAGTGATGAACTGGACCATTCCTCTGGCCGTGGCTCTGTCCTGCTTCGGAGGACTCAATGCTTCCATCGTTGCGGCCTCCAGGTGTGGGATCGCTCTATAAAAACCGTCCCCATGCTCGCCGTCGATTCTCTTCTTCATGTTGTTGTTGTTGTTTCCCATAAGGCTGTTCTTCGTGGGATCCAGGGAGGGCCACCTGCCCGACTTCCTGTGCATGATCCATGTCAACCGCTACACTCCCATCCCTGCGCTTCTCTTCAACGTTCACCCTGTCATCTTCATTCTTTCATTCTGTAAGCCTGGAGTTTGACCCGTCTTTCTTTTGTGCCTGCAGGGGTTTCATAGCTCTCATTATCTCAATAGTGGAGGATGTCTTCAGGCTCATTAACTACTACAGCTTCAGCTACTGGTTCTTCGTGGGTCTGTCTGTTCTAGGACAGCTTTACCTGCCGCTGGAAGGAGCCAGACAGAGTCCAGGCCGCTGAGCAAGGAACCCCCAAGGCAGCTGAGTTTAGTGACACTTCTGCAGGACTGAAAATGATCTTCTACTTGCCTCCTGGCTCAGTCCTGATCTACCCCATCATCTTCTGCATCCTCACCGTCTTCCTGGTGGTGGTGCCCCTCTATAGCGACACCATTAACTCTCTGATCGGCATCGGCATCGCCCTGTCAGGAGTCCCGGTTTACTTCCTCTGCTGCTACACTCCAGCCTATAAGAGGCCGCTGTGGCTGCGAAACTTTATCGGTGAGACTTTTAGAAGTTTCTTCTTCTATTTTCTTTTTTATTCAGCGGTTAAAAAAATGTAGTGTTTGGTTTTGTAATTTGGGGCTGCACGGTGGGTGGTGGTTAACTGCTGAGCCCCAGCTGGGTTCTTTCTGTGTGGAGTTCGTGTTCTCCATGAATCCGGACACTGCAGCTCATCTCTAGTCCAGAAACATGCTTCATAGCTAAACTGTTGATTTCAATGGCCTTGTAGAATGTAGGAACGAGGACCAGCTCCCTGTGACCTCAAAGGTATTTATTAGGCAGGTTCAGAAAGTCCAGCAGAATTGGTTTTAATTTGATGTCATGTTTGGACTACAAGTTAGCAACTTTGTTCAATATTCTTTTGGTGAAATAGGATTATCTAAAAAAAAAACTTTTAACTAGATAATATTTCCAGTGCTTGATCTACTGTAGCTACGCGAGATGAATATGATGCTTTCACCGAGAGATGCAAAACTCCTGACGTCATATTGGGCTTCCAGCCAATCACATACGGCAACCTTTTAGCTTCGTTCAACTGGGTGATGCTCTGTTTAGGAAAATGATGCTTTAAGTTGCGATGGTTTTCAACTACCACCAAAAAAAAAGAAACAAGGAAAGTGTCCTTAAATTAAAAAAAAACAAAAACATTTTAAATGTGAGAAGGTCTTGGTTCAAATCCTGGATGGGTCCTTTCAGAGTGGAGTTTTCATGTCAGGTACTCGGCACCTCCCCACTCTGAAACATGGTTCATGGATTTAATTGGTGAATCTACATTGCTTATAGATGTGACTGTGTGAAACAGCATCCATGACAGCTATTTAATTGGACTAGTATTTTAAAAATAGATTAGATTCAAGTATTATGTTCAGAATTAACCATTGTGCTATCCTAGGCACTTTAGCATTGGGAATTGGTCATCTAGACCCACTAGATGTGTCTGAACCTTTTTTCTTCAATGATTTGTAGTCTTTACTGGTGTCCATAGTTACGCAGAAATCTTTCCGCAGCTTATCCACCTTTATCATGGTAGGGAAAACCGCGACCAATGTAAGGAATTGGGGTCATGTCTCTTTAAGGGTTATGAAATATTTCAACCAGCGGCTGTTTATATTAATAATCACGTAGCAGCAACTCAATGCATTTAGGGGATGTGAACATGGTCAAAATAATTCTGCTTTCAATATAGGAAAGAAAAGATTGATTATGATGACTTGAACCATGGTTTTTGGTTCCAAGCGGTCTGATTTTGCGTATTTCTGAAACTTCTTTTTATCTGTTTTAGAAACATTTAGATGATATTCATGGATCTTAGAACCTTTGAAAAGCGTCCACATTACCAAACTGTTCTAACTAAAAGCCTGTTTAGTAATTTTTAGAGCAGCTATGATTAATGAAAACATTTCTTTGTGGGTAATTAGTTAGCAACCTCATTCCCGCGGATAGTTCTGCGTCCAAAGACTGGAATGATCAGAACAGTCTAATGCAGCAACTGATATGTCTGTGAAACTATCAGTATGTGTCTAGAAGTTGAATGTGCAACAGCATCATAGGCTCATAGACACTACACCAGCAACTGATTATTAGGTTTGATTTTCCACGCTTTTTTTTTTAGATTAATAAAAATGCATGACTGTTAAAACAATAACTCTACCTTTTTCTCACTTACATATCTGGTTTCTTGCCATTATGTTTAGGTTTGAGGCTCGAGCTATAAAATTCAGCCATAAACATCCTAACATTTGAAGAACATTCCTTCTTCTCCACTTTGATTTATGGTTAATTAACCGTAGCATCTTACAACTCTCAAGAGAACCTAATATGAGGTGCAAATGAAGTCCTTTATAGCAGGTCTGTAACCCAACCTAGGGCTATTCTAGGCACTTTCTGATTGGGAGTTGGGTCATCTGATTCCACTAGACAGTGGGCTGAACCTTTTTCTTCAATAGTTGCTTGATCTTCTGGTGTCCATGGATTACATAAATCTTTACCTTTATCCACCTTTGTCTTGTAGGAGAACACGTCAATGTAAGGGTGGGGTCATCTAAGATAGGACAAGGGTATGGGTAAAATGTGGCAGAAAGATGATAGAAGACTTCAAAATCACTGAAAAAAGTCTGCTGCACAGCATTATAATTATATTCAGAGATACTGGAGAAATCTTATTGCAGAGGGACATTTTTTGGATTGCCTGTGGTGCAATTGACATCGAGGATTCTATAAAGTCATTCAGTCATGTTGTGGGTACTTCTAAATGTCTTCCCACTGATGTCTTTTAATTAGGGTATGATCCAAATTAAAATAAAAAAGCATGTGTCGTTTTCAAGGACATTGTTTCTGTAGAGCGGCAGCAGTTGCCTCTGAGTTATTAGGTCCCATTAGTGCTGAGCAAACTTTACACTTCCTGTCATACAACTTTTAGTTTGGTATATTTCTATATGTCACTCCATCTGATATAAACCACAACAACATATTAAACCTCCCCAAAACAAGGATTTCATTGGAGCGAGTCTTCCCAAAAAGTGTATAGAAAAGTTTTATTCCATTTCAATTTTTTTGACCGTTTTGAACTTGGATGAATTTTCTGAAGGCAAGAGGTTCTAAAAATATGTTACCCTTGACGCCAGATAAATAATAGAAATGTTTAAGCATAGACAAAGTCCTGATCCTTCTGTTACGTCCGTCTTTTTCAGCTAAAAGTGGCCTCATCATCCAGAAGATTAGTAGCTACTCAGTCACAAACGAGATGGACGTGAGGCAGACTAGTTCAATCTCAACCAGAAGCCCGTGTGTAGCAAGGACACACAAGAGGCTCATTCTGGATCGACATTTATCACTGACCGTTAAAGGCCTTTCTGGGACCCACATTAGGGACTGAGCTGGACCCGTGGACACGCAGAGGATCGGCTTTGGGTGGTTTAAATTTGACGGAGAACATTCTACCACACTCCTGAGGAAGACAACTCTCTTTTTATGGACTTGTGCCTGTTAATATAGAATTATTTTATTGAGGATATAAAGAGTATTTTTGTGTGAAAACAACATGAAAGTTTATGTTTTGGACAGAGCACAACAGACTTTTAAAAACCCTGAAGCACTGCTAATAGCCTTAGAAATTGCCTCTATTCTGTTGTTTTTACTGCAAAGAAAAAACAAGCAATAGCAACATTAGTTTCAAATATCACATTCACTCTAATTTTATGCAGATTTTGTAAAATGTTTTTTACTGTGATCTGATCTGGTGAAGTAAAGGCTATTTTCACAAATAAAAATATTTTTTTGTTTTGATTTTTTTGACAGTTAAATGTAATTTTCTATAAAACAGTGGGGTACAAACTAATTCCATAAAATGTGGAAGACTTTTTATTTTTTATCTCGAAAATGATAAGAGAAATACCAAAAAAGCAAACTAAAGAAATAGTTTAATTTCATCCACTAAATAAGCTAATTACTTGTTTGATCCAAATCTAAAAAAGGTTGGGAGGAAGTAACAATTTGTTTAAAAATGAACAAGTTTAGAAGGATTTGATTGAGGTTGTGAGCTAATTAATTCAGCCGATGCTCATTTTCTGATTTCAAAAAGTGAAAAAGGACAGAAGCTCACCAAAAGTTGTAACTATTGATTTCAATTTACCCACTGTCTCAAATTTGATCCCCACATTTTTAACACGGTGTAACTGTAATTATTAAGACTTCATTATCAACTTATGTTGCCTTTATCCAATACAACGAAGTGGTTATTTCACAAAATGAATAAGGGCTAGCAGGTTTTGAGATGCCATAAAGTTGTGGCTATGTAACTTTTTCCTGCTAAATGTTTAATGGAAGTAGCCATTTTTACAAAATGGTAAAGGCCCATTATGGTCATTACATATGAGCCTTTTACCGTCCTTAATGGCCAGCGGTAGGTTTACAGTCATAAAACCATTCAACCATTCACAGACCGGTGGCGGCTCCGCTGCTGAACACTGGCGCCACCCTCCCACCAGAGCCAAGGTGGGTTCAGTGTTGCCCAAGGACACTTCATGGCAGGAATCAAACCTTCAATCTTCCTGTCAGAGGTCGACTACTACTGCCTCTAGTGGAATGATGATGAACTACAGACGAAAAACATTGACCACGTTTTTTATACAGTGAGTTTTAAGGAATGTTTGGAAACATTAACTAATGAATAGGAGTTTCGAAATGTATCGACTGTAATCTGAAATGATCAACAAGGAGTTAATAATCACCAAAAGATCACCATTTTCCTGTCGTCTTACATGACACATAATTTAGTACCCGTTTTCCTTTTTTACCCCTACGTAAACAACCAAAAACTAAATCTGATTTTTATTAGGTTTAGGTGACATTTTCAGGTAATAGCAATTACTTTGAAGTCATTTGAGTGACCCCTTTATATTAAACTTTTGACCAGCAGAGAAACTTAACAAATACAACAGATAAGCTACATCCAGAATCCATAAAAAATCAAATTATGTTTTTTTCTGCCTGCAGTCTGATCTTTACATATAGAAGGCTACAGTAAACCATTTGAAGCTTCATAAAATATTTTATGACTTCCAATAGATCAAAAAGCAAAACTGAAGGCTTTGACATTTAGACATCTTTTAAAGTTTGAAAAAGAAAGATGCTGCAGGCTGGTTATTTAAAACCACAAAATACTTAGAATCTGACTTATTGTATCAAGATGAGCCATTCTAGATCTGGTGAACATCAAATTTGATTGTGAACTCACTTCTCAAAATGTGAGATCGCTGAAAACACAGGCTGTTTTGAGGCATAGTTTGTATTTTAGTTAGAATATTACAATGTTCACAACCATCCTCAAACTGAGATCCTTTGTCTATGTACGCTTTATTGAAGCTCCAGGCAAAATCATCGATGTGGTCGTCATTCACAGCCTCATATGACGTCAGCTAGTTTGGCTTTGGCAGAGAATACTGGCGATAGAATCTGCTGCAGGGGATTAATGGGAGAATGTCTCATAATGGACCTGCAGTGCAAAGGGACACATTACAGCAAAACTAAAAAAAAAAAAAAACATTTCAATAGAAAAGAAAAAAAGCGTTTGGATGTTTTTGAAAAAGCAATTAAGCGGAAACAGAGATTCTGTTGCTTTTAAAAAATGCTATGATGAATGGGAGAAGACAAACAATAGTGTAGATCATTCCAACAGATTAGAACAAATTTGAAAAAAATTCCCAAATTGCATGGAACAAAACTAATTTTTGAACTTATTACCCATCATTTTGTAAAAACAGTTAGAATTGCAAAAGATATATATTTCTAGTAATAGATACAACAACCACAAAGGGGCAGCATTGCTATTTGTTATAATTCATCTTGCAATTTAGCAATTCCTTTCTTTTTATGCTCTTTTGGGACAAATATGACTCCTTTGAAACACTTTAACTTTGCAAATTTTAAAACCTTAAAATTGTTTTAGTGAACAACAGAATAATGTCCTGCTGTAATGACTCTACACCATCATAGAATGTCAAATCCCTGTTTTGGTAATTCCTCTGTTGGTGGAAAACCGAAGTTTTTCTTTAGTAATGAGATGAGAAACCCCAAAGAACGGAGTCCTGCATAACCTAATACTTATTTATTCATATTGTTTCTGATTATTTATTATTTGAAGCAAAATATAATCATCATCCATTTTAAACCTGAATCCACGAAATTTTTACTGAGCTACGTATTTTTTAATAAAAAATTAATATCATTTGTATTATAAGTTTATTTTATGCAATTTCTTTCTAATTTAACCTAAAAAAGCATTTCCTTTAAGGTTTAAAATGTTATAAGTCCCCTCTGATAAAATCCTGTATCTGAGTTTTTCACATACTGCCATTTATTTTATGAAAATGAATAAAATGTTATTTTTTAGTACCATTGCTGTCAAGTTAAAAAGTCCCAAATGTGTGTCCTCAGCATTTGTGTTCTTTTCTGACTTACTTTGAAGAGCTTGCTGTCCGCCATTAACCAGAAAGGGAAAAAATAAAACATATGACTAAAATCAGGGACCTTCTTTTTACCTATTGCCTCCATGAAAATAGAATAATATCAGAAGTTCAGGAAGTCAGGCTTGGGCTGGCTCCAAATCCACCAGCAGGTTTCTGTCTGCCCGCAATCTCGCCTCCTGGGAGCTCGTATAGTGATCGCGATCGCTCCAGCTCTATCCACTCTGCAAGAGTCGGTCCAGGATGTACCCGGCTTTGCCCATCAGCAGCCGGGACGGGCTCTGTTGGGTGATTTGGTTAAGATGGTACCAACCTGCAAGCCACATCAGTCCGTCCTTTGCAGGCACAGATGGCGTCCTGTACCATCGGCTGCTGTGAAACTGGGCGCCTCTGCAGAGCAAATCGGCGCTCGGGAATGAACACAGCTCAGCCTAACCTGTGGTCTAAAGCTGGCTTTCCTCCTCTGGGTCCCACCACTGAGATGGAGTTATCTGAAAAAAGAGCCATCATGGGGGACTTTAGGTAAATGATCCAGCTTCTGAGAGATTCATTTGTGTCTACAGTTCTTCAGTAGCGTGGATTTTTGGGCAAGAACAAACCTTTTCTTCATAAAAAAAGAGTTTTCAGAATCCAGTCAAAGAAACCTTCACATTTTCTGTTTTTTCTCCATTTCTTTAGTCATTTTGTTTGTTTCCCAGAGTTGGAATTAGACCTCAGGAGAAATAAACTGTCTCCACTGACCTTTAACGGGTCCAGATGGTTCTTTATTCTTCTTTCCCTTTCTTCCTTCTTTAGGCGAGTTGGCCCCGTTCTTCAACCTAGACACCAAATTAAGGCAAGAACAAGAAACCCACTTGCAGACTTTATCGCCTTATTGATCTGCTCGCGATCGGTCTATCCCACTTCTTTTTCCACTTTTACCCGCTTCTTCATGCTTTTCGATCAGCCGTCATTCTGGGGAGGGGCGGAGGCCGGGTGCTGGATCTTTTCTGGGATCTTGAACTTCTTCCTGACGGCGGGATGTCTGAGCAAAGCCACTTGACCGAGTGAGAAGAGGTTGGAGCTCAGCCAGTGGTGAACACAACCTGCAGGAGAAAAAAAACTCTTCGTCATGTGTTTCCGGATGGGCACAAAAACAAACCAAACTGTAGTGGAGTCACACTGACTGTAGGGAAGTTGATGGTGAGTGGGAGGATGACCGAAGGCATGATCCTGAAAACAGTCTTCATAACCATGAGTTGGAGACTATCAATACTTAGACTCTGCACCAAACTGAGAAATTTAAAAGAAATCGCTATAGCTCCACTTCAAAGCAAAAACAAAAACAAAGCTGACCGCTGTAGCACTTCAGGATGAAGAACATAGGTGCCAGTCACAGCAACCGACAGAATATACTGAAGGATCCCAGCTGCCGATCAGGTCCAGTAAACCAGCATTCCTCAGTCTGCAGGCCAGAACGGCAGGTCATATCTTCCTCAGAAGCGATGAAACGAGATGAAGGCAGGGGGCCTGAGGGAACCAACAAGACTTAAAACCGAGTAGCGTTCTAAAATAACCGCAGTGAAAAAAATTCTACGATGTTTAAGTTTATGAACATTTTCAAACTTTTTGTTTAAGCCCTCAAAGTTCAAACCTTAGTAGATAAATAAGTCTGAAATATTAGAAAAATGAAAAGCGAATCTGATCAAGATTAAACATTTTGTATGAATTGAAAAGTAGCGAAAATTGAGGTGATATATGCAGAAACCCCAGGATTGAGAAATGAACAAAAAGGAATCAAATTGGACCTCAAATATTAAAGAAAGTTTAAACAAATATAAACCTTATACCAGCAAAATATTTAATAACCTTCTGTTGTAACAATAAGTCTGTCCATAAATAAATAAAAAAAATAAATATATGTGTTAAAAATATGAGAAAAGAATAAAATTAGGAATAAAGTAGGTTATAAAAGGTGAAAAAGGCATTAAAAGAAATTTGTTTGCGAAAGTTGGTCAATTGCAACAGGTGAAAGCAATTAAGCCTCGTCCCATCTCGTCCATTGATTTGGGAGTGTTAGGAACACGCGTGCTTTGAAAAGAAACAGAAGGTTGGGCCTGACTGTCAGATAAATCATCAATAAAAACCCTTACAAAGCATCTACAGTGGAGGCGGCCGGTGAGATATTGAAGTAAACAGAAACCGTTTGGACATAGATACGTTTGGAAATAACATTTTTCTATTTATAATTTATTCATTGATGATTAATTGATCATGGTGCATTGCTGTTGTTTGAAATTTGATCATTTGTTGTCTGAAATTAAATAGTAAAAACAGAATCTATTTTCATAAGGATTGTTTCTATTCAGGTTTTTCACCTTGCTTGGTGCTCACAGCTCATTCAACATCAACTCACTGGAGAAAGTTCTCTGTTGTGAAACCAAAATGCAAATAACAGAGAAAAAAAAGAGTCATGTTCATGGGGTTACAAGTCATGACTGGAGTCTGGCTCGTGTTTCCTCTATTTGATGCCTTCAAATGGGCCAAAACAACTTGACACTTTGTTGATCCTTATTCTTCCCTCTTTTCAGGAACAAAAAAGAAAAACCCAGCAAATGACTGTAAAGCTATGTTCACACCGCCCTCAGCTATGTGTGTTCAAGCAACACCTTCCAATGAAAAGGTCATGTAAACATGCGTTAATGTGCATTTCGGGCTTCCACATTCAAAATCCTTGCGTTAACACAAAGCTATACAACTTTCTACGACCGTTTTCAGGCTCTATGTACAAAATGTGCAGACACTGAATGCACGATCAAACTGAAATCAAGTTAAACTTTGACCAGTCAGGGACTTGAATTTGTTTGTGACGTAGAGATGGTGTCAATTTTAATTCATGAAAGTACCTGTACTTTGAAAATTGGCCCCGGAGCTGAAATCAATAACTGGTTTGTGACACCAAGTCTTTCATATATCTAAAAAGATCTGTGAAAGAAAAAGTCTGAAGCAAGCTTTGGGAGATTTCCCACCTAGGAGGTGGAAATGCGCTAGTAAACAGTTGAAAAAGAAGAAGCCCCTCCCTGTCCGTCCATTGTGAACACCATGAGCTAAGTGCACATTCAAGAACACCAGTCACATGTGTGAACGTAGCATTCTGACTAAATGGCATGAAAACAGACGAACCTGGACCAGAGGGACCAGGAAGCCGCGTAGAGGATTCACGTCATGCTTCTTCTGGAACAGGTTCAGGTCTGAGTACGCTTTGGCAACTGCAACAGAAAGCCATCGACTCGTGACGACTTCCGCTCACACCCTTTTTCAAAAGGATCACGCTTTCAAAAAGAAGAGAGTCGTACATTCAAACTTGTTCCCGCTCTGCTTGGCCTCGTTCATTCTGTTGGTGAGTTTGGTGATTTCTGGAAGCACGTTGTTGAGCTTCGCTGCTTCTCTCTGACCCTTCACTATGACGGGAAACACGGCCAACCGGGCCAGGACGGTTCCTGCGCGGGAAGCAGGAAGGAAACAGTGAAACTCCACAGCCGGACTGGGACTTAAAGCTTTCCAAGAAGCGCTGCTTACCTACAACAATAGCCCCCCACCAGGGCAGACCCAGATCCATGTGAAAGAACTCTAACAAGTTCTGGATGAGACCCACTGGAGTGTTACCGGCCAAGCCCAGCTCTGCCAGCCGAGGTTCTGCAGACAGGGCCTGCAGGAGGTCCACTGCTGTGGGGGCCGCGTCGCCTGGTACCGGCAGCGACGACACAAGGTCAGCAGGAGTAGGAGGAGCTTCTGGGATCAGCGAGGGAGAAGAGCTGCTGCTGGTTGCTACTGCCGCCTCCATCTTTAACATTTTCAAACACAAAATGGAAATGGTTAGAAAACCGAATCAACAGGTGAACCGTGTCTTTTTCCGCTGCAGGTTCAAACACCTGTTCAGGTACCGTCTGTGGGACGACCGGCCCAGCCAACGGAGACGCAGCAGGACCGCTGGAAGCTTCAATGCTTGGCGCCGCCTTAAACCCGTCATCAAGTGGAATCTGTAAAATCCAAGATGAGTTAATGAGATCACACACAAGCTAGACTAGAAAATAATGAAACAAAAAAGAAAAAAAGCTTTTTAAATTTAATATAAACAATGACAACTCTTATTTTTCTTTCGTTATAAATGATTTCCACACATGAACAAGTTTTGGATCTGCAAACATCTGTAAAAATAAGTTTTAAATTAGTGCAGAAAACTTGTGAGCTTCTGCAAAACCATTTCATCATTGCCTAAACAAGCTATAAAAATATTTAATTGTACATCTAAAACTGACATCCAGCCGATCTTTTGACAGTCAAGGCCCGTACACACTGGGACGAATATTCGCCAGGCGTTATTCGCCAGCGTTTTTCGCCACGTTTTTTGTGTTCACACCCAGGCGATTTTCGCTGACGATGAGCCGAGTGAACATGCAATTTCATTCCTTGACGTTAGATGGCGCTTAATGTAAACAGAAATACTCCTGGACACAAGGTGGCGCTGCGCAACTTTACGCTTCTTAAAGTCGCTTTTCACTCAGAAGAAGAGAGCAAGTATTTACGCGATTGTCAGAATCAAACAAAGAAAACATGAATATTTCAGCTCCAACTGGTGCTTGGTTCGGGGATATTTTAGAATGTCCGTCATTATTTCTTCGCGGCAGTGTAGACGCTACTTGGCGTCTATCTTCTTCGCTGGTATGTGTGCTCAGCAAGGCAGTTTTGTGTTTGAGCGCCCCAAAGTTGTGTTTTACTGTGACTTCAGAAGCTCCAGACACGTGTGCAAAAGCGCCATTCTCATTGGTCGAGTAGATTTCGACGCGACGCGTCGGAAAAAAAAAGGAACCCGAGGCGTTTTTTTTTTGACGCTTTGACGCGTGGCGTTTTTTCGCGTCGGTGTGCGCACTCTCATTGGTGCCCTTTGTTTAGTCACGAGGCGTTAAACGTCGGCGAAAATTGCGCGCGAAATTCGTCGCGGTGTGTACGGGCCTTAACATTATATCTAAATCAACCAATCGGCATCTTTCTCTGGTCAGCAGCCAATCAGCATGAAGCCCCTTATTACAGTCAGATAACATTGATTAAAGGCCCACACCAAGACCACGGGAAAAGATTAATAAATAAATCCAAAGATGATCAGAGTGGGAGTTTAATAATCCAATCAAAAACTGGAATTTCTAAAAGTTGTCTAAAAGCAGTGAGCACCGAAAACGAGAGAAACTTACAACTGTTGGACAATCCACCAGTTTTTGTATGTCTTTCATGTTTCACAAATACCGGTAATAAAAGACGCTACCAGTAACCATCCAGAATGTTCCCCACCTTCATCCAGCAGTAGCTGGGATAGGCTGGGATAGGAAAGTGGTTGTCATAGAAACGTTAACTCAGACCAACCACCGCTCACGGATGGACAAAACTGTGACTGAAATGACATCATTTCCTTAGAGATGGAAGTGTGCAGCCCTACGCTGGGCTTGGCGGATTTGATCAAATCTGCTAAGCCCAGAAGTGTTGCATTTTTCAGGGGAAAGTGCGACTTGTACTCCGGATCTGATTAAATATGGATTTTCCTTCGTTCTCATGCATTTTTTTTGCTCCAGTAACCTTCACTCCAAAAGTCATTTTCTATGGGTGATGTCACACTCACTCGGTTCAGTTCTCCTATGCGGTCAAGGTCTAAAACAAATGAAGCATTGCTAAACGGTAACTTAAGGATTGTATCTTAATAAATGGAAATGTTAAAATCTCTATTAAGTTAAGCCGAAAAAGAGAAAAGTTTGACTGTTTTACATGCTATCCACACAAAGGTCATTATGGTTAATATCAACAACAGTCACCTGTGAGCTGCTGTGTCTGACTGTGTCCCAGAGGAGCTTCCCCTGGTGTCTTCGGCTCAGCTGGGACCTGGCTGCTGCAGGACGGCTGCGTCCCACCGCTGTGTGCAAACAGGACCTGAGGAGCAACCGCTGCTTGGACACCAGACAGGAGAGAGTCAGACTGATGGTATGACACATTTAGGACAATCAAACTGATTATTTAAAGGCCAAAACTGCAACAAAGTGGCATGAACAAAATACAGACACTGTATGATATGAACACTAAGCAGACTACATACAAAACGGTCTAATTGTGAAAGGAAGTCAATTTAACAGTAGCTTTAAATGATGATAAAGAGATGCGGCTTCGTAAAATGTTTTCCAAGTTGAAAATAGAGCTGCCTGAATGTCAAAATTAAGCGGAAGTTATTTATTTATTACTTCAGCTTCACATCTAGATCTAAACAGCTTCACATCCAGTTAACACATTGGGTAATTATTTTCCTTAGCTATTTAAAACAAGCACATTTGTCGTAGCTAATTACTTTAACAACAGTATATAACACGTCCTCCTGCTACATAAGGCAGCAGAGAGCATGTGAACCCCCATCGTCAAAGTCACACATAACACGGTCGGGCTAGCCGGCTAGCATGTTAGCCGCGGTATCACGCAGTTTGCGTCATTTCTCTGCAAACACGTAACACTCGCTAAAATGCAAAGTCATACATACGTGATCCTGGACGCCAGTAAGTGGATAGCTGCCCCTGCTCGGTTTCCCTGTCTGTCTAAGTAAACATCGTCCTAAAACGCCGGGAGTCACCGCACTCCTGATGGCAGCCATGCTGTCAAGGAGGACAGGGAAAAAAACATCTACGGAGAGCGAAAAAGGTCACAATACCTTTGGCAAACTTGCAAGTTCTGAGGAGGCGTTCAGGGCAGCTTCGTTCTTTTCTATTTCAGACACGTTTGGAACATTTTTAGATCGGACGTCATCTATTTCAACAAAAAAGGGCAAAACTACTTTGGGCGTTTTTTTTATTTAACACTTTGCAAATCTGTTTCTTTTATATGCACAATTAAAAAGAAAAGTCAAACCAGAAATGCCTTTTCATTTTAAAAATGAAGCTGCATTTTTTACTCAAAATTCAAAATGATTTTTCATGTTCTTCCTCAGCACTGCTTATTCTGTCACTTAATTAAAATGATAAAGAATATGGTATTTGACAATTTTAATTAAATTAAACAGTTCTAAATTAATTTGGTACACATGTACCAGGGACCTTTTGAAAATGAAATGTCAAATACGATTTTTCTTTATCATTTTAATTAAGTGACAGAATAGTCAATGTTGAAGAAGAAAAAGAAAAAGCTGTTATTGCTTTTTCTTTTTAATTTTGATTCAACAAATGCAGCTATATTTTGAAAATGAAAACGCATTTCAGGTTTTGTCTTTTTTTTAATTATGCTCCAGAAAAACTTCCATACTTTTTTTCTCATTTAGATGTTAAATCTAGCAATTCAATAGCTAAATGTTGAATAGTTAAAGGTCCATACGGTAATGAAGTATTCCTGTCATCAGTTTAGTTCAGGGTCAAACTGCTTGATCTACAGTTTGGCATGAGCTATAGAAAGCTGACATTCCTTTTCAAAACTGTAAAACAAAACAACTTTAGTCCTTTTCAGATTGTATTATTTAAAACAACAACAACAAAGTGATTAGCTTCACAAACAATACGGTGTGACTTTATTCTGCAATATTAATTTATTCCGGCTCTTCCTGCTAGTGTCATATACATTTTAAATTTCACTTAAAAGAAAACTCAAAGCTCTGCAGCATAATCTAACTTTACCATAAACATTTCAGGCTTACAAGGAATTCATGAAGTATTGACAAAAAAAACAATATTTTAAACTTTTGTTAAAAATCAGTTGAATTACAATATAATTCTAATTACAATGACATGTACGTTTATAATATTCTTTCTAGTTTGATCCTTTTCAGCTGCCTTTTAAAATAACTTACATGATTGGGTCATTTAAAAATGGCAGTGTGATTTGTTGAATTAATACAAAAAAAAAACATGTGACACAGTCTTTAGAAATCATGAAGACGGTCCATACTCTTGTGTTTCTTGTCATTCTTGTCATAATTTCCATCATTCGAGGAATAATCACCATAGCCATAAAGATCTGAGTAAAAATCTTGACTTTGCCCTCCAAGATAATATTCGTAATCTCCACCAAACCAACAACCATATTCTGTACTTTGAACTTCCATCATATGAATGACAGACTTGTGCCGGATTCCATATTCGGACAGGAACTTGGAGCCTTCATCCAACATCCTTTCTTTGAACTTGAGGCGCAGATCTGACATGAAACAGACCAACAACCACACAAACAAAGAGTTTAAGCAAATAAATATATTAACTTAGGTTTAGTATTTATACTTTTCAAACTAAATTCTAACAGTTAACCTTCAAAATGACAGAACATTTAAATACCACATTTAACTTACTAATGTGTCACCTTTTTTTAAAATTTCATTTGACAAGCACTAAAATTTGAAAAAAAGGAAATAACTTTAAATTTCAGTTTCATTTTTTAATACTTGTACACTAAAGATCTTCTTAATTTATAACCTATTTTCTCCTGTTTTTCTCCTATGTTCTCCTATGTTTTCTCTCACCTTGTTAGAGAAACTTTGAATTTTTACCTCTGTTCCACGGATCTTCAGGAAAACGTTCAGCTATCTTCTCTTTTAGCTGCAGAACCGTGATTTTCTCCATTTCTTCTTGGGTTTCACACAGCTTGATCTGCATCTTTACTCCATCGGTTCTAACAACCTTAACCTTGCACATTTTTCCCATACATTTTCCCATTTTGAATAGTTTCCTTTGTTTCGCCAAATGATATCAGAAACCTCGAAGTGGAACGGGTTTTAGCAGCAATGTTTTCCTTCCTGTTTTAGCAGGAAGCTGTTCTTTTTCTCCAGACTTTGCTTTAGATACCAATGACAAGCAGCAAGCACGGACAA